>BSUD01000006.1:113969240-114137666 GCA_033239045.1 Fagopyrum esculentum
CCTCGGTCAGAAGAATTCCACCCCGGCCGAGATGTTCATCAACCGAACGAGATGCTTAGGGTTAAGGTTAAAGACTCGAACTTTCAGGATCCTACTGGAATCTAAGATTATTCTATCATTGTTTTTCCCACAACCTTCAACCAATCACCCTAGAATCACACAGGGAAATTAGTCACTCATCATCATTATGAAAGTATTAAATATATGGGAAGAAAGTGAATATTTGAACAAAGAAGAATTTAATGAAAAAGACTTCAATAACTGAATCAAATATCACAACAAAAGCGTTCCTTGGATAGCAATCCAACAAGACAAGACAACAAGTGAGGGAATTAAAGACAATCTTACAAAACCCTCCAAAAAGCTATAAAAGCTATAGACTTCAATCTTCCTTCAACCTTCAAAAAGGTTCTTCGAATCTCCAAATCTGGAGTGTGGCTGCTGCGATGTATGCTGGATAAGCGAGATCTCCTCGTAAGCAAGATGTTGGATTTGTGGAAATCCAACCCTTTTTATAGGAAAATAACCCTCCAAAATAAATCTTAGAAAGATATTTTCCCATAAAAATAGGTAAAATATAAGATTCTGCATATCTCCTTCCTTCCAGGAGCCAAGCCCAAAAATATAAGATCACTTTCCAAATTTAAAAGATCTCATCCAAGAATAAAATATTCTCGCCGCGTCCTAGGTGTTCGCCTCGGTCGAGTCGGCGTCTCTGGATCACCTCGGTTGAGATGAATCTCTGGTCAACCGAGGTGAGTCACAACAGAATGTGAAATCTCTCGAATCTGCTCCAAAGTAAATATTTAATCCATGGCTATGCTCCCTGGATGTAGCTCCAAATGACTCATGACTCCTTTTGCTCCTTTTTGATGCAAAATGTACCAAATTACCTGCAATTACAACAAAACTAGGTGTAGACCTCGATTCTCACAAAGGTAGATGAAATGGTAGTAAAATCACATAATGCACATACAAACATGCAGATTATGAAAGATAAAACGTCCAAACAAACCCCAAAATATAGACTATAATTCATGCTATCAAAATACCCCATACTTAGCCCTTGCTTGTCCCCAAGCAAGTTCCTCATATAAAAGACAAGATAGAATGGATTATAAGTCAAGAAAGTCAATGAAAAAGTCTTTCAAAAATATTTTATGGTGTGCAAATATCATAGATCACTCTAAGAGAATACTTCCTGGAATTTAAAAACTCAATATGCTCAAAACATTTTATAAATATAGGAAAGTTGTTCATCTTTGCATAAAATCATAGAATGCATAATAAATTATAATCATCGAAATTAATTATGTATAATCCAGTTTAAACCACTAAGTCAATCAACAAGCTCAAGGTCTCAAGGGCTTCCCAAAAGAAAAGGTCAAGAAACGTGTAGGGTAGGGATGTATGTAAGGTAATGTGGTGCTAGAATCCGGGAAAAGGATGAACTTCACTTTCACTTTGACTTGCAACATCTTCCACCAATAAGCTTTGCTTATTTCACACTTTTTCTTTTTTTTTATTTTACTTTTTGGGATGCATGGACAGAGGTGCACAATAACCGAAGCCTAGGAAATCAGCAATCATCAATTTCTTGAGATGCATCAAACCCTTGATGCACATACCATGACCCGATAGAAATATCGCTCAATCCGACTTTGGCAAGACACAAACACCCGGCTATGTGAATGGTGCCGAGTTACTCATCTTCATGATTGACTTCCCCAAACCTATTATTGCTTTCTAACGCTTTCACTTCCAGCCCACTTCTCAACTTTAACTTGCTTTCACCACTTTGCTTGCTTCCAAATTCCCGGATAGGTAAAAGGAGGCAAAATGTATATGAGGGGCTAAGCATGATCAAGAAGAAGAAGAGAGAAGAGAATGAATTGTCTTGGTCTTTCCAAGAAGAACGTGAGAGAACTTAACCTGCGGTGTCAACCTTCAAATTCAACATAATTTGGATAAAAACAAAGTATTAAACATGCCAATAATTTCAAACAAAGCATTTAGCAACTTAAACATATCATAAAACCTTTCAAACACAATAAGAATTTAAAACCAGTAGGTAAACAAGATCTTCACTGAGGTCATATCCAGATAAGAAGCACAAAAATCGTTTTCGAAAACTTTCTGTTACCCACCTCGGTCGAGGTGAATTTATGGTCAACCGAGGTGAAACACGTCGTTCGGCCAGAACTTCCCCGGTCGAGGTCAAAAAAAAAATTTTAGAAACCAGTTTTCTTTCGGTTTCGACGTTTTTCTCAATCAAATAACCTGTAAGTATGCATGCAATCTCAAATAAACATATAGATGCAAAAGTGAAGCATAAATATAATATCTGATCAAGTGGGGTCATACATAGGTGTCAAATAATACATCACATAAACACATAAACACCCCATACTTGAGACACACTGTCCCAGTGGGTATAATAAAAAGTCTAAACATGAGAGTACTCACCGGATAAAAGCCGAACTGCATAAAAGAAAATAAAGAAAATCCTGCAGCTCCTCAATAATCTCGATCCGGTGGTGGTGCATATGGATACTGAGTCGGATCGTAAGGATGACCCATGACACGCTCGAACTGAAGCTGGGCCATGATGTGCTGATGGTGCTGCCGCTCCTGCATCTCGCGGATATCCAGCGATAATGCAGCATATGAGTCGATAACCTGATATGTAAGGTCATCGATCCGTCGGTGAGCAGCTCGATCTCTCACTCCACGCCTCTTGCGTCTGGCAGGTCTGACTGGAGAAGTCTCAGCTGGTGCTGGCTCAGTATCCTCCTCATCATCCAAGTCTATAATAGGTGGCGCGCTCGTCCCAGCAGTATTTGTCCCTGTATCCATTGGGACGCCACCCTCTCTCTCATCCACCGTCTCCTCATCGTCGTCGTCATCATCAGCCTCCTCCTCAGCCTCAGCAGGGGCAGCTGCTGCCTCTCTGTAATCCTCCATCAGTGTATCCCAGGCTGTCTGCCAGTAATGCGGATCAAAGACTGTGAACTGTGCAGACCACCTGATGCCTTGAGGTGCAGTCAGCTCCCATGGCATAGCAACGTAAGGTGTAGTCAGTCCTCGGGGAACCAAAATCCTCCGAGTGATCATCTCCTGTAGTCCGAGCGGCTTGGCAGCCGCCACCATAGTACACCTACTCAGATCCATATCCTGATGCCTAGCGATATGGGTCACTATCCCACCACAGCATATATCTCCCTTCCCTTTGGCCTTGATCCTGTGCAGATCCTCTGCCAGCATCAATCCAAAGTCGGGGAATCCACCTGTAACCATGCAGTATAAAGCAAAGAGCTCCCCCTGTCGGACCTTCTGGGGCGTCTCAGTACGCGCCAGAAGTGTCTCGCTGAAGATCCTGTGGGCTAATCGAAAAGCTAGATGGAAGATAAGCTTCTCCCTAGAATCACCAGGGCGCCACCTATCTGCATGCTCCACAACATAAGCAATCTGACCCCAGAACTCTCTAGCTACGGCTCGGGTCGGGAAGTCTACAGCAGTGGGGGCAGGGAAGCCAAAGATATCTCTCCAGTGATCTAGGGGTACTATGAAGTTCCGGTTCATCAACCGGTACTTCACAGCTCTCTCTGTGGGGAGGTAAGTGAAGGAGCTAACAAACTCAAGGGTCGGCTCTAAGTAGGCTGGGGCTCGGATCTCAGTAAACTGATCCAGCCCAACTGTGGTGATCATCCTCCTAAGATCTCCATCAACGTGGAGACAGTCGAAAGCAGAAATGTCCAGGAATCCAGGTGCGATCACCGGACGGCTAGCAATACGCTCATAATCTACCCGGTGTCTCTCGTGGATCACCGGGATAGAAGGTCTGGGTGAGGAAGAAGAAGGGGAAGGAGAGGATCTATCTCTAAGGGCTAATAACCTGTCAGAACTCATCTTCAGAAATTTTCACTGTCAGACGACCTCGGTCACTAACAAACTCCAAGAATCACCTCGGTCGAGGTGCAGGTCGACTGGACCGAGGCGAAGACATTCGCGATTCCAACTCTCAGAAATTCAGTTCTTTTCCCCCAAAAATCACTACAAATGCTTCCTAAGGGGTACTTAAGCCTTTTCTCAACAGATTCAAGGGCAACCAAAGCCCAAATCGAAGTAAATGAACGAGTTAGGGTTTCGATCGTTTTTACCTCGTTCCGGCCGATTCACTCGAATTTCTCGCAGATCTGCAGTTGCAATAGGATCCTCTACTCTTTAATCGCGGTTTGGAAGCAGAAATCTTCGAAAACGAGCGAGAAACGAAGGAAGCGAGGTGGATCTGTCGCCGCGGTCGAGGAAGGTAAATAAAAAGTGAAAAGTAAATTTTCCCCCTTTTATACTGTTACTGGATCTGCTGTCACCTCGGTCGAGATGGTCTCGACTGGGCCGAGGTGGTACGGACCGAGGTGGTTCTGCAGAAACCCTAGTCGCCTCGGTTGCTCAAGAATCAACTCGGTCGAGATGCTCTGACAGTAATCGAGATGCTTCTATCTCCTCAGAATCTCGAACTTCTGTCCTTCCAGTTGTGCTCCTTCCTTAGATATTCCCTGTTATCTGTCCAGAACGCCAAAAACAAAGCAAAGCAAAGCAAAAACAAAAAACTATCTAAACTAGACTAGAAAGCGGGAAAAGAAAGCAATACCTTGGGTTGCCTTCCAAGAAGCGCTTGATTTAAGGTCGCTAGCTGGACCAGGATGCGTCTCAAACGAGGTAGGAGGTGCCCTCACCCCATACTTCACCTCCATCGTGGGGTGAAGTAAGTAGATCCATCAAACGCTCCAAGACGTGCAAGTGCTCATCGGGGAATGAATCGTCTATGGGTGGGTTATCCGTCTCGCGGGAGGATTCCGGTAGCCGGCTGAGGTGATCCGCAACTGAGTTCTCGGATCCCTTCTTATCGCGGATCTCTAGGTCAAACTCTTGAAGCAAGAGAATCCATCGAATAAGACGCGGCTTGGCATCCTTCTTAGCCAACAAGTAACGAATGGCTGCATGGTCGGTGTAGACAATGACTTTCGCCCCTACTAGATAGGAACGAAACTTCTCGAAAGCATATACAACCGCCAATAACTCTTTTTCGGTGGTAGCGTAGTTGCGTTGTGCTTCATCTAGCGTTTTGCTAGCATAATAAATGGCGGTGGTCCGTCCATCTTTCTTCTGACCAAGCACCGCTCCTACGGCTACATCACTAGCGTCACACATGACCTCAAAGGGTAAGGTCCAATCAGGAGGCTGGATAATAGGAGCGGAGATTAACGCTTCCTTAATCCTGTAAAAAGCATCAAGACACTCCTGCGAAAACTCAAAAACAACATCTTTATTCAAGAGGTTAGTTAGAGGTTTAGAAATCTTAGAGAAGTCCTTGATGAATCTCCTGTAGAAACCTGCATGCCCGAGAAAACTCCTCACACCTTTAACAGAACAAGGAGGAGGGAGTTTCTCAATAGTCTCGATCTTAGCTCGATCGACCTCAATACCTCGATTAGAAACGAGGTGTCCTAGCACAATGCCTTCATTAACCATAAAATGACACTTCTCCCAATTTAAAACAAGGTTAGTGTCTTCACATCTTTTAAGCACTAGAGAAAGGTTAGATAGGCGATCGTCAAAAGAGGAACCATATACAGAAAAATCATCCATGAATACCTCCATGATCTCCTCTATGTACTCGGAAAAGATAGCCATCATGCATCGCTGGAAGGTAGCGGGTGCATTGCACAATCCAAATGGCATCCTCCGATAGGCAAACGTCCCCCAAGGACAAGTGAAAGTGGTCTTCTCCTGATCATCCGGATGGATAGGAATCTGGAAGAATCCACTATACCCGTCCAAGTAGCAGAAGTGTGAATGTTGGGCCAACCGTTCGAGCATTTGATCAATGAAGGGAAGCGGAAAATGATCCTTCCGAGTCCCCGTGTTCAGCTTCCTATAATCGATGCAAACTCTCCAGCCCGTAACGGTCCTCGTCGGGATCAACTCGTTGTTCTTATTCGTCACAACGGTCATCCCTCCTTTCTTCGGAACGACATGCACCGGGCTAACCCACTTGCTGTCCGAGATAGGATAAATAATACCTGCATCCAACAACTTAAGAACTTCCTTCTTCACAACCTCTTTCATGATCGGATTTAACCGTCTTTGAGGTTCCCGTGAAGTCTTATGATTATCTTCCATTAGAATTCTATGCATGCAGAAAGAAGGTTTAATGCCAATAAGATCATCCGTGTTGTAACCTATAGCTTTTCGATGCTTTCTCAGGACATGCATTAACTTAGTCAATTCAGATTCAGAAAGGGAAGCACTAACAATAACGGGATAAGTAGAATCCGGTCCAAGAAAGATATACCTCAAGTGACTAGGGAGTTGTTTAAGCTCCACAACTGGGGGTGCTTTCTGAGGGGGATCTCTGCTTCCTCTTTCCAGTGGAGTGGTGTCAGAAACTGGACTCGATGCAGTCTCAGTTAGAATCGTCTCGTCATTGACCTCGGTCGAGGCGCATAGGCGTTGACCGATGTGTTCTTCAGTCGCCCCGCTCTGTCCAGAAAGTGCCTCGGTCGAGGTACTACTGCTGGAACCGAGACTAGAGATCTTCGTCTCCTGGATCAGCTTCTCAGTTTTAGCTCCTGGATCTTCTTCCAGTGCCTTCAAGCTCCGTATATCTGCATCACAAGAGACATATATACCTTCCTCCATTAAACTGAAGCTAATAACTCTTTCGAGTGGGTCGTTAATAAGGATAGAGCTCACCAATTCTCTTGATTCTTCTTCATCGTAGATGTTGAAGATATCATCAGTTAGCTGCTCCCCTTTCATTGCTGCAAGTAGTGCGAACTCCACCTCATCGCCACCAACGTTGAATTTCAACTTGGCGTTCTTGCAATCCACGTTGCAACCCGAAGTTGCTAGAAATGGCCTCCCGAGAATGATAGGGACAGGATAATTTGCGGGAATGTCAAGTACGACAAAATCTATGGGTAGATAGAAGTTACCTAACTTGACCGGAACGTCTTCCAAGATGCCCACGGGATGGGTAATGGAGCGGTCCGCCATGTAAAGTCGAATCTTGACCGGCTTGGGCTCTCCAAGACCGATCTTAGTGCATAGCTCCAGCGGGATGATGCTCACGCTGGCTCCTAGATCACAAAGGGCTTCACAAGTGACATCCCCAACTTGAATGGGAATGCAAAATGAGCCGGGATCTCTCAACTTAGGTGGCATCTTTTCCTTCATGATCTTGATAAGCTCCGAAGATTTAGATGTCATCCTAACTTCACCAACATCCTCCAGCTTCCTCTTCCTTGATAGAATTTCCTTTAAGAACTTCCCATAGGCGGGCATACCTAAAATAGCATCAAGGAAAGGAATGTTAATATGTAGCTTATTCATCAAGTCAAGAAACTTAACAAAGTGCTTGTCTAGATGTGCTCTGGCTCTGGACTGAGGGAATGGAAGTGGTGGTTTGTATGCAGGAGGTGGAACGTAAGTTTCTGTCGTCCCTCCTGCTTTCTGTTGCTCCACCTCGGTTGACATCTCGGTCGAGGTGTTCTTCGACTTGATCTGGACCGAGGTGGTCTGCGTCGAGCGAGGTACTGGATCTGCAGTTTTGAGTCCACTCCTCGTCGTTATGGCCATGCACTGGCCCTTAGGGTTAGTTTCCGTCTTCGCTGGAAGCTTCCCTGGATCTCTTGGCGCTTCATTCGCCCTATTAGCAAGTTGTTGTTCGAAGGACTTTTGAGCCCTCGAAAATGAAGTCATAGAATTCTCCATAGCGCTAAGCTTGATCAAGATTGCCTCTTGAACTGCGTCTTTCTTTTCTGGCTGAGACGAACTTGATCCTTGCCCTTGGCTCTTCAATGGAGTAGAAGAAGAAGAAGGGGAAGAGAGGAAAGGGTTAGAGGAATCATTAGAGTTGGAGTTTGAATGATTGTTAACGTGATTTTGGTTATTCGCCCTCCAGTTGTTGCTATTGGATCCTCTATTGTTGTTGTTGTAGTTGTTGTTTCGGGGACCGTTGTTGTTGTTACGGTACCCGTTGTTGTTGTTGTTCCTTTGCCCTTGCTCTTCCTTCTTAGTTTGAGCCATCAAGAGCTCCTTCAATTGTTTCACGTCATTTGTCAAAGACGTGAGTTGATTGTTGTTGGGTTGAGTCTCTTGAAAGTTGACTCTTTTAACTCCACCTTCAGCTCCTTGGTGGGTGTATTTCTCCATGTGCAAGGCTTGCTTCTCAATGAAGTCCCAAGCATCATCAATCGCCATGTCCATGAAGGTACCGGCGGAGAGTAGTTGGAGGTTGAACTGGGTGCTTCCGTCCAGCCCTTTGAAGTAGATCTCCAACAACTCGATCTTTGGAATCCCATGATGTGGGCAATCCAAAAGGATATCCTTGAACCGCTCCCAAGATTTGGACAAGCTCTCTTTGTCCCTCATAATGAAAGCATTGATCTTCCCTCTCATTTCGGCGGTCTTTGAGGGGGGAAAGAATTTGGTCAAGAATTCCGTAGTCATCTCCTCCCATGTGCTGATTTTTCCTGGAGGGAGAGATTGATACCAAGTAAGAGCTCTATCTTTTAAAGAAAAGTAAAAAGGTCTTAGCTTGTAGTTGTTATTTTCAATTCTGGAGGGTCGCAAGGTCTCCATCAAGATCTCGTAGTTTTGAAGATGTTGATGTGGCGACTCTTTCTCTAGCCCTCCGAATTGGCATTGGCGAATCATTGACAGAACTTGCGGTCGAAGTTCGTAGTCATGATCCGCTGGATCTCCTAGGTTCACCCCTGGACGCCTCAGCTGTTGATTAGGGTCCATCCTTTGACCTAGGGTTTGTGGGATTCCTGCAAGAAGAACATCTCGGACTGGCATCCGAGGTGGAAGTACATCGGCCGGGGCGTCAGGTACTGGAATCTGCCTCGGTCGCGGGTCAACTACTGGATCCTGCATCGGTCGAGGATCAACAGGAGGATCTTCCCTCGGTCGAAGTAGAATCTGATCTCGTATGGCTGCTATCTCAGCTTCGATTGCTGCAGTCTTGGTGCGATTCTCTTCTTTCTCTTGCCTGAGTTCTTCCTTGCTGAGGCGCAGCAGCTCTAGCGCCTCTTTCAATTGGGCCGCAAGATCGTGATCGTCTTGTTGGGCCATCTTCGCTTCTCTTAAGCGTCGCTTGTATGTCTTTTCTGGTTCGGGATCGTAAGGAACGATTTCCTTCCCAGTGCGGGTTCTTCGCATATACCTAAGAAAGAACCTGCAAAAGTCACTCAAGTAGAGTGGTTAGACAAAACGGGGCAAGTGCCCCAAGAGCAAACCGTACCGGCTCGGTCTAGACCAAGTCCCCGACAACGGCGCCAAAAACTTGTTCGCTCCAAACGGTGTGTGCAAGATTTAAATTTATAACCCTAGACTTAAGCTTAAAACGAGGATGCGAACCCGCAGTGTACGGGTCAATCGTAGTAAAAGCAAGAAAATTCCAGGGGTCGATCACAGGGACTCGGTGAAACAGAGTCAATACGGTGTGCTAGTGTCAATGCTAACCACAAGAGCGATTAATACAATCAAAGATGAATAAAAAGTCAATTAAGCAAACATGCAATTCTAGGGATTAAAGCATCTAGTTGTGGTTCCAACTCAAGATCTATAGATAAGCGGACAAAGTTGAGATTTTTGCGTGGGGAAGGTGTTACTAGAGTGGAGTAGATCACCGGGTAAGTCTCACTACACACTAATCCTAAACCGTAACTCCTATTACCGGGTAAGTCTCAAGGAATCAAGATAAAGAACTATAACCTCAAACTAACACACCATCTAAGGGAATAGAATCAACCTTTACCGGGTAAGTCTCAGGCTAACTCACAAAGATGGGATAGAAGCACACTCAAACCCCAATAAAGGATAAACCTTTATTACCTACACTTATGATCGTTGGTACACAAACTAAGGAATTACCGGGTAAGTCTCATCCTAAGCTTGCATTGAACCAGAAAGGTGTAATAAGAGTAGGATTTGGCAAACTCTAACACTTAACTCTCAGTTTCGGATAAGGTAAGTCACCTCGGTCAGAAGAATTCCACCCCGGCCGAGATGTTCATCAACCGAACGAGATGCTTAGGGTTAAGGCTAAAGACTCGAACTTTCAGGATCCTACTGGAATCTAAGATTATTCTATCATTGTTTTTCCCACAACCTTCAGCCAATCACCCTAGAATCACACAAGGAAATTAGCCACTCATCATCATAATGAAAGTATTAAATATATGGGAAGAAGGTGAATATTTGAGCAAAGAAGAATTTAATGAAAAGACTTCAATAACTGAATCAAATATCACAACAAAAGCGTTCCTTGGATAACAATCCAAAAAGGCAAGACAACAAGGAAAGGAATTGAAGACAATCTTACAAAACCCTCCAAAAAGCTATAAAAGCTATGATCTTCAATCTTCCTTCAACCTTCAAAAAGGTTCTTCAAATCTCTCCCAAATGGAGTATGCTGCTGCTGCGTTCTATGAACCCTGATCGACGGTATAGCGTAATAGCGGTCTGTATGCAGGATGCCGGAATTGTGGGAAATCCGACCCTTTTTATAGGAAAATAACCCTCCAAAGATAATAAATCTTAGAAAGATATTCTCCCATAAGTATAGGTAAAATATATGATTTTGCATATCTCTTTCCATCCAGGAGCCAAGCCCAAAAATATAAGATCATTTTCCAAGTTTAAAAGATCTCCTCCAAGAATAAAATATTCTCGCCGCATCCTAGGTGTTCGCCTCGGTCGAGTCGGCATCTCTGGATCGCCTCGGTCGAGATGAATCTCTGGTCAACCGAGGTGATTCAAAACAGAATGTGAAATCTCTCGAATCTGCTCCAAAGTAAATCTTTAATCCATGGCTATGCTCCCTAGATGAAGCTCAAATTGACTCATGACTCCTTTTGCTCCTTTTTGATGCGAAACGTACCATTTTACCTGCAATTACAACAAAACTAGGTGTAGACCTCGATTCTCGCAAAGGTAGATGAAATGGTAGTAAAATCACATAATGCACATACAAACATGCAGATTATGAAAGATAAAACGTCCAAACAAACCCCAAAATATAGACTATAATTCATGCTATCATTGTGCCTTCAAGGCTTCCAATTCTCGCCTTATGGAGTCATTTTCGAGGGACAACGAAGCAGTTTCTTGAGCCAAGGGTTCACTGAACTCTTGCGGACCAGAATCCTGAGAAGTTTCCATTTCAACGTTAGTCATTGCTCCAAATCAGCACACAATTGCAAGCAATCAAGTGAGCAAGGTGACAAGTTAGGTCAAATTTACCCAAGTTCAAGTGCGTTATCGGGTCCTACTTTGGGGAAGGCCGTTTGGCGGTTAGGCAAGGAAGGCAAATCCAACAAAATTGAACCAATTACACACAAATAAACAAGTGATATTTTGCAAACGTATGTAAGAAAATGGAGAGATAGAAGATGGACGGATTGTTCACTCGGCAAGCTTTGCTTGCTTTCGGTCTTTGACCGTTTTGTAAAATCCGATTTTTCGGATGGACCGGTTTGCCGGACGTCTTTTCACTTTGTGTGTTTCGTTTCTTTGAAACGTTTTGAGGAACACATTCTTTTGTTTTTTTTTGAACACAAATCCGTATTGATGAAGAGTTTTTTTTGCTTTTCTTGGAATATCAAATGCGAGATATCCGAACTTTTCGTTAACAAAAATATCCCAAGAGATTTGGTGAAATTAATTAACAAAATTGTCGGATTAGGTTGATTTAAGAAAAAGACGGGTTTGATAAATGGGTTGAAGGCAAACCAAATATCTCCTATTTTTGTGCTTTTTGTTTTGAGTTTAACACGGAAAAGAAAGAAAAAATTTCAGGGAAAATGGATGAACATGATGAAGAACATGATGAACAACATGAAGATCGTGAAGAACAAATGAAGAACATCATGAACAAACGAAGAACATCATGAACAAAAAAAGGCTAAATAGGTTTAAGATAATAACGCACAAAAACAAGAGTAAAGAGAACTTAGCTTTGATCCCTTCCTCTGATACCAATTTGATGCGTCCTTGGAGGTAACCAAGGATAACTCCGGATCTAGATCAAGCAAAACTCCAACTACTCCTTGACTCTTTGTGCAATGTTGTATCGTTTCGGATCCAAAGGGGCGGAAGCGATGAAGAAACAAGGGTTACTTCGATCTAGAGAGATCGAATAAACCTTTTTGTGTGGATCGAAGGTTGATTCTTAAGAAGAATCCTTGAATGTGGATTTCTGGGATCAAAGACGAGATCCAAGGAAGAAATTTGAGAGATAGAAGAGAGGTTTTGATGCCCAAGCTAAGTAGGAGGAAATTCTTCTCAAAACTTAGTAATATTGAACATGGAAAATAAGTGAGGCAAGATATCTCTTATATAGAGAGACTTGCCTACCTATGGGCCAACGGGCCAAACAAAATACATGAAGAAAAGCCCAAAAGGGAAAACCTAAAAGG
Organism: Fagopyrum esculentum; assembly: GCA_033239045.1. NCBI lineage: Eukaryota > Viridiplantae > Streptophyta > Magnoliopsida > Caryophyllales > Polygonaceae > Fagopyrum > Fagopyrum esculentum. The sequence continues at coordinate 113,981,729 of BSUD01000006.1, forward strand.
ATAAGAGCAAACCCTAAGAGGATAAGGTCAAAAGGGAATATTCTTATACGGAATATCCCTTTATTACATAAAAAGGAAAACATGAAAATATAGTCCGAAAATAAGCTAGCTTCATGACATGGAGTCGGAAAGACGGGACATGCCGCTAACGGAACCGGTAGCCTATGCCATGGTGGTGTAGAGACATGGCATGCCGGTAGTGGGACCAAGTGAAGAAGTAATGCGGGTGATGATGGAGCCGGTGGCTCGAGCAATGGCCTTAGCTCGGGATCGGGTGATCGGTCCATCTGAACGAACTCTAAGAGCCTCGTCCTCTTCGTCTATGGTCAACGTAAAAGGGGCATCCAAGGGCGCATCAGAAAGTCTAAGTTGTCTCCAAGAGGAGATGGAACATTTCGTGTGAAGCGGAAAGTTGGTGACAAATCTTATGTGTTGGAGCTTCTAGCTGAGTATGGAGTAAGCAAGACCTTCAATGTAGGAGACTTGAGTCCGTTTGAGTCCAAAGATAAGCATGTAGGTGATTCGAGGATGATTCCTTTTTAAGAAGGAGAGTATAATGAAAGATCGTCCCCAACACTACCTCAAGGACCAACTACTAGATCAAAGGATAAGGTATTGAAGCACAAGACATCCACAACATCTTCAAGTCCCATCATGGAAGGAGGCATCACTAGAGCAAAAGCAAAGGTTATCCAAGATGAAGTTGCTAGCTTGCTAAACACATGTACACTCAAAGAGACCCTACTCACACTTAGGTCTCTTTTGATGACATTGTTGACCACTATGGAAGGACCAAGCAAGGGCCATGAAGATCCAACGAGCATAGAAGGTGGCTAGAATGAAGATCAAGCTTTAGAGAAGAAACCTCAGCCCTAAGGACCAAAAATCTCACCCGAGATTTTCATAAATATTGACCGAGATTTGGCTCATGTCGAGAGTTATAAGATCCAGCCGTGATTTTATTAGTTATGGATACTTTATTATTTTTATACCTTTAAAGCTCTTAAACATTCTTAAAGGTATTTCTCGATCTTGTCTTTAGGATTATCTTTTAGTTGTAGATTTTATCTTTTCTTATAATTTCACCTATAAATAGCCTTAGAAGGTGAGATTATCAAGTATACTGAATTTGATTAATGTTTCCACAATATTGTGTGAACTCGCAGCTTCACTTAAGAAGTTTGTGTTTTATTCATTTTTATTTAATCAAAGAGAGAGCCTTGATTGAATCGTTGTGAGTTCTTGCTAGATTGTGCTTGTGTGTGTTAATCTTCTTAAAGGTTGGTGTCTCTGGTCAATTCTAGTATCTCCTTGTGCTTGTCTTATTTAGAAGGTTTGTGTAAGGTTAAAGAAGTGAGGGTTAAGGTAAACTCTTCGTTAAGGGTTTTTGACACATAATTGGTCAAGGTTCTTTGCGGGAATATCTTGGTTCATATCTTCCTATATTTCCATCAATTGCAATAAATATTATCATCTTCTTATCTTTTCATTATCATTCCATCTACTCATATTCTTTTGGTTCGAAGTTACATAAATCTCGGCCAAACCAAAATCTCAACCGAGATTTGTGACCGAGATTCCTTATCTAAGACCATTCGTGAACTTTCAATTTAGATCAGACAATCGTAACTTCAACCGGGAGCCTCGACATGAGACACAAAGTGTCATCATTGATGCTTTCACGTTGGGTTTGTTTGGTAAAATTTGAACTAAGGGGTTATTTTAAAGATTATTTGAGAAGATTAAATTTGAGATTATTTTGAAGTATTATAAGCTTATATAAAGATAAATTTATTTCAACCTTGTACATCCATCCATAAAGCTAAAAAGACATCTCTTGACCATAAAAAAAGATTAAAAAAAGAAGAAGAAATGTTGGCCTTTCATGTATATATGCTTGTAAGAGAATCGAAAGAACATCGGAATTGTTAACCACCATTACCTAACATTATCAATGAACAAAAAAATCATTTAATTTTCTTGTTATTATAATCTACACCCTAAAGCATACTTTTAAAAGTTATTATCCTATTTGCAGTAATTGTTTTAAATTATTATCTCAACCGTTAATTTTTCTTCTTTTTTTAAGATTGGAAAATAACTTATATAGACTATATTTATATGTGATAATAAAAAGAGATATTATTAAATAATAATGTAGGGTTAATTATAGGTAAGCTTAGCCATGTGGGTATTATTACATGACCCACATTGCCCCCTAATAAATTAAGATCTTTACCAAATCATGTTTCATTTTATAAAATCAATATCTTTTTATCTAACCTTTTTTTAATCCTTAGTAAAAAAAAGTCAATAATCTCCTCTTCTAGTGACATTTTTCAAGGCTCACTTTTTGCTTAAATTGTACTACTAGTAGTATGTATACATATATGATTAAAGTATATAAGCTTCTCCAATTTCTATGTATTCACGTGGCTCAAAATGCGGAGCAAATAGCTCTTAAATGAGGAACAAATTAAATAGCTTCACAAACTTTAACATACAAAGCCCCTTTAATGGTGCCAAAATGATTTTATTTAGTCTTGTCTTTGACTTGTTAAGTTCGATCGGCCAATATCGATCTATATCTTAATCAGATATTTCATGATTGATTTGAAGAGACCCTTCCAACATCAATTTCTCTATATATGTGATTAGAAGGATTCGGACTTAAATCTTATGTACAACACACTTTACAAGTAGACCAACTGAATATTGGTGGATCACGGGATGATTAGAACATAAGAATACGTGCGGTTTCAAGTTTCATGGGTTAGACACAACTTTGTGATTTATGTGTATGTAAACTATTATTTTGATTCACATATTCGGTTATATTTCAGCAAACCTTTCTTATCATCCATTTTAGCATAATAGCATGCATAACTAAATTCTTTCATCTAAATTGCTAGACATAACTGCAAAACCTAAATTATTAAGATGTGCAGATATTAACCTACTTATAATATATGAAATACTTAGAATATATGAAAAACATACAAGTCTAAAGATTACTTTTTTTTAGAAGACTTGTGTGCTGACTCACTTGGAGTGTCTCCATAGGGTGTAATACGAGTCATACGATCCGGATATTGACATGCTCAAACTCGACTCATTTATAAACGAGTCGAGCCTGAGTTTTATACGAGTTTTAATATGTGTTCATATTCGGTTCGTTTAGGAAGTGAACGAGCTCAACCTGTGCTTTTGACGAGCCGATTTCGAGTAGCTCGGCTAAAATAATGCTCTTTTAGTGTTATTTTAGTCGAACGAGCCAAGCTTAAATTTAATACGAGCTATAAAATATGATCATATTCAGCTTGTTTAGAAAATGAACGAGTTCGAGCCAAACTCTTGACGAGCCGAACGCGAGTCAAGTCCAAGTAACTTGTCTCGTATTATAGCCTATTTACCCGTATATGAGCTCAATCGGTTTAATTAAGCTGCCATTAAGGCTTGTGTCACCTATCACCTAGGTCAAGCTAGTGTTTTTTTGAAAATCTAACCATTTGATTCAAAGTTTTAAAAACCAACAAACAAATGAGAGATGTTGAGTCATTATATTTCAACCCAAAAGTTTGGTAGAAAAAGTTATAATGGATGAAGATGGAGGTTGATGAATAGGTGAGTAGTTAAGTTGGAGAGGGAGGGGGGCCATGTGGAAACATAAAAGGGTGCCTGGCCAAATGGGCAAAAGAAGCCATTGGACAGTTTAATGATAGAAGGAGAGTTGGGTCAATTAAAGGCAATCCATGTGGATTCAAGAATCTCTTTCTTGATGGTAGTTATGGAAGTTGGAAATAGTTAGGTTTTTTATATTAAAGAGGTTAAGTAGCTACTTGCTCCTCTACATTACATTTTTGCCCTCTTTGGGATGATAGATGATGTGATATGATAGCTCCATATTCATCAATGGTGGGACCCATGTATTTATCATCTTTCATCTACTATGATTTTTATGGGGATTTCCCATCTTAGTGTTTGATACGGGTTATTCGTCCGTGTAGTTAATCCATACTATGTACGATTTTAAAACTTAAAAATATAACGTGAAATAAACCGTGAAATATTGTTAGAAAAAAAATATAAGATATTTTGTAGTGAAAGTTACACCGTTGGTATAGAAAATTGATTATTAAAAATGACTCGATCATCAATTCTACAAACAAAAATATGAACTCTCCTAAAAGGAGATGGAAAAATAACGAAATATATCTTTATAGTATGAAAATAATAATCAAGCAAAATTATGTGTTGGAAGAGTCGAAAATAGACCCATAACCCGAAAAAGACGAGAATGTGGTGATGACAAACACATTAATACTTTGATAATGTGAAATTGTTTTTTTTTATCATATTAAACAAATGAAAAATTAACAAAAAAAAATGCAAAGTTTTTCTATTAAAAGACATTAGACAATTATAATATGAAGGATATAATCCAAATGGAATATTAATAACTCTAGTTGGTTGAGAGTGTTAGACTAACTCAATTTAAAAAATATTTAGTAGCTCGATTCATCAAATCAGGACATAATAATCAATAATTATATTTGAAATAATTGCATCAAGATTATTAAATAAGTTTTCTTCACATACTAAAACAAATTAGATTCATAATCATATCAAAAGAGGTAGAATGACATTATAAGCACTCTTCTTACAAAACTATTTTAATATTTGTTATTGAGATCTGGATATGAATCAATTTTAGAAGTAGTGAAGAGACGGCTTCTTAATATATATATATATATGATTTAGGAAAGTATCCAATTTTTTTAGTCCAAAGAGACGAAATTAGATATAGTTGATAATGATAGAATCTATAAGTAATGAATTTGTTGTATAATATTGATAAATATTGTACCTTTTTGTTATCTACATATTAGTTGATGCGACTGATGTACAAAATTTTTTAAAGAGTGTGAATCTCGAGTGGTACAAGACTTTCGAATTTATTTAAGTGAAAAAAAGTTAATGTAGACGATTTTTGACTCAAGACCATCGTATATCAATTGTCGAGAGATCATAAAGACAACCACCCCCGCCCCTTGAGGCCGCATTTGTGTATACTCACAGTTATCTAATATTGTATACTTCTATATGGGATCATGCACCCTGATTTCGATCATCTTATCATTTAGTGTTGACTTGAACCACCTTTCTTCCTTTACGTGCAACCCCGGACTGGTCAAGTGCCACCTCCCTACCGCCCTCACGACACAAAGTTCCGTTTGCATCCGCAACAACCACACTCTCACGGGTTTGCAACTACAAACCCTAAGTTTCCACCCGTCTATTGCACCTGCCCGAGCTCGTCTTCCAATCGATCTACCGCCAAAACTGTCTAAACCCCAATCTAAATCACCACAAATGATTTTTAGAAAATCAATTAATGATATTTTTAATAACACTTCAGTTATTATCACGTAATCTTATTGATTGATTAGCAAGTACGTGTAGGAGCGAAGTACACCTGACTAGCCCCCAATTCTTATGATGTTTGCTTTATTTTACGCTTGAAATATTTGTCTAGGCTATGGTTCATGTCGTATCTCTAGGTCAAACTGGTTTAAGATTATAATGTCATCTAAATTTTCGTTTATACTCCGGTTTAAGTCTTATATAAGCTATCACACCCGTTATCTACTAATTCTTTTCACTATTCAACCTATCTTTCTCACATCCGTTATAACATCTATCATTAATATTCAAAAAAAAATCTCATTAGGTACCAAATATGAAGGTGATGTGAGAAGATTGGAAGAGAATCAAAATTGAAATTGAGAAATGGCCACATGATCCTTAAGATACAACCTGCCCACTCCCATGACTATATGGTCCCTTGGCCATTTATTTGTCTCCTATTTTTCAGCTATCATTTGTATAGTCTTTCTTCTTGTCCTTACTTTCAGGCTTCTGCATGTGACATTGCAATGCTATTCAAAAGCCAATCACCATTCAACAAGGAAAGGACTCATAAAATAATAGCAAAACAACTGATCATAAAAACTGTTGGAGACTAGTTCAGATTATTCTCACATGTGAACTAAGATCATCCGTCACATGCATACAACCCAACAATCGAAAAACGGATAGCGATGTTATAACTAGTCAATTTTCCAAACAACGAACATGGGAGATTGATAAACAATCGAGTATTGTCCTATACTATGTTATTTTCGTTTTTTTCCTTTTTGTTTCCGTTTTTCATGTAACATTAATCATATAAGACGTGGAGACGGTTTAGTGGTTTGGGATCTCAAATCAAATCTCAACCACTAGAGATGTGGAAGTAAGATACAAACATTGACATTGCTTTCTAACTACTAAAGGGGATAATCATAATTCATAGTTCATAATTGGTATAGAAGAATAAAAATAGGAAACATTATCCAATTCAGTCCTTAACTAAAGAGAAGCCTATACCATCATGCCATCAACCGAAAGTCTTCATGTCACCGTGACTTGTATTTCAAATATCCTTCATTTTTCTATCGATACTCAGGTGATCTAGTTGATCTAGTGGTAAAATGACACTAGAACTACTTTGATTGACCAAACTAGGCGAGAAAACAAAAAATAATATAGTAAGCAACTCTTAATCGTACAGGTTATTTGAATTGTTTCGATCCAAACCGAACCGTATACCTTTAGACCATAAATTGGATTGTTATGATTCAGTCCCAATGGTCTGAATTGTAAAAAAAAACGAACGAATTATCATTTAATTCAGTGGTAGTAAAAAAACGAAATAACTTTTTTTCTCACATCCTCTCCACAAGGAGCCTCCTCATCGAATCATAAAATCCTGGACTGTAAATCGAACCGTGTACAGATCGGTCCGGTCTTACGGTCTAGTTCAAATTTGCACACACCCTAGGATTGCTATTCGAAGCTGAAGATGAGTTGGAAGGTGAGCCCATGTTTCATTTGAAAGGACAACGTACGTCCATAGGCATGATTGGGCTGCATGGTAGTACGATGAGGATGAGCCCATAAGAGATTGAACATGCGACTTCTTTTGTTCAAGACGTGTAAATGAGTTGCTTTCATGTTAAATGTTTGTTTCTTCGTAAATAATTTTCTCTAGTAAGTTGCCAAGTCAAAACAATGTTGATCACTTGAGGAAATTGGATACAAATTTTTTTTTTCCTTATAAACTTATTGGTCTTTTTAATTTAAATTTAGATTTTGATTATCATAATAATTCGGCCTTGACATTAAACTTTAGTTATATTTTATAATTAGTTTGATATTTACACCGTGTGATTTGTTTTAAGAAATTATAACTTTTTTTATATTTTAAATAATAAAACGGGTGATAATAAACTAATAATTTTGTTTAAAACCGTCTGTATTAATTACTCCTAACATGACACTTGAAATAAATTACTTCAACTTGAATATTTAAATAATAGATTCAAAACCATAAAATAAATCATAAGATACTATTTGTAAAAAGGTAAGAGGAAAGTCTTCCTCGACGATTGGCTAGGATTCGAAAATCAAAACTTGAAAATTGCACATAACATTTATTTATATATGAATTAACATATTTGAAACTAAAAATATATACGAGAAACACATCAAGGGGTACCTCATAAATCGAAATAACACCAATTTTAGTGATATAATGTGTTTTCAACCCGAGTGTACGTATTTTTGTAAATAAAATAGAATCAATTTTATTTTGATTATATAAATAAAAAAACATAGATAAAAAAGAAATGTCATGTAATTACATATAATTACCGCGATCACAACTCTAATGTCAACTCACCAGTTTTGAACGAATTAGATACTCGAAAATAGACATGGGTTAGAAAAACGTAACTACCCTCTAAGGTTAGTGTTGTATTTTGATTTTTCGAAAATCAATATCACCAAACATAACTTCCTCCAAAGTGGATCTTATTTGGTGCATTTTTGCCTCATTTTAGTACTTTGAAGCCTTATATAAACAACTTAGTTTAAACTCAGTTGCCCTAACAATAATACAAATATATAAATAGAGAATGTAGATATGTTTGGTGGAGATCATGTAAAGGATACATACTTCTCTACGTTGAGAAGGTCATGCAAAGAGCAACTATATTGTTATTTGATAGTGGCTAACCATACATATATCAACAAACCAAACCATATATACTAAAACTCCATCTATGTTTTTACTAAAAAGGAAACAAAAACCTATCTTAAAATCTCCATTCCGATTTTACGTCTTATTGTCGCGGTCAAGAGTAGGAGTTCGGAGCAAGGAAGAAGATGAATGACGAGCAATGTCTTCCACAATTTCATCGTACTAGAAGAGAGGTTGGTTTCGCGAGTGAAAGATCCACTAAAACCACGACGTACATAATTCTCCTCATCCTTTTTTATGGTTTCGTACTTTCGGTCACCTATGTTATGGGCTACTCAACCGGGTTATTCGCGTTGAGCACACTCATACATAATCATGTGTTGATATAAGCATCTAAGATATACGAGTCACATGGAATCGGAATCTTCTAATGGTCGGCTTCTAGGGGTTGGACCGCTGGTGTATATAGCCCTTGTTGTGTTTATAAATGTTGCTTTAGAATGTTAGTTGTCTTGTTAAAACTTTCAATCAACAGAGCAATGTTGAAGCTATGCGTAAGTAATTATGCAGCTTATTAAATGTATACGATATTTTTACCAACAATACCACGAAGAGGATCAAAATACTCAAGTGAGGTCATTTTAGGTCGGGATTAGTTGAATCGAGTTATTTTTTTAGTTAACTCGACTTTCGGGTCTGTTAGGCTCATGTCGGATCAAATTGGGTTCATGTTATTTCGCGTTGTGGGTCAAAGGGGTCCAATTGATCAATTAATTTGGGTTTCGGATTTGTTATGGTTCTGGGCTCATATGGGTCGGGTTCTTGGGGGTTGGGTTTATTTGGGTCTCTAGTTAATGAGTTTCATGTTTATGATGTTTTCGGATTTCGTCTGACAGATACCAATTTTGTTCAAGTTTCGTATTAACACATGCATGTTTATTGGGTGGATGTGTTTAATTTTATTTTAGTAAAACAATAATAATATAGTGATCTAGTGAATTTACTTGTTATAAATGAATTATTGTGACCTCATATCTTATCATTTATGCCTTGATATTATAGGGTTAAAGTGTAAACTTTAATCATATATATGTTTTCACATCTAAAATACTGCAGCATATTAATTATTCAATATGGGCCTAAAATGGGTTGAATGGGTTCAGATTTATGCCTTTACAAGGCCAAACACCACCAATAAGGCCCATTGTCAATTTCGAACATCTAATTTTTTTTTTATTTTATTTATTTTTTTTTTTTTAAAGTTTGTATTGTAACAAACCATGTTAAAAAGTGTAGCTTGCTAGGCCAACAACATAATTGTTTTCGTCAAAGTTTTATACTATTTTTTTTTTACCTTTGATATATAGATACCAGTTTGGAAAAAGGATGATGATGGGGTGAATCTTAAGGAGAATAATTACTAATTGTGAGTATGTTTTCAAGATCACCGATATGTAATTAAGATCCCAAACAATATTAAGACCATATACTACACCCCCTTTAACCATAGATACAATACATAACCCTAAGTTGGATTTAAAACCACGTTACAATTCTCCAACGTTATTCCTAATAATACTTACTGACGAGGCGTGTCCATCTCTTCTTCTAGACACAATCTTATACAACATAGTAATGTTCGACACTTGATCATTCAAAATAGAAATTATGTCATGGACCCGTCCTGCTAAAAATTATTCGGTACACGATATGGGCCATAATTTTTCCATCCCTCTAGGCTCGTTCCGTTCCGTATCAAATAAAGTTTTTAGTTTAAAATATTAAATATAAACAAAACACCTAAACATTGATGATATACTTATATCTTTATCACATGCTTATATATTTTAAAAAAATAAACCATGTTGGTCAAACCATCAAAATTGACATATGACCCAAATTCATTCAGACGTGTTTTATTATGGGTATTTGGAAACTTTAATTTATCTATAATATCTTACTATAGATACTTTTTGGAAACTTTAATTTTTTGAAAAAAATTGGTGAAGTATGCTCTTTTTTATGCTCTTTTATAGACCTACTTAATAAAAGACCTAGTTAGTGATATTGACCTACTTAATAAAACAATATTGCTAAAAGACCTAGTTAGTGATATTGACCTAATTTTTTAAGGTTTTAACTTTTAAGTACGATATATACGGATATTTTGTAAACAAAGCGTAATATTAAAAACAGTAAATAAATTAATAGAGAAACGGGATTAAACCCGTCCCGTCCCGATCTCATCCGGGATAGGACCCGGTGAGATTTAATCTAAAACACTTAAGGCATGCACGATCCCGTCCCATTTAAAATTGCCGAAATGGGATTGAAATATCCTCAATCCCATCTCATGCCCATCCCTACGTACTATACAATATAGGGGACTTCATCGTTACTTTGACATCTTCACAATCGTGTTGTTCAACTACAAGTCCTCTGATTATTCTCTCAATGTTGCTCTCACCAGGAAAACTCTTCATCGTTCTTCATCAAATTTTCAATTTCCGCCTTTCCGCTTCAATGATTTTTCGTGTGTAATTAAATTGTTTGGCGTAAACCCTAAATATATTAGGGACTAAGCATGATTGGTCTTATGGCGATTGCTTGCAGTTTAATTATGCTCCTTCGCTTACTTTGCTTGCATAATGAAATACAAAAGTAATGTTAATTAATCAAATAAAGTGTACTAATATTCTTTGAACATTTGCCCAAGTTAAACATCAAGTAGTACTAGATCTATGATACATTGCCCCAAAACAGAAAGTTTTCAGCAGACACCACTAAGAACAAACACAACCAAAGTTTGATACAAAATTGATCTCCAGCTAGCCAAATCTATGAACCCCATTGAAGATAATCATGATCCTGTGGGAGATATAGAGCAAAATGTTTCCCATGATCTTAATCCTACCAGCACCACCAACACAGCCGATAACAAGTGTTCTTCGATCATTTGTTCTTCTATAAAGCTTTGCACTGCAAAGATCTTCTTCATATTGAGTCTCATTATAATGTATCCTATTTTTCTAATCTACTTTTTTGGCACTCTTCTATTGAGCGGTGAACCTGGAATGTGTCCCAACTGGTGCTTCAAATCCAAACACAATCCTATACAATCAAACCAAAGCATTTACCGAAAAATGGAGGATTTTCAGGAGACCAAGTACAAAATCTTAGAGTTACTTTTTATGGTGACCGGCTGGCTAGGGTTTTTGAGTTTGCTATGGTTAGGGTTCACCCTGTGGGTTCCTAGCTTGACCAGGTTGACACTCTTCGGTTCGCTTCTCTGGAAGTGGTCTTTGCTTCTCGTCGCACTTTCATTAGGGTTTCCTTGCATCATGCTCACGGTCGCCTACGTCGTTAGCCAACTCTTCACGAGACAATACTTCTTGTTAGAATCCGCGTATAGTCTTATGACGTCGGTATACTTTACTTTCATTCTTCTTGTGTGGGTGATGTATTTCAACACCGACCAAGGTGTGGTCGGTGTTGTAAAGAAAAAATCCGGAGGATTAGGTGCCGATGACTACGGCACGTGGACTTTGGTGTCGTTGCTAGTAGGGGCTATTCTATGGGTTTTCAAAGCCCTGATTTTGTCCCTATGGAAGGCTAGGGCGATCTACAATAGATTCAAGAACCGGATTTTGATGGCCGGCTTCCAACTGTTTTTTCTAGCCATCATCTTCGAGGGATTATGGCACGGTTTCCTTTTGCCTTGGTGGTATGTTGATAATACCCGAGATATTGTTGCCGACGACAAGGATCAAAACAACAAGGAGACATTGATTTCGAAAAGAAGTAGCATCATGTTGTCTAGATATGTGTCCTTAGATGAAATAGTTGAAGTCGTTAAAATGATCACAAAACTTGCTCAAGTTACGGTTAGGGAGTACGATGGTATATCTGAAATCGTTAAAAGATGCGAAGAACATATTCGTTGCGACAATGAGTAAGCAATTTAATTTCTTGATATTCTACACTTTCATCGTCATGATGAGATTCTGTGTTCGTTACTATTTGTGTTATGTTTATAGGAGCGTCGAATATGTGACGGAAGAAGTACTACAACGATGGCTAAATCATAATGACGCAAAGCTATTGCTTGAAGAGCTGCAAGTGGAGCATTCATGTGACAAAATTACCTATGAAGCTTTAAGGAAATGGATGGTAAATTTCCTTTATTTAGTTCTTATTTATGACTTCATATAAACAATCATGGTTATTTCAAACCAAAATGATAAAAAACCAATTTAGCCAATGTTCTAAACCCGACTATATTCAAATTGGTTGGCCTAAAATGACCCAAAAACCTGAAGTAAACCAGCATAAAATAATCCGAGAATCCAAAATTTTCTAGATCCGAAAAAAATCTGACGAATAAGTTGTTTTGTTTGTCAACTTTTAGGACACGTACACTACTTAATTAACATGTATATTTTGTTGGGAAAACATATAGATAAATTGCATATTGAAGACCGACAAACCTTGTTGAAACCAAAAAATGAAGGAAAGAAATTTGACGAACCAAATTGGTTGGCCTAAACCCTGATAATCCGAATTTCGAATAAAGCAACAAATCTCCGACCCGACTAAAACTGATAGTCATTAGGTTTACTTCACCCAATCTGAAATGAGCCAACGTAATTCCACCCGAGGTCGTCCGACCCACCTATTTGAATCTTTGTGATATATATTGTGGGAAAACATATAGATAAAGCAACAAATTGGTTTTCCTAAGCGGGTTACTTTACTTTTGTAGGTTGATGGACACAAAAATTGCTTGTCATTGGGATACACACTAGTTGATGCCTTTGCGGTGGTGAGTGTTTTAGATACTATCCTTACTTGTTGCCTAGTTATTGTGGTGATATTGCTATGGCTTCTTATCACCGAACTAGCAACAACAAAAGTTTTACTTGTGATTGCATCGCCAATTCTTGCATTCACCTTTGTGTTCGGAGATACATGCAAAGCTTTCTTCCAAGGCGTCGTCTTTTCTTTCGTCACACATCCTTTCGACATTGGTGATCGTTGCATCATCGATGGAGTTGAGGTGATCCTTCAACTATCTTGCTTATGAGTCTTCTACATAGTTCAATTCTCTTATTGGTTATACCTCTATATTCATTTGTAGGTGGAGATCAAGCGAATCAATATATTGACAACAACATGCTTAAAAATCGGGACGAAAGAGAAAATGTTATTTCCAAACTCAAATCTAGCAACTAAAGTCATTACCAATCTTGAAGTTGAACTTGATCCAACCGATGTCATAGATGTTGTTCTCGATTCATCCACGACAAAATCCCAATTATTAGATTTGGGAAAGCAAATAGAAAGGTAAGTTTCAGATCAACGATTTTAGTACATAAGATCGGTAGAGTATGGATGTGTTTACTATATTAGATATGTGGTTGTAGTTTTGAGCGTGGTTGTTGTTAGAGTCGTGGTTGCGGTTTTATATGAGAATTTATTATAAAAAAAACTCCTATCTTGTTTGAGGAGATTCTCCAAAACAATAACAACAAGCAATATTCAAAACAACAACCACAGTCTCATACTAAATACAATCTATCTCTCGTCATGTCAATTGATTCTAACATATGTACATATAGAGAGAGGGTTGAGTTCAAGTGGAAAGGAGTCTTATGGACAAAAGAAGGAAGGATCCACAACCATTGGATCAAGTAACAATTGTTCAAATATGTTGATTGTTCAACTATATGATCAATTGTGCAACTATATACGAAATTGTTCAACTATATAACTAATTTGTTCAAATGTTAATTTATATGTTCAATTGTTCAACTAAACTTTTGTTCAAGTATATGATAAGTGTTAATTAATTTGGACAAATCACAACACTTGATTATTTTGATCCAAGAGTTGTGAGTCATATATTCCCACTTTGATCCAAAGACCCCTTTCTATAGGATTCAAATCCTGTACATATAAAGCGTTATCCGGGCTATTGTTATTCGTACCACGGAAACGTGCTATTCATACCCCGACTACGACTACGCACTGCGTAGCCGTATTAAAATTTTTTAATACCTTACTACGGCTACACACTGCGTAGCGCGCCATAGTCATTTTTCCTTATTTTTTCGAATGTTTGATATAGACTACTACGCATCCGGCATGTGTAGTCGTAGCCATACTACGCATCCGCCATGCGTAGTCGTAGCCATTTTCCTTTATTTTTTGAATGAAATGAGCTTGTTGCTACGACTCCGTAATGCGTAGCCGTAGTTGGAGTATGAATAGCACGCTTCGTGTGGTACGAATAGCAATCTCGGCTATCCATGAGATTTTTATGTGAAATTTGTTTTGCAGTTTCTTTGACAACGACAAATGTAATTTGTACGAGAAGTCATGCGAAGTGATTGTAAATGTGAGCGGGAGTAACATGAAGATACATATTCATTTCAAGCACAAGATGGATGTTCAAGATGTGAGCCACATGAAGTTCCTTCAAAAGAAGAAGAGACAACGATCTCTACTTGTACTCGAGATCAAACAATTTCTTGAAGATCTTAATGTCAAAATTGCAACCTCGTAGAGATGTAAGTTGTGTTTTCTGTAAATTAAAAATCCATCGAACCAAGGGAAGATATTTTTGAACTTATTCTATAGAAGCTTGTAACTTTTGTAATTGTAAGTTAATCTTTTGATATGGTCAAATGGCTTAGGCTTGGGGTGTTTGGCGGAATTTATACGCGCCGATGAGGGGGAGAGGGGGATAGTTAGATCGGAAGAGTTGACGATCAATGATCTCATGCAAGGAAATGTGATACCTATTGGAAAATATTGATCAACAATGTTCTTCCCTTAAGACGAGGGATCTTCTAGTATATTGAACTAACTATGATTAATAGGGGTCATGCGAAACAATTGTTAAGCCCATGCTAATTGGATCGGAGGGGTTGACGATCATTGATCTCATGCAAGGGAATGTGATACTTCTCAAAATTGTTGATCAACGATTTTCTCCCATTAGATGAGGGATCTCCGAGTACATTGAACTAAATATGATTAATAATCTCCGAGTACATTGAACTAAATATGATTAATAGGGAAAACAATTGCAACTTTATGCGAAATAATTGTTAAGTCCGCACTCAAGAAATGACTTTAAATAGAAAGACGTAGCAGATAAAGATAGGGAATTTTTTTTTGTGTATTTGTCTTGATATGTAAGCACAACTGTGCACTAGGGGTGGGCATAAATCCCGCTTAATCCCGTCCCGTCCTGTCCCGATCCCGGTGGGATTTGAAAAAAAAAATGTGTATCCTGTCCCGTCCCGTCCCGTAAAAAATTTGCGGGACGGGACGCGGGACGAAGACTTCCCACCCCGGTTAATCCCGTCCCGTCCCGCATATATATATAAATAATATTTTATATTTTTATAAATATTATATAGATAAATAATATACATAAATTATAATTTTAAAAATATTTTTTTATTTTTAAAATTATTAGATCGATGATGGATCTAAAATACTAGAGTTTCTGATCTCCCTAGATTTAGTCCGTTTGTCGCCTTGCTCTGGTCCGTTCCATCGACACCCTTGCTCTAGTCGGTTCCATCGCCCTTTTATTTGTGGATTACCACAATTGTAATCGATAGTTAAATAAATATAATTTTCATTAAATTATCTGTTATTATTTTTTGAATGTGAGTCGGTAAGACACTTTGATGTAACTTAAATTTGTTTTCAATGTATAAACTACTATTGTAGGCGTCATGAATCGATAATTCGGTATCGAGTTTTTTTTTTCCGATCATTTATATCTTTAAACATGAGAGAAAACAAGTATACTTATTAAACATAATCGGTGCGTAATTTTTGCGGGATTTGTCCCGTCCCGTCCCGTCCCGTCCCACATGGGACAGGGCCCGCGCGGGACGAAGAAAAAATGTCATAAATTTCGTCCCGTCCCGTCCCGCAAATAACTTGGGGGACGGGACGCGGACGACCCCTATCCCGTCCCGTCCCGTCCCATGCCCACCCCTACTGTGCACTATTTCCATGGTGTTACCAGATTCAACAAAAAAATATTTTTTAAACGAATACTATTATTTTCAAAGCTTGATATTACCAAAAAAAAAAAAATTCTTTTATTGTTTCTCTTTTTTCCGATAAATGTATTAATATTAGCGCACCTTATCGCATGTCACAACCAACCTGAGTTGGAAGAACTTAACGAACAATTGAAAGAGTTGTTGGATGCGGGCTTGCTTAAACCAGCTAAGTCACTGTATGGTGCACCAAAAGAAGCAAAGATGGCTCTCTTCGAATGTGCATAGACTACCGAGCACTCAATAAGGTGACCATTCGGAACTATCCTATTCCGCTTGTCGCGACTGTATTGACCAGCTTAGCAAGGCAACGATGTTTACTAAGTTGGATGTCCGATCGGGATACTGAGCTTATGAGTTCGCTATCATGTTGTTTGGCTTGACCCACGCGGCATCAACCTTTTGTACGCTAATGAATCAGGTAGTCCGAGACTATGTGGAGAATTTCGTCGTGGTCTATCTTGACTTGTCATTTACAACTCTAGTTTGGAAGAGCATTCAGTGCTTTTGAGAAAGGTGTTTACCAGGTTGCGGGAACACGAACTGTATGTTGTCGAAATGTTACAATGTTTCAATTCTTGGGGCATGCCATAGAGCATGGTCGGATTTGAATGGATCCGGAAAAATTGCAAGCAATTCAGGAGTGGCAACCTCCAATCAACGTATCAGAGCTTCGCTCGTTCCTTGGTTTGGCCAACTACTACCGAAAATTTACATGACAAAAAGTTAATTAAGAGAACTTCCAACGAAGGAGAAAAATTCAAACAATCTACCAATTAGGAATGACAATGGTTCAGATGATGGGTGGGCGAAACACTTCCATTATCCACCGTTAACCTTATCGGTTATATCCAGCCATCAAATGTCGGGTGACAGATTGGATATAACTGATAAGGTTAACGGGTGAAATATTGCTCTCATACGCTTTGCCATCTAAATCTACAAAAACATATGTTTGTTTCCCATAAAATAATAGTTATACAAATTACTATCACTTCAAACGTAATTTACTAAACATATATATATTAAGCACATCTAAAAAACAATCATAACTTCAACCTAGACCACAAACCACTGTAGAAACCCGTAATACAACAATAAACTGTAAAAAGCATTATGGAATAATCGAAAAATTTACCGATGAAGAACTTGAATTGTGTAAAGTCGAGATATAATCTCTGTTTTTAATTCTGAAAACACCCCGTAATACGACGGTTACTAGTGTTCAAGAATCTCAGGATTAAACTGCGTATGAATCCAACCTGCATATTTGTCGGAAACCCGCAAACCTATTGAGTGTTGTACTCTCGAGAAAAATAGAAAAAGAGAGGAGAAGAGGAGATGTGTTTTCGAATGTGTAAAATGAGATGCGGAGAAGCCCTTTTATAGGGACGGAGGAGATCCTTAGGGAGTTTAATGCAAATATTTGCATTAATTTTGCAATATTATACAATAAATCCCGGATCATACTTAATTGCAAAATTTGTAATTTAATGGGGAATATTTTCTTTCACGTACCAAATGTAAAACAGTCTTATCTAAAGATCCACTATTGGGCTGCAGAGTTGGGCCATCCTAAAATGTTGGACTGTATAGTTGGGCCGACCCAAAATGTAACATGGGTGGTCAGCCCATGCTTTGTCTCGTTCGGCCCGTCCCAACCCAAAACCAACCTAGCGCTCGGTTTGGCGTGAGCGTGTGTGTTTGTTTGCCTATGTCGTTACCCGTTGAAAATAGGTAGTGACCGAAGACCACGACTTTTAGTGTGTTTCTCTTTATTATATCTCGTAGGATACCTCCCATTCTAGTTGATGTGGGATAGTTACATTTTTGACTTTTTCCCAAATTTTTACCTTGCATACAACCAACTTCCGGCCTCCATTTCTCATTCTCAGGTAGATGAAGTCGAAGATCTCACTTTCTAGTGTTGAAATTGGCCGGAGCCCACCAGAAAAATGCCCGGACGTTTCCAGCGCACCATGTACATATACATGTGTTTATTCATAAAATTAGTTTCAACAATCCCACATGAATAGAAATGATTATAAACATATGTTTCTCCTTTTTGTAAAACATAAATAATTTTTGAGAGTATAGTTAAAAAATCACTACATCTGGACTGATGTCAGTTTCGGGCTTGAACCATTCGTAGTGAATAGCTATTGGATTTACTCGACCTTGTAGTGACCATGATGTCTTGAACCAGCCAAGCTTTAATGTAAACTTAGACAACAACTATCACACATCTTCATTTTCACACGAGCGTTGGTTCTCTTGTTGTGTTCGTTTTGGCCTTGAACAAACTTGGTTATTCATGAGTGAATTTGGAGAATTCAGCCTCACCTTATTCTCCTAGACACGGCCACATGTCACACTAACAAGGTGATTGACCATAAAGAGTATCTTTCATACCCCCGTTTTGTTTTAAAGCGATGGAATCATTAAAAGTCAAGCTTATCCTTAACTCATACAGCTTGCACTGTCTATCATCCTAGAAAATGGGTAGAGACAGTGCTCCACTCGATTTAGATTGGTTAGGTTTTTCCTTGAACCTACATCGTGGGATTTCTAGTTACGCTTGTGGGGTTGTTCTATAAGCATCATCTTTCTTAATAGGCTTCAAACCCACTCCTCCTGATGATTTTAAAAATTTATCTCGTGACAAACCTTTAGTGAATGGATCCGCTAGGTTGTCATCTGATTTGATGTAGTCTATCGAGACTATTCCTGCTGACATCAATTTTCTGCTGAACTTATGACACCCTCTAATATGACGCGACTTATGATTGTATAAAACGCTCAGTGCTTGAACTATAGCCGATTGACTATCACAGTGTACACATATTTCCAAAACTGGTTTTCCCCACATCGGAATATCTTCCAGAAAGTTCTAAAGCCACTTAGTTTCTTCTGTTGCTTTGTCTAATGTAATGAACTCATCCATTGTGGATCTGGCCAATAACATTTTTTGGAAGATTTCCAAGACACTATTGCACCACCAAGTGTAAATACATATTCTCTTATGGATTTTGAGTTTCTAGAGTTGGATATCCAGTCTGCGTCACTATATCCTTCTGGAACTACTGAATATTAACCAGAGTGCAACCCATAACTTTGAGTATAAATTAGGTAGTTCAATACTCTAGTTATGTCTTTCTAGTGTTTATGTCCCGAGTTACTTGTATAACGACTTAGTACATTGATCGAGTGCATCAAGTCAGGGCGTGTGCAATTGGTTAAGTACATAAGACTTCCAATTACACGTGCATACTCTAGTTGTGACACTACGTCCACCACATTTTTGGTCAGGTGGAGTTGAGAATCCATTGTACTTTTTGTGGTTCCACTTGAGTAGTTCATAAACCTCTCAGGTATGTTTACAACATAACGAGCTTGAGAAAGGATAATTCCTTCGGAGTTTCTAGTGATCTTAATCCTAGAATAACATTCGCTAATCATATATCCTTCATGTCAATCCCTAACTATGTTCTTAGTTCGGTTGATAATATCTTTGTTGCTTCCAATGATAAGCATTTCATCTACGTACCAACACACCAAGACATATCCCATATGAGTAGTCTTGATATAAATGCACTTGTCACATTCATTGATGCTGAAGCTATTTGACATCATTACATTGTCAAAATTTTCATGCCACTGTTTAGGAGTTTGTTTGGGTCTGTAAAGGGACTTTACAAGTCTACATACTTTATGTTCTTGTCCAGACACAACATTCTCTTCTGGTTGTTTTATGTAAATCTCTTCTTCTAAATCTTCATTTAGAAAAGCAAGTTTTACATCTATTTGATGGATTTCTAGGTGCCAAAGAAGTTCAATCCTTCTTTTTGTCGGAATCCTTGCACCACAAGCCTAGTCTTGTACTTCTCTATCAAGCCATCGGTTTTCAACTTAGTTTTGAAAATTCATTTGCACCCAAGTGCTTTACACCCTTGTGGTAAGTCGACTAAATCTCATGTATGATTTTACATAATAGAGTCTATCTCACTTTTGACTGCTTCCTTCCATGAAGGTGCATCAGGTGTAGACATGGATTCGTTATAACTTCTTGATTCTTTCTCCATGAGAAAGACTGTTATGAAGTCATCTCCAAAGGATTTTTCCATTCGAGTTCTTTTGCTTCTTCGAGGTTCTTCCTCTACTATTTCATTCACAAAAGTATCTACCTCTCTTTGTTCACGAGTTTGTTTTAGATTTTCTCTATCCTTACACGAAAACATGTTTTCAAAGAAGGAAGTCTTCCTAGATTCCATTATTGTATTGATATATATATATATATATATATATATATATATATATATATAGATCGAGATGACAACTCCCGGTTTAAGTGGTTCCTGCACGGACATGTTACTTTTCCGGGAAAAATTTCCTGCAATAGTACTTCCGAATTATGAATTTGCAAAACTCAAAAAAAATTAGTGCATAACAATTTAACGAAATAAAGTTTTGTTTTTAGAATTAAGATTGTAGGAACCTGTACAACATTAAACCGTCAAAAACACTATGGAATATTATCAGAAAATTTACCGATGAAGAACATGAATTGTGCAGAGTCGAGATATAATTTGTCCTTAATTCTAAAAACATCTCGTATTACGACGGTTACCAGCGTTCAAGAATCCCAAGATAAAATTGTGTATGAATCCGACTTGCGTAATATGACGGAAACCCGCGAACTTGCTGAGTGTTGTACTCTCGAGAAAAAACAAAAACAAAGAGGAGAGGAGAAGATGCATTTTCGGATGTGTAAAATGAGGTACGGAGAAGCCCTTTTTATAGGGATAGATGAGATCCATAGGAATTTTATTGCAGACAGTTACATTAAATTTGTAATATTCTACAACAAATCCCGAATTATATTTAATTCCAAAATTTGTAATTTAATGGAGAATATTTGCTTTCAATGAATTTAAAATAGTGATGTTGGACCATCTCTAACACAACATCAAGGACCAGCTACTAGATCAAAGACTAAAGCATTGAAGGACAAGCCAACAACGCCTCCTTTAAATTCTATCATGGACGGAGCTATTACAAGGTCAAAAGCAAAGGCTATTCAAGATGAAGTCACGAGCATACTTACATCATGTACACTCAACGAAACCCTACTCACTCTCAAGAGTTCTTTAGTGACATTACTAACTGTTATGGAGGATCCGAATCATGACCAAGAAGATTCATCAAGCATAGAAGAAAGCTAGCACGAAGGAAGAGTCTCATAGAAGAAAAATCGGTCCAATTGCAGAAAAATCGGTCGACATTTTCATCAGGAAAATCGACCGATATTTTGACCAAGTTTTCTAGTTCTGACACGCGCTTGAAAGATCCGACCGTGATCTTCTATCTTTGGCAATTATATCTTTTATATTTTGTTTCCTTACAGTGTGTTTGGATAACACTGAAATCCCGGGAATTTAAATCAAGTTTGAGATGTCCAAAATTCTGTTGAACAATTACCTTGTTTGGATAGTGAATTCCGGATTTCTTGAAATTCCATGGAGAAAAATGAAGGGAATTTAAAAGGTCAGAATACTCAGTTGAAATTCCATGTACATAGGTGTTTTTCTAGAAATCCCTCCTATTCTTACTAAATTCCTTCTTTTTAAGATACCACAAAATATAATCCAAACAAGGGATTTGTAAAATGATTCAAATTCCCCTCTTTTAAAATCTCATCATTTAAAATCCCATCATTTGAAAATTCCTATGTATTTTACAAATTCTTCATCCAAACACACTGTTAAGCTATCAGACTATCTTAAGGAATTGTTAGTTTTTGATACTATCTTTGGGATTATGAATTTTATATCTTTTAAAGATATACTTCCAAGATTATCTTTAAGAATATATCTTTCCTAGTTTTCATAATTGATCTCCCTTATAAATAGCCTTAGAGAGGGATATTGTTTGATAGATTAGATTTGATATATTTTCCACAGATTGTGTGAACTTCCAGCTTCACTTATGAAGTTTGTATTTTATTCATGCCTATTCAATAAAAAAGAGAGCATTTGATTGAATCGTTGTGAAGTCCTTTCTAGATAGTTCTTGTGTGTGTTAATATTTTTGAAGGTTGGTGCTCCTGGTCAATTCTAGTCCCTCCTTTTGATTGTCTTAATTAGAAGACTTGTGTAAGGTTAAAGAAGTGCGGGTTAAGGTAATCTTCTCGTTAAAGGGTTTTGACACATCATTGGTCAAGGTTTTTTGCGGAACTATCTTAGTTCATATCTTCCTATATCTTTCATTTATCATTCCATATTCATCTTCTTATCTTTCCATATCATTCAATAATCTGTTTTCTAAGTTTCCAAGAAAATAGCCCCGTTCTTGATGAAAATCGACCGATTTATTCTCTAGAACAACCGATTTTTATTCCAATTAAGGACTTTCAATCTAGACCGGGAACTACGGCTTATCCCCGCATCAAACAGTCTTATCCAAAGATCCAAAACCAACCCAACGCGGCGGGTGTATGCTTGTTTTTCTACGCCGTTCCCCATTGAAAATGAGTAGTGACCCAAGACCACATCTTTTAGTGCGTTTTTCCTTATTATATCACGTAGGATACCTCTCATTCTAGTCGATGTGGGATAGCCACATTTATTACTCTTTCTCAAGTATTTGCCTTACATGCAACCAACTTCGGGTCTTCATTTCTCATTCAAACATAGCTCAAATTTAACATATGAATATACCACGAGCAAGAGCTCGTATAGACAAAGTCAAAGATCCCACTTTTCGATGTTGACAAGGTCGGAGCCCACCAGAAAAATACCCGAAAAATATCCGGCGCACCATATATTAAATACATATGTTTATTCATAAATTAGTTCTAACAACCACAACTATAATTTAATTATACTAAACACACAAAAGAAAATGTAAAGGATGAAAAGTAGACTAGAACATTGGATACCTATAGGTAGAGTAATCTCAATTTGAGGGTTATATACTAAAAGTCACAATAATTACACATCAACACGGTCATACTTTCGTCGGTGAAGATTGCAAAAGGCTGGAAATATTGGTTGATGACTACAATTTGGGCCTCAATGGGGCTAATAGGCTCATATTTATGATGTCTTTGTAGGCCCGAATTTCACGTTTGATCGACTACTATGATGCACGGACACGGACACAGAGAGAAATGGGAAAGCGACAATCCTCAAAAGCATAGGAAACGGGGACATGGCGAACAAAACAAATAATATATCATTTTAAAGCTATTGAATTTAGAATTCATATATCATATTGAGATACATATATATGAAAAACTCAATTATATATGAGTATATAAATTTTATTAACATGATAAAAAAAGTAACCGAAACAAAAGCTTAGAACCAAACATTTTCAATCTTACAGAACGTAAAAATAAATATAATAAGTCTTCAAATCTCTAATAAACATACTTAGTTTCAAATTGAAAAATGAACATCCATTTTGCAAATCAACGACAACCGAACAACATGATTAACCCAAGAAAACAATATTAAAAATTTATAAATTAGAAAAAGTGAAAGTATTAGAATAAAGCACTCAACATTCAACAAAGAAAGATCAACAATAAATTAGTAATCAAAGATTCAAAATTAATTTATGAAATCATAAGAAAAAGGGAGAGAAGAGTCGGCTGACGATACAATATTTCTACATTAGAAGCGAAGAAGAAGAAGAGGATCGATGTCTTGATTTCGGCAACAACAATCTTGCAGGTAGACCTGTACAAATCCGGGCTCGGGCCGGGTTCAGGCCGGTACATATCTAAAAACTCTACCCATAAGGTGCGGGCCGGGCCGGCTTGTCCAGGCCACAAATGCTAACCATGTCCACTCATGTAAAAAGCGGGCGGGCTACCGGGCCGGCCCGGATGACCCGTATGTACTTGGTTGTGCATTTTTTCCCCCGGAATTTATCGTTCAAAACAAGTAAAATAATGAATTTAATACACACTTTCATTCCAGTTATACTTGCATAGTGCACTAGCAACAAGTTCAATAACAATCAACACACAAAAATAAACAAGTCCAAATACCTAAAAAACGTAAGTACCATTACAATCAAGTTAGACCTACAATCTTGTGTTACAAACGAATATAACTCGTCAAAATACTCCAAACAAACTAAATGAACAATCAGAATATGTAACACTCAAAACAATATATATATATAATATTATATGTATAAAACTGTATACGGGCCGGGTTAGCTCGCGGGCCAAAATTTTTACCCGTACCCGTCCCATCAAAATACGGGCCGGGCCGGGCCAGACCCGAACGGGCCAAACTTGTTGCACATACCCATGTTTTTTTCCGGATGGGCGGGCGGACTGGACGGACCTGCCCGGTTTTGTACAAGTCTACTCGTAGGTGGTCATGTGGGGCTAGGTTTAGTCGGAAAAAAAATGGAAGAGAAGAAAAAATATTTCTTTATGTTTTTTAAAAAGTAATTTATTTTTTAGCCTTAAAAAATAGGGTAAATTTTCGTTGACCATGTCTTGACCGGACACAATCTGCGTCATCGCCGTGTCCTAGACGTGTCCTACCTATGAAAAGTGTCTTGACTGTGTCCGAGCCGTGTCATGCCTGTGTCCGCGTGTCCAACACGGCAGGACACGAGAAACTCCGCCTTCTAGAAGTGTTCATGCATCATAGATCGACTATCATCAATTTCTTGTTTCAATTTCTATCTTTCCACTCAAACTATTTTGTTATTGTTTTTTGAAAACGGAAAGCGGTTAGGAGAGAACTATCTTTTAAAGGTAGTCCATCCTAAAACATGCTTGCGGATGAGAACACTAAATTCGGGGTTGTCAGAAAAGGGGGTGTTTGGGTTCGAAATTCCCAAATGGGTCAATCGGTCAACAACACAGTTAATTTCTCTGAACACATGTCTGACTTGGACTTCCTCAAAGAAGCGAAAATCCAGTATTGAGTCGTATATGATCATCTCGATCTCATAGGGACAACTCCAAAGTCCTTGGAGTGCCTTGATAACACAAAAATTATCACCCTCAATTTCAATCTTTTTTATATTTAGTCTTATTGCTTCTTTTAGTCTAACTTTTAGCGCAAAGGCTTGTGCTTTAACTACCGAGTTAAAGTTATTTTTTGTAGCGTCCAAGCTACTAACATCTCCATAATGATTTTGTATAAAAAACCAATGGAGATTATTCCCGAATTAAGTTTTGATCCATCAAAGTTGAGTTTGTGAACCCAAATTTTGGTTTATCCCATAAAATATTATTTTTCTTTCTTGTGTTGCGTAAGTTGTTCTTTCAAATATGTTTAAAATCGTAGTCATCATCATCGGTCTATTGATTTTTCCAATTCTGAACTTGGTTTTTAATGAAATTTAGGATGTTATGATCCGATCCGATTGCATCATTATTAAATATGATTTTATTTCTGAAGAACTAAATACTCCACCATATGATTGCAAGTCGGGAGAAGTTATAAAGCCCGGTCATATTTTTTTTATTTCCAGCAAGAGTTCGTGAGATCTTTTATTTTTTGTATTAATGGTATTGAGATTGGTGATGATATTTAAGTCAAATTTTGTGATTATATTTTTTCTATAGGGGAAATCAATACGAAGATGTGCAAGATCTTCGAGTTGATGATTACAAAAATCGTAGTTTTTTGGAACTACGATTCTTCTTTCATTAAGTTTTGCTTTAGTTGGGATACTATTTCTTGAGATTTTTTATATGAAGTTTTTAATTTGTGGTTGAGTGTCCAATTATCAAATTCAATCATAAGAATAGTCAGGAAGCCATCCTGACTCCTTTTCTATCATTTCCAAGGCTGATTTTGTGGAGAACCGGACGTTCGAGTTGTTTTTCTAGTATAACTTGTCTTGCATTTCATTTGTTGGGATGATTATTTCCATTATTTGTTTTCTAATTGTTGGGCTGATAATGTTTTGTAGCTTATTTTCAATTTTAGCTGTAAGATCCTGTTTTTAGCCCAACTGCCCCCGCAGTGACAGTGAGCCGCCCCTGCGGCTGGCCGCGGTCACGGCAAAGGCAAACCGCCCCTGCGGTTTTGCCCTAGATCGTCCCGATATGTTTTTATTTTCTTCGTGGATAGAAGATCCGATCTTCTATCTTATGGGCCGGCTTTCCTATCTTTTCCTAACCCTAAAACGTCTTTCCTTCTATCTTTCCACCCCTTTCCTATAAATCCCCTTCTTTCCTTTCTTTTTCGCATTTCTTGCATACGTTTTCTTCACCCTCGAGAGTTGCAACCTTGCTCCTGTGATCTTGCTGAACGTGTAAGTTTTTCCTCCCTTGTTCTTCATCACGTTCATGTATTTTTGCATGCCGTTCCCCTTCTGTTTCGTTTCCTTCTTCGTTCCTTCCTTTCTTCTTCTCCAAGGATCAAGTTTGAGTCTTGATTCTTATAGAACATTTCGTTGATGATATGTTGACATTCACAAGCTTCCTTGGTTGAGTTGTGAAGTGTGAGAGTTTTGAAAGAGCAAAGCTTTGGACTTTGTCGTGGTTCTGCTGTCATCGAGAAGCCGAAAGTCGCTTCTGTCGAAGATTTGCCCCCGCGCCCTGCAGTGCCGCCCCTGTGACTCTATCTCCTTCCCTTACGGTTTATTTGCAGTAGCTCCCGTCTTTGGTGAGCTGCTTTCTTCCTTGCTTTCCTTGTTCCTTTCCTTGCCTCTTGATGTTGTTGTTGACTCTTGGTGAGCTGTAAGACTAAGGTTGAGACCTTAGCTTGAGGATATCTCTTAGAGATCATGGAGACTAGAAGTTACAGACTTCTAGCATTCGTTTCGGTTCTTGATTCCTTATGCCTTGTTTGAGCAGGCATTTCTTACTTCCTTGAGATGTGAGTTGTTGCTGAGTTATCTAAGTAAGGTAAGTCCCTTGGACTTATTTAGCTGCATTCCATATATTAGATTGATTGTTTTGGCTTGTTGTGTTGTTGTTTATCGTTATAACTGATAACCGGAATAGGATTGACCTTGTTATACCTTAATTGTCCCAAGTGTATTATAACCGGACGGTTACCGCTTGTCCAATTCAGAATGGGGAAACTGGGAGGTGCTCTCGCGACCAGTCCAACAGGTGGCAGAAGAATGCATACATTCTATTAATGTTGGTGAAAGGGGATAGAGGCGAGGTCATAGCGACTCTCGTGTAACAACCATAAGTTAAATTAGAATTGAATAACGTAAATGAAGATAATAACCGGCTGAGTGTGAGCATGCTATGCATTTACTTTACCTTATGTGTGTTTGTACCTTTATTGTCTTTTTGATATCTAGAATGTTAGCTAACGGTTTATACCGATGTTGTAGATGTTCCATAGATTTAGGATGCTGTTGAGTAATCTAGATGGTGTGGTCAGCCGGGGTTCCTGTACATTATAAGACGGGATCGGGTTTATATTTATGTTGTTGTTTTTCCCTTGTTTTGAACTGGGCTGCAAGTGTTTGGTTTTTCATTTGTTTGTACCTTGTTGTAAGATCCGTTGTGTCGTTGCTACTCTGAGGGTCGAGACCCATTGTGAGGTCCTAGCCCATAGCGGTTCGAGTTCCCAGAACTTGGGGTGTTACAATATGGTATCAAAGCTCTAGGTTGGCAACAATGGAACTCGAAATCTTCTAAAGGTCGGATAGATAAATAAATAGAACCCGCAAGGGGTCTACGTTTTCAAAAGGGGGTTTTGATTTTAAACTTGTCGGTCTGGGATAGATGTACGGGCGAGCACCACTACCTCCGTGGATCTCATAAGTGTAGTCTTTTATATGTTAACCTTTATGTGTTTTTCCTGGATTTCTGCTTTAGCTGTAGCGTGAGCTTATATATCTATATATCCCTATCGCAGATGGCGCGTACTAGAGCTACATCTATTATAGGGCGAGGAAGGGGTCGACCACCTCTTCCACTGCCGTCCATGGACGAGGACGTGAAAGAAGACCTCCACTAGCTAGAGATCGGGGCCAAGCCCTAGTTGCTGCTCTGCCTATCGCTGAGGCATTCGCTGAAGAAGTTGCTGAGAGCGTTGTTCTTGAGGCTTGGAACAGGACCGCCACTAGATCCGGAGCACAGATAGCGCAATCGACCGAGTCAGGTCAAGTTTCCATCATAGCTTCTGTATATCGCGACTACGTGCAGAGAGTTAAGGAGGCTATCAGGACTGGAGGACCTGTACCAGCACCGCCAGTTCCTGCGAGATCAGCGGATATTTCATAGAGAGTTACGCAGGTTGTTGCTGCACCTGCTAGGGTTGTTGAGGTTGTTAGAGTGTCGGCTGAGGAGAGAGAGAGCCGAGGCCCTACAATTGATTGAAGGCTTTCAACCAACTGAAGGTTCCTTCCTTCATGGGAAAGACTGGATTAGAGGTGGAGTTGTGGTTAGGACAGCAAGATTCTTCTGTTGAGGCGATCGGTTGCCCAAAAAGACGTCAAGTCGACATAGCACAAACGTTGCTGAAGGATCATGCTCATTCTTGATGGAGGATGGCTTGCAGTAAGGTCAATGGTTATGAGAAGATGAAGACGGTGATTAGGGATCGCTACTGCCCCGCAACTATGAGGAGAGATCGTCTTCAAGATTTCCTCGAGGATGGTTTCGAGGATCTTCCTATTGCTGAGATCATCAGCAAGTTCCAAGAGGAGTTGTCTTTGCTAGGTCTGTCTGCACCGCCAAAGGATTAACATGTTTAACTTTTCTTTCGGACATTGAGAGAGTCTACCCGCTCTTATCTTGATGGGTTCCGTTGTGATTCCTTGACGGACTATCAAGATAGAGCATTTGCTTACGAGAGGGACCGACCGAGTCAGAGGAGAGCTTCTCAGACAAGACGTCTTGAGAAGAGACAAAGGACCGGATCAGCCAGTGTTAGAGCAAGAGCATCTGGATTTGGGCGTAGTCAGACGCCGGGACGTTTGGGTTTTCAGCAGTGTGTACAGAGTTCCGGCAGAGGACGGCAGTGCTTTAACTACAAAGGTGTCGGACACATGAGAGCTGATTGTAAGAAGACCCCAATGACTTGCTTTTCGTGTGGCAAGCCAGGACACAAAGTTGCGATTTGCCGTCAAGGCAAGGCGCTATCACAACAAGGATCTTCCCCTGCCAGTGTTGCAAGAGGTGGACATAGACCTCAGTACCAACAACAACAACAGTAGAGAGCTCCAAGTTTTACCGCTCCTCAGTGTTCCGCTCAAGGACAGGGGAGAGGTAGACGACGAGTTGGTGGGTCTGCAGACACCAGAGCGATGCATCAACCAGAGTATATGAGCTGAGGAGTGTTGTAGAGCCGACAACGCCGGCGACCACAAGTACCATTCATATTAATGGTTTTCCTGTCAAAGTTCTTTTCGATACCGGTACTACGCATTCTTTTATCTTATGCATGTGTAGATAGATTGATCTTAGTTACCGTAGAAGGTAGACCCTTCTTTATAGGATTACCCGACGGGGGGTAAGATTAGGGGTACACGAGAGGTTTTTGATCGCCCTATTAGATTGGGAGGTCGCAATTGGCCAGTTGAATTCTTCGTCATGTACCTAGTACATGAAGAAGTTATTTTGGGCATGGATTGGATGAATGGATATCGAGCAATTCTGGACATCGGCAAGAGGACAGTGAAGGTAACTACAGATGCAGACCATGTAGAGATCTTCAGAGGATGGGATCTCAGGAATACCGGTACAATCATCAGTGTAGTTCGAGTTGTGAGGCTTATCGGTCAGGGTTGCGAGGCTTTCTTGTTCTATGCCATGAAGGATAGTATGAGTCCAACGTTGGAGGAGATTCAAGTAGCTTACGAGTTTTCCTACGTTTTCGGAAAACCATCATGTTTACCTCCACAGAGGAGTGTAGACCTTGGCATTGATCTAGAGATCCGTATGAGAGCGATCTCTAAGGCTCCTTACCGTATGACGCCTATCGAGATGCTTGAGCTTAAGAAGCAGCTCGTGGATTTAACAGAGAAGGGCTTCATCGGCCCTAGTGTATCTCCTTGGGGCGCATCAATACTCTTCATCAGGAAGAAAGACAGGTCGATGAGGTCATGTATTGATTACCGAGAGCTTAACAAGGTGACAATCAAGAATAAGTACCCATTGCCCCGTATCGACAATCTTTTGGATCAGCTGCATGGAGCTTCATTGTTTTCAAGGATCGATCTGAGATCCGAATATCACCAATTGAGGGTGAGAGAGCAGGACATAGCCAATACGGCATTTTAGACCAGGTACGACCACTATGAGTTTGTAGTGATGCCATTCGGGCTCACGAATCTGCCCGCAGTGTTCTTGGAGTTGATGAACAACAT
This sequence comes from Fagopyrum esculentum, assembly GCA_033239045.1. NCBI lineage: Eukaryota > Viridiplantae > Streptophyta > Magnoliopsida > Caryophyllales > Polygonaceae > Fagopyrum > Fagopyrum esculentum. The sequence continues at coordinate 114,012,218 of BSUD01000006.1, forward strand.
CTTCATCGACTTTCTAGACCAATTTGTAGTTGTCTTCATAGATGACATTCTGATTTACTCTCGCAGTATATAGGAGCATGCAGGACACTTGAGGATTGTTCTTCAGGTCTTACATGATAGAGAGCTTTACGCCAAGCTCTCTAAGTGTGAGTTTTGAATGTCCGAGGTAGCATTCCTTGGTCACATCGTTTCAGCTGACGGGATGAAGGTAGATCCGGAGAAGATTGAGTCAGTAGCATCTTGGCCGCCTCCTAAGAACGTCAAGAAGGTACGTAGATTCTTAGGATTGGCGGGCTACTACCGGCGTTTTGTTGAGGGATTTTTAGTTATCACCCGACCGCTCACTTCCTTGTTGAGGAAGTCTACGAGATTTGTATGGTCCGAGCCGTGCCTGTAGAGCTTCGAGGAGCTGAGGAAGAGGCATACCTCCGCTCCTATCCTAGCTCAGCCAGAGGGCATTGAGGACTTTGTGGTTTACAACGACGCATCCAAGCTCGGCTTGGGATGTGTTCTTATGCAGAGGGGTAAGGTGATTGCTTGTGCGTCTAGACAACTGAATACGTACGAGGAGAATTACCCTACCCATGATCTTGAGTTGGCTTCTGTTGTTCACGCTTTAAAGATTTGGCGGCATTTTCTGTACGGAGCTACATGATAGATATTCACGGATCATCAGAGCCTAAAGTATATATTTACTTAGCGGGAGTTGAATAACCGCCAGAGGAGATGGTTGGAGTTGATCAAAGACTTCGACCTTGAGATCTTATACCACCCGGAGAAGGCAAATGTGGTAGCTGATGCCCTTAGTAGGAAGATTCCCCGGGAGATGGCGATCGCTAGGCTGACAGCTCAACCTCAATTATAGCGAGACTTAGCATAGATAGAGATGTATATCCACTTTCCAGATTCCGACAGCCATTTATCCACCTTGGAGGTGTTACCTGATCTGTTGGTAGAGATCCGATAGAAGCAGGAGAGTTGCCCAACTTTGACACAGATCCGAGACAAATGTCTCGAGGAGAGGCACCACAGTTTGCAGTCAGTGCTGATGGGATCTTGAGAAGCCAAGAGCGTGTATGCGTGCCCTTAGATTGAGAGTTGAGATAGGGGATCCTTCAGGAGAATCACTCTACACCTTACTCAGTGCATCCCGGTGCGAGTAAGATGTATCAGGACATCAGACGCTCCTACTAGTGGGGAGGTCTGAAGCCGGATGTGACGAGATATGTAGCTCAGTGTGCGACCTATCAACAGGTCAAGATCGAGCATCATCGACCAGGAGGCAAGCTACACCCACTTCCCGTCCCTCAGTAGAAGTTGGAGGACATCTCTATGGACTTTGTTACCGGTTTGAGACATAGTCGAGGCATTGATGCTATCTGGGTGATAGTGGATCGAGTGACGAAGACCAAACGTTTCATTCCTATCAAGGAAACGTGGCCGGTAAGTTGATTAACAAAGGAGTTCACGAGACAGATCGTACAACTTCATGGAGTACCTAGGACTATAGTCTCTGATAGAGACGGACGGTTCACCTCGAGCTTCTGGCAGCAAGTGCATGCCGCCCTAGGTATGAGTTTGTAGTCTATAAATGCTTATCATCCTTAGACCGATGGTGAGTCCAAGCGGACCATCTAGACTCTAGAGAATATGTTGAGAGTCTGCGTGTTAGACTGGGGACAGGTGTGGCCAGATCACCTTTTGATAGCATGTATTATAGTCTATGTTTTGGGATTGGTTTAGACATGTTATCCTCATAAATCTGCATGAATGGATGTATATTCTTTGATCATTATGTTGTTTTTTTTACCTTTGCAAGAATCGAGGTCTACACCTAGTTTCATTGTGATTGTAGGGAAAATAGCACGTTTTGGAACAATATGGAGCTAAGGAAGCTAAGGAGTCATTGGAGCTACATTATAGAGCTTTGAGGAGCTACAAGAAAGGCTTAGGAACCATAAAAATTGGACAAAAGATTGATTTTGGGCCAAATTAGAGATTTACATGTAGCTGAGATTCACCTCGAATGGCTACAGTGTCACCTCGACCGAGGTGATCTTTGTGATGGGCTGGACCGAGGCGAACGACCCACAACCCACGAGATCTTTTATTCTTGGCTGAGATCTTTTATTTTTGGCAAGTGATTCTCCTATATAATAGGATGGATTTTCTGGATGTAAGCATGTCTCAGACCGGGAAATTGAAGGAAGTTAGAGAGTTTTGAAGATCCGAGGAAGGAAGTTGGCTTTTGAAGGCTTTGAAGGAAGTTGTAAGATTTTCTTAGATTTGTTTGATTTGTTGTCTTTTTGTTTGTGATTGAGGAACGCAGTTGATTGTTTGATTGATTGTTTGATTGATTTATTGAGACCTTTGTGTTAAAGTTTTCTTATTTGAATACTAATTTCCTTCTTATATATTTGATTATTGTTATCATGATGATTGTTGGCTAAGTTCTTTATGTAATTCTAGGGTGATTGGCTGAAGGTTGTGGGAAAGACGATGAAAGAATGAGCCTTTACCTCAGTGGACCTTGAAAGCTCGAGCCTTTACCTAAACCGACGAACATCTCGGTTAGTCATGGAACATCTCGACCGAGATGGAACATGAACTGAGCGAGGCGAGACCTTTCCTGACCCTTATTTGAGTTGAGGTTTCTGTTTGCCAAATCCTATCCTTGTTATACCTTTCGTGGTTCAACGCAAGCCTATGATGAGACTAGCCCGGTGATTCCTTCGTTTGTATACCCAAGATCATGAGTGTATGTAATAAAGGTTTATCCTTTATTAGGGTTTGAGTGTGGCTTCATCCCAACTTTGAGAGTTATCCTAATACTTACCCGGTAAAGGTTTGTTCTACCCCCTTGGGTGGTGTGTTGGTTTGAGATTATAGTTCCTTTCCTTAGTACCTTGAGACTTACCCGGTGAGAGTATCTTTGGTTTGGGATAGTGAGTAGTGAGACTTACCCGGTGATCTATTCCCACCTTAGAAACACCTTTCCTTTGCAAACCTCAGCTTTGTCCACGTTATCTTTGAGATCTTGAGTCGGAACCACAACTGGATGCTTTAATCTATAGAATCTGCATTCTCTTTATCTGATTATTACATCATCTTTGATACCTTTGCTTTGTTGCTTATTTTTGATTGACAACCTGAATTACCGATCTTTGTTTCACCATAGTCCCTGTGTTCGATCCTGGAGTATTTGCCGTTATTACAATTGATTCGTACACTACGGGTTCAGATATTGTTTTAGGCTTATATTTTAGGTTATAAATTTAAAGCTATATCGTTCACATTACACACACGTCTGAGAGCGAACACCTTCCTTAGTAGAGTTTTCGTATAACAACAGTTTGTACGCTTCGATCAGGATGACTCCTCACGAGGCCTTATACGGACAGAAATTCCGTACACCGTTGTGTTAGGACGAGCCGAGCAGTGCTAGCGGTGTAGCACTTGATCATATACAGGATGATATGGCTTGAGTAGCAGTGATCCGAGAGCGGATGTTAGCAGCGCAGAGTCATCAAAAGTCTTATGTAGATAAGAGGCACAGACCTCTGGAGTTTAGAGTTGGAGCTCAGGTTTGGTTGATAGTATCCCCGACACGAGAGGCGACATACGCTTCGACGTCAAGGGGAAGCTGAGTCCCAGATATGTCGGACCACCTTTCGAGATTCTTGAGTGAGTTGGAGAGGCAGCATACAGACTTATTTTGCCACCGAGGCTTGAGGGTGTTTACCCAGTCTTCCATGTGTCTCATCTACGGGAGTACGTACCAGACCCGAGACACATCGCCAGTTACGAGGATCTAGTGGTTGATCCAGATCACAAGTTTGTTGAGCACACGGTAGTTGTCTTAGAGCGTAGCACAAGATGCTTGAGTTTGAAGGACATACCGATGATGAAGATTCAGTGGTCGATGCGAGGAGCTGATGAGGCGACATGGTAGACAGATGATAGTATCCAAAGGAACTATCCGGAATTCCATGCTGAGTTGGATGTACCTTTACCATAGATGTTTGAGTTTCAGTTTCCGTTGTTGTGTTGTTTTGAGTTTTTTGCCCCGAGTGGGAATATATGAATTGAGTTCTGTTGTTCAGCGTTCTTGTTAAGTGATCTTATGGGTTGTTGCAGGTTTTGGGACGAAACTTATTTTTAGGGAGATCTGATGTAAGATCCTGTTTTTAGCCTTCACCGCCCCCGCGGTGACAGTGAGCCGCCCCTGCGGCTGGCCGCGGTTGTGGTAGGGAAAACCGCCCTGCGGTTTTGCCCCAGATCGTCCCGATCTTTTTCACGTTTCTTGCATACGTTTTCTTCACCCTCGAGAGCTGCAACCTTGATTCCTGTGATCTTGCTGAACGTGTAAGTTCTTTGTTCGCTCCAAACGGTGTGTGCAAGCTTTAAATTTATAACCCTAGACTTAAGCTTAAAACAAGGATGCGAACCCGCAGTGTACGGGTCAATCGTAGTAAAAGCAAGGAATTCCAGGGGTCGATCACAGGGACTTAGTGAAACAAAGTCCAGTTACGGTATGCTTATGCAAATACTAACCACAAGAGCAATTAACACAATCAAAGATGAATAAGAAGTCAATAAAGCAAACATGCAATTCTAGGGATTAAAGCATCTAGTTGTGGTTCCAACTCAAGATCTAAAGATAAGAGGACAAAGCTGAGGTTTTTGCATGGGGAAGGTGTTACTAAAGTGGAATAGATCACCGGGTAAGTCTCACTACTCACTAATCCTAAACCGTAACTCCTATTACCGGGTAAGTCTTAAGGAATCAAGATAAAGAACTATAACCTCAAACTAACACACCATCTAAGGGAATAGAATCAACCTTTACCGGGTAAGTCTCATGCTAACTCACAAAGATGGGATGGAAGCACACTCAAACCCCAATAAAGGATAAACCTTTATTACCTACACTTATGATCATTGGTACACAAGCTAAGGAATTACCGGGTAAGTCTCATCCTAAGCTTGCATTGAACCAGAAAAGGTGTAATAAGAATAGGATTTGGCAAACTCTAATACTTAACTCTCAGTTTAGGATCAGATAAGTCACCTCGGTCAGCCAAATTCCACCCCGGCCGAGATGTTCATCGACTGAGCGAGATGCTTAGGGTTAAGGTTAAAGACTCGAACTTTCAGGGTCCTACTGGAATCTAAGATTATTCTATCATTGTTTTTCCCACAACCTTCAGCCAATCACCCTAGAATCACACAAGGAAATTAGCCACTCATCATCATTATGAAAGTATTAATCAAATATATGGGAAGAAGGTGAATATTTGAACAAGAAGAATTTAATGAAAATACTTCAATAACTGAATCAAATATCACAACAAAAGCGTTCCTTGGATAGCAATCCAACAGGACAAGACAACAAGGAAAGGAATCAAAGACAATCTTACAAAACCCTTCAAAAAGCTATAAAAGCTATGATCTTCAATCTTCCTTCAACCTTCAAAAAGGTTCTTCAAATCTCCCAACTGGAGTATGGCTGCTGCGACGTATGCTGGATTTTGCACTGATAGCGGATGCCGGATTTGTGGGAAATCCGACCCTTTTTATAGGAAAATAACCCTCCAAAGATAAAATATCTTAGAAAGATCTCTTCCCATAAAAATAGGTAAAATATAAGATCTTCTTCCTTCCAGGAGCCAAGCCCAAAAATATAAGATCACTTTCCAAAGATAAAAGATCTCAGCCAAGAATAAAATATTCTCGCCGCGTCCTAGGTATTCGCCTCGGTCGAGTCGGCTTCTTTGGATCACCTCGGTCGAGATGAATCTAAAGTCAACCGAGGTGAGTCACAACTGAATGTGAAATCTCTCAAAACTGGTCCAAAGTGAATCTTTAATCCATGGCTATGCTTCCTGGATGGTTCCTTATGTTCCTCAATGTAGCTCCAATGACTCCATAGCTCCTTTTGCTCCTTTTTGATGCAAAACGTGCCATTTTACCTACGATTACAACAAAACTAGGTGTAGACCTCGATTCCCGCAAAGGTAGATGAAATGGTAATATAAACACATATAATACATACAAACATGCAGATTATGAAAGATAAAACGTCCAAACAAACCCCAAAATATAGACTATAATTCATGCTATCAAAATACCCCATACTTAGCCCTTGCTTGTCCCCAAGCAAGTTCCGCATATAAGAGACAAGATAGAATGGATTATAAGTCAAGAAAATCAATGAAAAGTCTTTCAAAAACATTTTTTATGGTGTGCAACAATCATAGATCACTCTAAAAGAATACTTTATGGAATTTAAAATCTAAATATGATCAAAACATTTTATAAATATAGAAAAGTTGTTCATCTTTGCATAAAACCATAGAATGCATAATAAGTCATAATTATCAAAATTATTCATGTATAATCCAGTTTAAACCACTAAGTCAATCAACAAGCTCAAGGTCTCAAGGGCTTCCCAAAAGAAAAGGTCAAGAAACGTGTAGGGTAGGGATGTATGTAAGGTAATGTGGTGCTAGAATCCGGGAAAAGGATGAACTTCACTTTCACTTTGACTTGCAACATCTTCCACCAATAAGCTTTGCTTATTTCACACTTTTTTTCTTTTTACTTTACTTTTTGGGATGCATGGACAGAGGTGCACAATAACCGAAGCCTAGGAAATCCGCAATCATCAATTTCTTGAGATGCATCAAACCCTTGATGCACATACCATGACCCGTTAGGAATATCGCTCAATCCGACTTTGGCAAGACACAAACACCCGGCTATGTGAATGGTGCCGAGTTACTCATCTTCACGATTGACTTCCCCAAACCTATTATTACTTTCTAAACTTTCACTTCCAGCCAACTTCTCAACTTTAACTTCACTTGCTTTCACCGCTTCGCTTGCTTCCAAATTCCCGGATAGGTAAAGGGAGGCAAAATGTATATGAGGGGTTAAGCATGATCAAGAAGAAGAAGAGAGAAGAATGAATTGCCTTGGTCTTTCCAGGAAGAAAGTGAGAGAACTCATAATGTGGTGTCAACCTTCAGATTCAACATAATTTAGATAAAAACAAAGTATTAAACATGCCAATAATTTCAAACAAAGCATTTAGCAACTTAAACATATTATAAAACCTTTCAAACACATAAAGAATTTTAAAACCAGTCAGTAAGCAAGATCTTCACTGAGATCATATCCAGATAAGTAACACAAAAATCATTTTCGAAAACTCTCAGTTAACCCACCTCGGTCGAGGTGTTCTTAGGTCAACCGAGGTGAAACACCTCGTTCGGCCAGAATTGACTCGGTCGAGGTCCAAAATTTTTTTTTTAAAAACCAGTTTTCTTTCAGTTTCGACGTTTTTTCTCAATTAAATAACCTGTAAATATGCATGCAATCTCAGATAAACACATAAAAGCAAACTGAAGCATAAATATGAAATATCCGATAAAGTGAGTCATATATCAAGGTCAAATAATACATCAAATACCCCATACTTGGGACACACTGTCCCAGTGGGTCAAAATAAGTCTAAAGATAAGAGTACTCACCGGATAATAAGCTGAACTGCATAAAAATAATAAAGAAAATCCTGCAGCTCTCAATAGTCCTGATCCGGTGGTGGTGGTGGTGGTGGCACGTACGGATACTGGGTCGGGTCGAACGGATAACCCATAGTCTGCTGGAACTGTATCTCCATCATCCTGCGCTGATAGTGCTGCCCCTCTAACATCTGGTGAGTCCAGTTGTCAATCTGTCGGTGCTGGGCAGCAAATCTCTCATGCATGTCCACGGTGAGGGTAGCGTAAGAATCTATCATCTGATCCGTCAGATCATCGATCCGACGATGAGCCTCTGAATCTCTATGACGGCGTGTCCTACGCCTAGCATGTCTAGCAGGTGATGTAGCAGGTGCAGACTCAGTGTCCTCCTCATCCAGATCTATGACTGGAGGTGCGCTCGTCCCTGCAGTATCTGTCCCTGTATCCATCGGGACTCCACCCTCTCTCTCATCAACCGTCTCCTCATCATCAGCCTCCTCCTCCTCAGCTGGGGCATCTGTTGCCTCTCTATAATCCTCCATTAGTGGAGTCCATGCGGTCTGCCAATAGTGTGGGTCATAAACAGTGAACTGGGCAGACCACCTGATCCCCTGTGGCGCAGTCAGCTCCCACGGCATAGCCACGTACGGAGTAGTCAGACCTCAGGGAACTAGAATCCGCCGAGTGATCATCTCCTGCAATCCAAGCGGCTTCGGAGCCGCCACCATCGTGCAAGCGCTGAGATCTATGTCCTGGTAGCTAGCTATATGGGTGACAAGCCCTCCGCAGCAGATGTCTTCCTTTGCCTTGGCCTTGATCTTGTGCAGATCCTCTGCCAACATCAAGCCAAAGTCCGGGAAACCCCCAGTAACCATGCAGTATAAACTGAAAAGCTCTCCCTGTCGGATCTTCTGGGGCGTCTCAGTACGCGCCAGAAGTGTCTCGCTGAATATCCGGTGGGCTAACCTAAAGGCTAGGTGGAAGATGACCTTCTCCCTGGAATCTCCAGGGCGCCATCTATCTGCATGCTCAACAACATGGGCAATCTGCCCCCAAAACTCCCTAGCTACTGATCGGGACGGGAAGTCAACAACTGTGGGCTCAGGAAAGCCAAAAATCTCTCTCCAGTACTTAAGTGACACTAAGTAGTTCCGGTTCATCAACCGGTACTTCACAGACTGCTCTGTGGGAAGGTAGGTAAAGGAGCTAACGAACTCTAGGGTCGGCTCCAAGTAGGCTGGGGCTCGGATCTCAGTAAACTGATCCTGCCCAACTGTAGAAATCATCCTCCTAAGGTCTCCGTCGACCTGGAGGCAATCAAAAGCAGACACATCCAGGAAACGTGGTGTAATCACTGGACGGCTAGAAATACGCTCATAATCTACCCGGTGTCGCTCATGGATCACCGGGCGGTAAGGTCGGGAAGAAGAGGAAGAAGGGGAAGGTGAGGATCTATCCCTAAGGTTGAGGCGTCGCTCAGAACTCATTTTCAACTCTGTTACTGTCAAATCACCTCGGTCGACTGACAATGCTCAAGAATCACCTCGGCCGAGGCACAGCTCGACTGGACCGAGGCGAAAAACTGGATCTCGATTTCCTCAAAAATTTCAGTTCTTTTCCCCCAAAAATCACTACAATTGCTTCCTATGGGGTACTTAAGCTTTTCCTCAACAAATGCAGGGGCAACCAAAGCCCAAATCGAAGCGAAACGGAGAGGTTAGGGTTTCGGTTCGTTTTACCTCGTTTCGGCCGAATCGGTTCGATTTTCTGCAAATCTGTACTTGCAACGCGATCCTCTATCCTTCAATCGTAGTTTGGAGACAGAAATCTTCAAAAACGAGCAAGAAACGAAGGAGGCGAGGTGAAATGTCGCCGCGGTCGAGGAGGGGTGAAAGTGAAGAGAGAGAAAATAAATCCCCCTTTTATACCCTTCTCTGAAACTGCTGTCACCTCGGTCGAGATGGTCTCGACTAGACCGAGGTGGTACGGACCGAGGTGGCTCTTCAGAAAACCCTAGTCGCCTCGGTTGCTCAAGAATCATCTCGGTCGAGGTGCTTTGATAGCAACCGAAATGCCTCAATCAAACTTCGTCTTCTCAAATTCTCGAACTTCTGTACTTCCAGTTATGCTCCTTCCTTAGATATCTCCTGTTATCAGTCTAGAACGCCAAAAACAAAACAAAGCAAAGCAAAAGCAAAAACTATCTAAGCTAGACTAGAAAACGGGAAAAAGAAAGCAATACCTTGGGTTGCCTCCCAAGAAGCGCTTGGTTTAAGGTCGCTAGCTAGACCATAATGCGTCTCTCAAACGAGATGGGAGGTGCCCTCACCCCATACTTCACCTCCATCATGGGGTGAAGTAAGTAAGTCTATCAAACGCTCCAACAAGTGTAAATGCTCATCGGGGAATGAATCGTCTATGGGTGGATCGTCCTTCTCACGTGAAGATGCAGGTAGCCGGCTGATCAGGTGATCCGCAACAGAATTTTCGGATCCCTTCTTATCGCGGATCTCTAGATCAAACTCTTGAAGCAAGAGAATCCATCGAATAAGGCGTGGCTTGGCATCTTTCTTAGCCAACAAGTAGCGAATGGCTGCATGGTCGGTGTAGACAATGACTTTCGCCCCTACTAAGTAGGAACGAAACTTCTCGAAAGCATATACAACCGCCAATAACTCCTTCTCGGTGGTAGCGTAGTTGCGTTGTGTTACATCTAGCGTCTTGCTAGCATAGTAAATGGCGGTGGTCCGTCCATCCTTCTTCTGTCCAAGCACCGCTCCTACGGCTACATCACTAGCATCGCACATGATCTCAAAGGGCAAGGTCCAATCTGGAGGCTGGATAATAGGAGCGGAGATCAACGCTTCCTTAATCCTGTAAAAAGCATCAAGACACTCCTGCGAAAACTCAAAAGAGGAAAACTCCTTAGAGAAGTCCTTGATGAATCTCCTGTAGAAACCTGCATTCCCGAGAAAACTCCTTACACCTTTAACAGAACAAGGGGGAGGGAGTTTCTCAATAGTCTCGATCTTAGCGCGATCGACTTCAATGCCTCGATTAGAAACGAGGTGTCCTAGCACAATGCCTTCACTAACCATAAAATGACACTTCTCCCAATTCAAAACGAGATTAGTGTCTTCACATCTTTTAAGCACTAGCAAAAGGTTAGATAAGCAATCATCAAAAGAGGAACCATATACAGAAAAATCATCCATAAATACCTCCATGATCTCCTCTATGTACTCGGAGAAGATAACCATCATGCATCGCTGGAAGGTAGCAGGTGCATTGCACAATCCGAATGGCATCCTCCTATAAGCAAATGTCCCCCATGGACAAGTGAAAGTGGTCTTCTCCTGACCATCCGGATGGATAGGAATATGGAAGAATCCACTATAACCGTCTAAGTAGCAGAAGTGTGAATGCTGGGCCAACCGCTCGAGCATCTGATCAATGAAGGGAAGTGGAAAATGGTCCTTCCGTGTGGCCGTGTTCAGCTTCCTATAATCGATGCAAACCCTCCAGCCCGTAACGGTCCTAGTTGGGATTAACTCGTTGTTCTTATTCGTCACAACGGTCATCCCTCCTTTCTTCGGAACGACATGCACCGGGCTAACCCACTTGCTGTCCGAGATAGGATAAATAATACCTGCATCCAACAACTTAAGAATTTCCTTCTTCACAACCTCTTTCATGATCGGATTTAACCGTCTTTGAGGTTCCCGTGAAGTCTTATGATTGTCCTCCATTAGAATTCTATGCATGTAGAAAGAAGGCTTAATGCCAATAAGATCATCCGTGGTATAACCTATAGCCTTTTGATGCTTTCTCAGGACATGCATTAACTTAGACAGTTCAGATTCGGAAAGGGAAGCACTAACAATAACGGGATAAGTAGAATCCGGTCCAAGAAAGACATACCTCAAGTGACTAGGGAGTTGTTTAAGCTCCACAACTGGGGGTGCTTTCTGAGGGGGATCCTTGCTTCCTCCTTCTAGTGGAGTGGATTCATGAACTGGACTTTCGGAAGTCTCAGTTGAAATCGTCTCGCCTTCGACCTCGGTCGAGGTGCAGAGGCGTTGACCGAGATGTTCTTCGGTCGCCTCGCTCAGTCCAGGAAGTGCCTCGGTCGAGGTACTGCAATTGGAACCGAAACTGGAGATCTTCGTCTCCTGGGTTAGCCTCTCAGTTTTTGCTCCTGGATCCTCTTCCATTGCTTTTAAGCTCCGTATATCTGCATCACAAGAAGCATCTATATCTTCCTCCATTAAACTGAAGCTAATAACTCTTTCGAGTGGATCGTTAATAAGGATAGAGCTCACCAATTCTCTCGATTCTTCTTCATCGTAGATGTTGAAGATATCATCAGTTAGCTGCTCCCCTTTCATGGCTGCAAGTAGTGCGAATTCCACCTCATCGCCACCAATGTTGAATTTCAACTTGGCGTTCTTGCAATCCACGTTGCAACCCGAAGTTGCTAGAAATGGCCTCCCGAGAATAATAGGAACAGGATAATCTGCGGGAATGTCAAGTACAACAAAATCTATAGGTAGATAGAAGTTACCTAACTTGACCGGAACGTCCTCCAAGATGCCCACGGGATGGGTGATGGAGCGATCCGCCATATAAAGTCGAATCTTGACCGGCTTGGGCTCTCCAAGTCCGATCTTCACACATAGCTCCAGCGGGATGATGCTCACGCTGGCTCCTAGATCACAAAGGGCTTCACAAGTGACATCCCCAACTGGAATGGGAATGCAAAATGAGCCGGGATCTCTTAATTTAGGTGGCATCTTCTCCTTCATGATTTGTATGAGTTCCGAGGATTTAGATGTCATCCTAACTTCACCAAAGTCTTCCAGTTTCCTTTTCCTTGAAAGGATCTCCTTTAAGAACTTCCCATGGGCGGGCATTCCTAGAATAGCATCAAGGAAAGAAATGTTAATATGCAGCTTATTCATCAAGTCAAGGAACTTACCAAAGTGCTTGTCTAGATGTGCTCTGGCCCTTGACTGGGGGAATGGAAGTGGTGGTTTGTATGCAGGAGGTGGAACATAAACTTCAGTTTTCCCCTCCGCTTTCTGTGGCTCCGCCTCGGTTGGCATCTCGGTCGAGGTGTTCTTTGACTGCACCTGGACCGAGGTTGTCTTCGTCGGTACTGGCACCGACCGAGGCACTGGATCTGAAGTCTTCAGTCCACTCCTCGTAGTGATTAGATTGATGTTTCTTGCCCCTCGCTCTTTAATGGAGTAGAAGAAGAAGAAGGGGAAGAGAGGAAAGGGTTAGAGGAATCGTTAGAGTTGGAGTTTGAATGATTGTTACCAGAATTTTGGTTGTTCGCCCTCCAGTTGTTGCTATTGGATCCTCTATTGTTGTTATTGTAATTGTTGTTCCGGGAACCGTTGTTGTTGTTACGGTACCCGTTGTTGTTGTTCCTTTGCCCTTGCTCTTCCTTCTTGGTTTGTGCAACCAAGAGTTCCTTCAATTGCTTCACGTCATTCTTCAAAGACGTGAGTTGATTGTTGTTGGGCTGAGTTTCCTGGAAGTTAACTCTTTTAACTCCACCTTCAGTTCCTTGGTAGGTGTACTTCTCCATATGCAAGGCTTGCTTCTCGATGAAGTCCCAAGCCTCGTCAATCGCCATGTCCATGAAGGTACCGGCGGAGAGTAGTTGGAGATTGAATTGGGTGCTTCCGTCCAGTCCCTTGAAGTATATCTCCAATAATTCTAGCTTTGGAATCCCATGATGTGGGCAATCCAAAAGAATGTCCTTGAACCGCTCCCATGACTTGGACAAGCTCTCCTTGTCCTTCATAATGAAAGCATTAATCTTCCCTCTCATTTCAGCTGTCTTTGAGGGGGGAAAGAATTTGGTCAAGAACTCCGTAGACATTTCCTCCCATGTGCTAATTTTTCCTGGAGGAAGAGATTGATACCAAGTAAGAGCTCTATCTTTTAAAGAAAAGTAAAAAGGTCTTAGCTTGTAGTTGTTGTTTTCAATTCTCGGAGGTATCAAGGTTTCCATCAAGATCTCATAGTTTTGAAGATGTTGATGTGGTGATTCCTTCTCCATCCCTCCGAATTGGCATTGGCGAATCATGGACAGAACTTGCGGTCGAAGTTCGTAGTCATGGTCCGCTGGATCTTCTAGGTTGACTCCTGGATGCCTCAGTTGTTGATTAGGGTCCATCCTTTGACCTAGGGTTCGTGGGATTCCTGCAAGAAGAACATCTCGGACTGGCATCCGAGGTGGAAGTATCTCGGCCGGGGCGTAAGGTACTGGAACCTGCCTCGGTCGAGGGTCAGCAACTGGAACCTGCCTCGGTCCAGCATCGGGAATTGGGTCTTTCCTCGGTCGAGGTAGAATCTGGTCTCTTATGACGGCCATTTCTGCTTCGATTGCTTCAGTTTTGGTGCGAGTTTCTTCCTTCTCTCCCCTTAGTTCTTCCCTGCTGAGGCGTAGCAGCTCTAATGCCTCTTTCAATTCGGCCTCAAGATCGCGGTTGTCTTGTTGGGCCATCTTCGCTTCTCTTAAGCGTCGCTTGTATGTCTTTTCTGGTTCGGGATCGTAAGGAATGATTTCCTTCCCAGGGCGGGTTCTTCGCATATACCTAAGAAAGAACCTACAAAAGCCACTCAAGTAGAGTGGTTAGTAGTCACGGGGGCAAGTGCCCCAAGAGCAAACCGTACCGGCTCGGTCTAGACCAAGTCCCCGGCAACGGCGCCAAAAACGTGTTCGCTCCAAACGGTGTGTGCAAGCTTTAAATTTATAACCCTAGACTTAAGCTTAAAACAAGGATGCGAACCCGCAGTGTACGGGTCAATCGTAGTAAAAGCAAGGAATTCCAGGGGTCGATCACATGGACTTAGTGAAACAAAGTCCAGTTACGGTATGCTTATGCAAATACTAACCACAAGAGCAATTAACACAATCAAAGATGAATAAGAAGTCAATAAAGCAAACATGCAATTCTAGGGATTAAAGCATCTAGTTGTGGTTCCAACTCAAGATCTAAAGATAAGCGGACAAAGCTGAGGTTTTTGCATAGGGAAGGTGTTACTAAAGTGGAATAGATCACCGGGTAAGTCTCACTACTCACTAATCCTAAACCGTAACTCCTATTACCGGGTAAGTCTCAAGGAATCAAGATAAAGAACTATAACCTCAAACTAACACACCATCTAAGGGAATAGAATCAACCTTTACCGGGTAAGTCTCAGGCTACCTCACAAAGATGGGATGGAAGCACACTCAAACCCCAATAAAGGATAAACCTTTATTACCTACACTTATGATCATTGGTACACAAGCTAAGGAATTACCGGGTAAGTTTCATCCTAAGCTTGCATTGAACCAGAAAAGGTGTAATAAGAATAGGATTTGGCAAACTCTAATACTTAACTCTCAGTTTAGGATCAGATAAGTCACCTCGGTCAGCCAAATTCCACCCCGGCCGAGATGTTCATCGACTGAGCGAGATGCTTAGGGTTAAGGTTAAAGACTCGAACTTTCAAGGTCCTACTGGAATCTAAGATTATTCTATCATTGTTTTTCCCACAACCTTCAGCCAATCACCCTACAATCACACAAGGAAATTAGCCACTCATCATCATTATGAAAGTATTAATCAAATATATGGGAAGAAGGTGAATATTTGAACAAGAAGAATTTAATGAAAAGACTTCAATAACTGAATCAAATATCACAACAAAAGCGTTCCTTGGATAGCAATCCAACAAGACAAGACAACAAGGAAGGGAATCAAAGACAATCTTACAAAACCCTTCAAAAAGCTATAAAAGCTATGATCTTCAATCTTCCTTCAACCTTCAAAAAGATTCTTCAAATCTCCCAACTGGAGTATGACTGCTGCGACGTATGCTGGATTTTGCGCTGATAGCGGATGCCGGATTTGTGGGAAATCCGACCCTTTTTATAGGAAAATAACCCTCCAAAGATAAAATATCTTAGAAAGATCTCTTCCCATAAAAATAGGTAAAATATATATCTTCTTCCTTCCAGGAGCCAAGCCTAAAAATATAAGATAACTTTCCAAAGATAAAAGATCTCAGCCAAGAATAAAATATTCTCGCCGCGTCCTAGGTATTCGCCTCGGTCGAGTCGGCTTCTTTGGATCACCTCGGTCGAGATGAATCTGTAGTCAACCGAGGTGAGTCACAACTGAATGTGAAATCTCTCAAAACTGGTCCAAAGTGAATCTTTAATCCATGGCTATGCTTCCTGGATGGTTCCTTATGTTCCTCAATGTAGCTCCAATGACTCCATAGCTCCTTTTGCTCCTTTTTGATGCAAAACGTGCCATTTTACCTACGATTACAACAAAACTAGGTGTAGACCTCGATTCCCGCAAAGGTAGATGAAATGGTAATATAATCACATATAATACATACAAACATGCAGATTATGAAAGATAAAACGTCCAAACAAACCCCAAAATATAGACTATAATTCATGCTATCATTCTTCCTCCCTTGTTCTTCATCACATTCATGTAGTGTTGCAAGCCGTTTCCCTTCTGTTTCGTTTCCTTCTTCGTTCCTTCCTTTCTTCTTCTCCAAGGATCTAGTTTGAGTCTTGATTCTTATAGATCTTTCCATTGATGATATGTTGATGTTCACAAGCTTCCATGGTTGAGTTGTGAAGTGTGAGAGTGTTGAAAGAGCAAAGCTTTGGAATTTGTCATGGTTCTGCTCTCATCAAAAAGCCGATAGTCGCTTATGTCGAAGATCCGCCCCCGCGCCCTGCAATGCCGCCCCCTAGCCTCTGTCTACCACCCCTGCGGTTTATCTGCAGTAGCTCCCGTCTTTGGTGAGCTGCTTCCTTCCTTGCTTTCCTCGTTCCTTTCCTTGCCTCTTGATGTTGTTGTTGACCCTTGGTGATCTGTAAGACTAAGGTTGAGACTAGGGCTGTGCAAAATCGGACCGGACCGGTTCCGGTCCGGTCTACGGTCCAGGTTTTTGTGAAAATCCAGGTTACGGTCCGGACCGGTTTTTGGACTGTATAAAACCGCAACCCGGGTTGGACCGTAAACTATGAATTTCCGGTCCGGTCCGGTCCATTTCGTTCCAATTCGGTCCAATTCAGTCCACTCCAGTCCGGTTTTGGACCGGAAAACCTCACCAAAATTGCACAATTAAGGTACAATCCGGTCCAATACAGTCCAGTCCGGTCCGGTCCGCAATATTCAAAATTGCACAATTTATGTACAAACCGGTCCAACCTAGAACCAGACCTGTCCAAGGCTTTCTTAATTTACGGTCCGGTCTGGACAGTATGCACAACCCTAGTTGAGACATTAGCTTGAGAAGATCTATTAGAGATCATGGAGACTAGAAGTTACAGACTTCTAGCAATCGTTTCGGTTCCTGATTCCTTATGCCTTGTTTGAACAGGCATTTCTTCCTTCCTTGAGATGTGAGTTGTTGTTGAGTTATCTGAGTGAGGTAAGTCCCTTGGACTTACTTAGCTGCATTTCGTATATTAGATTGATTGTTTTGGCTTGTTGTGTTGTTATTTATCGTTATAACTAATAACCGGAATAAGATTGACCTTGTTATACCTTAATTGGCTCAAGTGTATTATAATCGGGCGGTTACCGCTTGTCTAGTTCAGAATGGAAAAATTGGGAGGTGCTCTCGCGATTAGTCCAGCAGGTGACAGAAGGATGCATACGTTCTTTTCCTGTTGGTGAAAGGGGACTTAGGTGAGGTTGTAGCGACTCTCTTGTAACAACTATAAGTTGAATTAGTAATTGAACAACGTAAATGAAGATAATAACCGGCTGAGTGTGAGCATGCTATGTGTTTACTTTACCTTATGTGTGTTTGTGCCTTTATTGTCTTTCTGATATCCAGAATGTTAGCTAACTGTTTATACCGATGTTGTAGATGTTCCACAGGTTCAGGATGCTGTTGAGTGATCTGGATGGTGTGATCAGCCGGGGTTCGTGTATATTATAGGATGGGATCGGGTTTATATTTCTGTTGTGGTTTTTCCCTTGTTTTGAACTCGGCTGCGAGTATTTTACACTTCCTTTTGTTTAAACTTTTGGTTTTATATTGAGTTTTGGTTTTTCATTTTTATGTGCCTTGTTGTAAGATCCATTGTGTCGTTGCTACTCTGAGCGTCGGGATCCATTGTGAGGTCCTAGCTCGTAACACTTCAAGTTCCCAAAACTTGGGGTGTTACATTAGCTGTATCCCATTCATTTGTTTTGATAAAGTGGCTGACTTTAATCTAAGTAGTGATTAGATTGATGTTTCTTAGTAATTTGATTAGGGGGGGTCGTTGTGACCTAGTTATCTTGCCAAAAATTGATGGATTTGTCATTGCCTATCTGCCAAATAATTCCGTTTTTAAATCCGGATTTGAGTTATATAAGGTTTTTCCATTGCGAAGATGTTTGCCCTTTTGGATGATATTGTAGTACATTAATAGTTCTCGAATATTTTTCATTAACAATTTGCAGCCAAATGTTTTCTGGTTCTACAAGACATTTCCAGAGTAGCTTCATTTGGAGGACTTTATTAGTGATAAGAGACTTTCTTAATCCGAGTCCACCGCTTCTTTTTGGTTTATAGATTGAATTCCAACTGATCAATGGCCTATGATTGTCATCTTTGTTCTAAAAGAATTTTTTATACGTTTTATCGAGTTTGTCCAAATTATGCCTTGGGAGCATAAATCCTTGCATAACAAAGGATGGTTTTTGTTGCTAAATTGTGCTTTATGATGATGTTTTGTCCTTCTTGTGAAAGGGAGTTTGCCTTCCATTTGTGGAGTTGTTGCTTTGTTCTATTATTGATGTCACTGAATGTTTCTTTATTAACTCTTCCATTAATGATAGGCTATCCAAGATAGGTATCAAGGGAGGTCGTGTGCTCCATATTAAGTATATTTTTGATTTCATTGATGCAACTTATAGTTGTGTTTTTAGTAGTTTGGAAAGCAGATTTAAGGTAATTTATTTTTTGTCTAGATATGAAGGAATAAGTTTCAAGGATTTCTCGTTCTCAAGCATGATATCGAGTTTGCTTTGGTAAAAATGATCATATAATCAGCAAATGATAGGAAAGGGATTGGTGTTGCGTTTCTACAAACGGAAAAACCAATATGGTTATCATAATTATTGTAGTCATTTTGAATCATTTCTGTAAGGATTTCAGCTCTTAATATGAAAAGGTATGGTGATAATGGGTCTCCTTGTCTAAGTCCTTTTCCGGGAAAGAATTGATCAATTGGTCCATTGTTAACAAGAACCGAGAAAGAAATCGTGGAGATCCATTCCTCGATCCATCCCACAAGTTTTTATTGAAACCAAACTTTTGGAGAATGTGAATGATAAATTCCCAACTAACTTGGTCGTATGCCTTTTCTATATCAAGGTTAATGGTTGTCAAACCTTCCTTTCTTTTCTACTACGAAAAGAGTGAAAAATCTCGTGTGCAATTAGAATGTTATCATGTATTGATCTTTTAGTAACGAAAGCTCCTTGGAGAGGGTGAATGAGTTTTGGCATGATGAGTTCCATTCTATTCGTGATGATTTTAGCAATTTATTTTTGTAAATCGTTGAGCAGAGGCTAATAGGTCTAAATTGGTTAATAGTAGTAGGATTGTCGACTTTTGGAATTAAAGTTATAAACGTGTGATTTATTTGTTTGAGTAGTTTTCCACTTCTGAAAAAAATTTAATTGCTTTTGAAACATCCGTTCCCACAATCTGCCAGTATTTCTAGTAGAATTCGATGGGCATGCAGTCAGATCTTAGGGATTTATCACATCCGATATCAAAGATAACATTTTTGATTTACACATTTTTTGGTGGTTTTGTTAGTCTTTCATTGTTTTTGTTACTGACTTTGCTCTTGATGAGTTGAAGTTTTTCTTCTAATAGGTTTTTATCTAGTGGGGAACAAGAGAATTTGCTTACAAATTCTTTTTTAACTTCCATTCGTATTTTATTTTCACTTGAAATAATTGTCCCATTTAAATCAATTAATTCCTTTGGATGTTTCTTATTTGTTCTACTGGTAGCAATCTGGTGAAAGTATTTGGAGTTTGTGTCGATGTTTATCAAGTTTTTATTCTTTATTTTTTTGTCTCCGATATCTTTGGTGGATATTGATGAGACGATTTTGTTTTATAAGAAGATTTCTTTGGAGATTTTCAACTCTTTGGTTTAGGTTAGGCGGCGATAAGCCTTGAATGTCTAGGAGTTGGGTTTCAACTTTTTTAGTTGCTTAACAATATTTCCAAAGTTTAATTTGCTCCATTCTTTAGCTTTTATTTTTAAAAGTTGTGTCTTCCTAATGAGGTTAAACATCTCATTCCCCCAAATAGTTAGCATGCCAAGTTAGTTTAACAATGTTCTCAAAAGCTTTGCATTTTGTCCACATCATCTCAAATTTAAATGGTTGTGGCGTGAATGGTATTGAGTCCGCTAGTTTCAGTGAGATTTGACAGTGATATGATATTGTAAATGCATGATTTTTGTTTTTAATAGAGGATACCACTGAAACATTTGATTGAGGACTAGGACACGGTCAAGTTTATCAAGAATATTTTTTGGGCCGTCACGTTTTTTCCTCCAAGTAAACTAGTTACCTGTTGTTTGGACGTCATCGAGATTACATACGTTTTTAAAGTTATTGAGTCTATTAAATATGTTGAAATTGATTGTGGCTCCTCCTCCTTCTTTTTCCGAATAATTTTGGATTTCGTTTAGATCTCCGATAATAATTCATGGTATTGATGATTCATTGATTAAATTTGTTATCGAATCCCATAATGGAGTTTTAGATATTTCCTGAGGTGGTGCATAAGCGAAAATAATGTTCATTTTGCGACTTTGATTGTTACATACCAATTCAATACAAATGAATCGGTCACTTTTTGAGATTAGACGAATCGATTGATTCTTAAGTTGGTAAACTTTCCAAAGTAAGCATAAGCCCCCGCCCTCCCAAGACAGTAAATGATGTTATCAAAGCCCACCGATAGTTTTCAGATTTTGTCTCTTACAGAGGTATGATATTAATATTGTTTATTTTGCAAATGGCTTCGAGGTTTGTCCAGAGGTTGCTCCTGTAACACCCGAAGTTTTGAGAACTCGAAGCGTTACGGGCTAGAACCTCACAATGGGTCCCGACCCTCAGAGTAGCAACGACAACATCGGATCTTACAACAAGGCACAAATAAATGAAAACCAAAACTTATAATAAAACCAAAGGTTATAACAAAGGAAAACGTAAAAGACTCGCAGCCGAGTTCAAAACAAAGGGAAAGACAACAACAGAAATATAAACTCAATCCCATCCTATAATGTACGGGAACCCTAGCTGACCACACTATCCGGATCACTCAGCTGCACCTATATCTTACAGGGCATCTACAACATCGGTATAAACTGTTAGCTAACATTCTAGATATCACAAAGAACGTAAAGACACAAACACACATAAGGTAAAGTAAACATTTATCATGCTTGCACTCAATTGGTTATTATCTATCATTAAGTTATCCATTACTAATCCAACGTCTTTTTTCACACGAGAATCTCCCGAAACTCGCCTCCTCTTCCGTTTACCAACATGAATAGATCAGTACTATTCGCTCCAAAAGGTGTGTGCAAACAAAGTTTTAAATTTACATTCCGAATAATAAAACTAATGATAAGTGAACCCGCGGTGTACGGATCTATCGTAGTAAGGACTTATATTCCAGAGTCGATCTCAGGGAATCGGTGAGAATAATCACAGCAAAGCAATCTAACTTCACAAGCATGCAATGATACTAATCAAAAGCAAAAGACAAGATGTATAACAAGATGGGGAAATACAGATTCTCAAGATCATTGTATCTAGTTTTGGTTTCGACTCAAGATTTCGAAGGTAATGTGGACAAAGCTGAGGTTTGCTGAAAGAAGGTGTTTCAACTACGGGATAGATCACCGGGTAAGTCTTACTACCCACTTTACCAAACCAAAGCTCCTATCACCGGTTAAGTCTCAATGAACTAGGGAAAGGTAAAAGAACTCAAACCAACATCACTCACCTAAGGGTACAAAACTAACCATCACCGGGTATGTCTCAAGTTAACTCTCAAAAGTAGGATGAAGGCACACTCAAACCCTAATAAAGGATAAACCTTTATTACCTAACACTCATCATCATCGGTATACAAGCAAAGGAATCACCGGGTAAGTCTCATCCTAGGCTTGCGTAAACCAAGAATGATGCAACAAGGATAGGATTTGGCAAACTATAACGTAAACTCGGAATTTGTAAAACAGCGGACGATCTCGTGCTATTCTATATCGATCTCGGTCAAGATGCTCAACGAACAACCCGAGACTGGTTTCGGATTAGGGTTAACTCAAGCTTTCAGGGTCCACTCAGAATAAGGTTCATTCTTTCATCGTCTACACCACAACCTTCAACTAATCACCCTAGAATCGCAGTGTTTAGCCAACAATCATCATAATCAATGTAATATCAAATATATCAAAATATCAAGAGAAGGAAAATAATCAACCAACAAAAATGTGTCAATTATCAAAGCAAACAACAAATCAATAGTATCCAATAATGTGTTCCAAAAGAGAATGATAACAAACTCACAAATACGTACCAAGAAAATCCTCACAATCTAAGGTTCCTTGAACCCTAAGCAATCCTTCCTTCAATAGCCGTCTTACTAGCCGTTCTTCTGATCTATCCACTAGTACAAATCATAAGTCTCTAGGGACTTTTTTTGCATTACGCTAGGGAGTTTTTGAAGTCCCTTAAAACCTTTGGCCGAGCTCGGGAGTTTTTCTGCAAATCCTGAGAAACAAAAATACTCTAGGGAGTTTTGTAAAAAAAAGTCCCGAGAGATTTCTCTCGGGACTTTTTTAAAAAACTCCATAGAGATAATTCTCAGGACTTTTTTGAAAAACTCCCTAAAGATATCCCGCGGGACTATTTTAAAAAAACTCCCTAGACATATCGCTCGGGACTTTATGTGGACTTATTTTTAAAACGTTGTAACCTATTTACAAAAAAAAATTATTATGCAGATTTACAATAGGTTGTGTTTCATGCCAACATATACAATTTAACACCCCTAAATATTGAAACAACAAATCAAGCACACCAAACGTTACCCAAAATCAAATGCTTTATTTCGATTGTTACAAGGTTCAATATCGCATACATACTTAGTTGTCTCATTAGATATGGTAAAAAATGAACAAAGTACCTAACATTTATCAACAAAAGATCGAATATACTAGTCATCTGCTTATTGTTCAGATACAACTCCACTTGAGGGAATCTCTCCATAACATCATTGATAACTTCTTGCATTTCTTTGTCTGTGGCGTCCCGGATTTATCAATGTTTGTCTTCTCGAATATAACAACAATATCTTCCTAAACATATTGGGACCAATGAAAGAACATTTAGTGGTAACAAAGAACTTAAAGCCATATACAAGCATAGCACTTCTTACATGTCTAAGTTCATAATTAGATGACAATGTGGACGAGCTTCATGATAGGTGATGGAATCACTATCATTAAGGATAGTTTTTAGAGTCTTTTTATTGCATTTGTGTCGGTTTATGCTACTAACTCCTTGGTCCAAAAGAAGAAGACTAAAAGAAGCTGAGGAAGGAGTTATAAGCACTTAGGAGTGAAGTTCGTTCACGAAGCAAAGCTTCTGTTGCTTCACCGCCCCAGCGGGTGACACCTTACTACGGAGCGCTCCCTGCGCCTTCGCCAGCGCTAGCCACGAAGACTGTCACCGCACCTGCGTCAACCCCTGGCGCCCCTGCGGTGACTTGCCTTGAAGAAGCGAAGACCAGCGCCCCTGTGCCTTCCCCTGCGCCTCAAGCTGAGAGTTGGAAGATGAAGAGTCTGTGTCACCGCCCCTGCGTTGACACTGTGACGCCCCGGCGGCTTAGCATCAGAAACGGCAGGAAGTTGAAGAGTCAGACGTTTGAAGAATATTAAAGATCCGCCCCTGCGACCATGAAGAAGTTCAAGCAATTCTGCCCAAACCGCCCCTGCGGTTCTGAAGGCCGCCCTTACGGATCAATGTCAGAAGCTTTACTCCGGCTGTTTACACCACCTTTATGGCATTAAAGGTGGCTGTTTTGGGCCGGTCATTTACTCCTATTTAGTGTCTTTTGTAGTATAAATAGGCCTTGGTTGATTACTAGTGATAACACGATTTATGACTTAGGTTTAGGTAATCATTTAGATAGATTCATCACTCATTCATGCACGGTTTAGCACAAATTCGCGACGTTTGCACTCAATTCACGTATTTTGTCGAGATAGACGTCTACACGGACTTGTGCGTTGCTTTGTAGGTATTTCGGGGGTCTTTTGGACATTAACCAATACATTAGAGGGCCAAGCCTCATGATGGTACACATCCAAAGCTTTGGAGGAGCATAATTGGAGCAACAAAGGACACAAAGACCACTATTGGTGCAAGCAATGGAGCAACTCATGGCTAGACGATCATAGCATTCTTCTGCTGAAGAAAATCGGACCAACAAGCAGCTAAATCGGCCGATTTAATCCTACTGGGTCGATTTTTGGGCCTTTGACAACTTAAGCCACGTGTCCCACGATCTCTTGTCCGGCCTTGCTCTTGGTGGAGAATATAAGTGGTCCTGCAGGTTGTTGCTGAGCATCTCTCCTCTCCCACACTCTCATTCACAGCTCACCAATTGGGGGAAAAGATTGGAGGAGAAGAAAATCTCTCAAGGATTGAAGGAAGAAGAAGAACACCATTCTAGGAGTGAAAGTGAGGTTTTGAGTGATTTTTAGAGTTTTGGGATTGAAGAACTATTGCAAAGGGTTGTTAGGAACGTTTGAATCTTCATTTAAGAGTTTGTAGGTCTTGCTACAACTTGGATTTAGTTGAGATTTATTGATTTTACTTGCTTGTCTTTCTTTATCCATCTATGAACACCATGTATGCTTGTATGATGATTTTGGATCTTGATATGCATATTATTGGCTAGTTTATTGTGATTCTAGAGTAATGGATTGATGGTTATGGCTAGGGTGATGATAGAATGGACTTATATGTTAGTTTTGGATGATTTGTATGCACGAAACCCAAACCAGTGAGAAAAATCGCCCTGTTCTGCATGATAGATCGGCCGATTTAGTTGTAGAACAGCCCGATTTATTCTCATGTTGCTCTTTAAATGATGAATCTGTATGATTGGGGTGTTAGGTTGTTAAATCCTAGTGTTTATTAAGCCTAATTTAGCTTAGGATCACCTAATGCTATCAACCTAAGTGAGGGAAGAGATCTACCCGATGATTTCCGATCTTAGATACCTTAGAAGATGAATTCTAGGTAGTAGCGAGCCTCACAAGCCGCTATTGGATCGAGTGTGCTAGGATTATTGCTTGAGATTTCCCTATTCCGAGACTTACCCGGTAAAGAGAGGGTTACCCCTTAAGTAGTATCTAGTTTGTGTGGAATTCCTTAGTCTAACCCCTTGAGACCTAACCGGTAATAGGAGTTTGATGCGGGATTAGTGAAGTGAGAGACCTACCCGGTAATTGCTTCCATTAGTGAAACACTCTTTCCCAACACCGCAGCTTGTCCTTAGAATCTTTAGAACCTTGAGTCCGATGCCATAACCGGAAATCTTGACCTCTAGAATCTACTTTTCTCTCTTGATCATACACTTGTGCTTTGTGTTACTTGTTCGTTTGCTAGCTTGAGTTGTTAGTTGTTTTATTATCTTGCTTGACTTGTGATCTTTGTTTGATCACCACAAAAACCAACAAAAACATTGTGTTTTCCATTTTCTTTGTTCCTCATCTTATCTTAGTCTAGATTCACACTATCTTTGATCATTGTTTGACTCGATTTCACCTTAGTCTTTGTGTTCGACCTCGGAATACTATCCCTACTACAAACGCCCCGTACACTGCGGGTTCGCTAGGAGTTAGGATAAATATAACGAGTATATATTTAAAGCTTATTGCGTGCACATCACACGATCTTAGCGTAACAAGTTTTTGGCGCCGTTGCCGGGGACTAGGTCTAGATTGAGTCATTTTGTGATTGTTTATAGTGTAGATCTTTCTTGTTGCTTTTGATCTCTCTTTGGTTTGTGTCTTTGCTTTTCAGGACATCTCTTACTCTTTAGGTGTATGCGAAGATCTCGTGGCAAGGATTTAGCTCCATTCGATCCCGAACCGGAGAAAACCCTTAGATCTAGATCCAAGAGCATCAAAAAGGGAAAAGAGATGGCCGGAAGAGATCTCCAAGCTGAATTGGATGAAGCCTTAGAGCAAATAAGGCTAAGAGATGAGCTTTTAGAGGAAGAAAGGAGACTTGCCAATGAGAGGCAAGAAGCAACTAGGAGGGAGATTGATGAGATTAGGCAAGCCCTTGTACAAGGGGAGCTTAATCGTCAGCAACCTCCACCTCCTCCACCACCACAACCGCAGCCGGCGGCGAATGTTAGGGTTGTACCCATTGCTATTGAAGAGCCACAAACTTTGGGGAGACGCATGGATCCGGCACAAAGAGCACACCGTCCGGGTGTGAACTTAGGAGATCCCGCAGCCCACAACTATGAGCTCCGCCCTCAAGTTCTACAAATGATCCGGCATAATCAATTTGGAGGGATGGAAGGGGAGTCTCCTCATCAACATTTGATGAACTATGAGATTTTGATGGAGACTCTTAGACCGCCAAGATTGGAGAGCAACAACCATAAGCTAAGGGCTTTCTCCTTCTCTCTTAAGGACAAAGCCTTGGCTTGGTATCAATCTATTCCACAAGGGCGAGTTGGTACTTGGGAGGAGATGACAACCGAGTTTTTGACTAAGTTCTTCCCACCTTCCAAGACTACCGAGTTAAGAGGGAAGATCAATGCCTTCGTGATGAAGGATAGAGAGAGTTTGTTCAAGTCTTGGGAGAGATTCAAAGACCTTCTCCTAGATTGTCCACACCATGGCATACCGAAAATTGAGCTATTGGAGATCTACTTCAAGGGACTTGATGAAGATAGCCAATTCAAGCTCTAATCTCTTTCCGGTGGGACTTTCATGGAGAAGCATGTGGATGATGCTTGGGAGTTTGTGGAGAAGCAAGCTCTAGTGATTGAGAAATACTCTCATAGGAAAAGTGAAGGGAGAAAGGCGGGAGCATATGAGGTGAGCGAGGTCACCATGAGCAACTTCAAGCTCGACGCCATCAATAACGAGCTAAAGTCCTTGAGGGAGTTGTGTGCTACAACTTTGAAGAATCAAGCAACTCCTCAAGTGCTTCCACAAGCTAACTTGTCTTCCAAGGAGGAGGATGTGAATTACATGGGAAGGGGCAACTACAACAGTTATCAAGGCCCAAGGAACTTCAACAACAACCGGCAATTCAACAATTACCGGCCCAACCATAACCATCTTGGGTTTTCCTATTCTAACCCGGATGGAGCCTTGAACCCTCCCGCCTCCACAAGCACAACTCCACCACCAAAAGCTTCACAAGAACCTCCACCCGGATTTACTCAACCTCCAAAAGATAGAACCGAAATGATGTTTGAGCAATTGCTTGGAAGGTTGAGTGGTCTTGAGAGCACCGTGACTTCAATTTCTAAGGCTCAAAAGGTTTTGGAAGCACAAGTGTTCCAAAAGGCGGGTGAAGCACATAGAGATCCGGGAAAGCTTCCCGGAAGAACCGAAGAAAACCCAAGGGGCCAAGTGTTGGCTATTACAACAAGAAGTTGGTTAAGCATGAAGGATCCTTTGCCCAAGGAGAATGCTAAAGGGAAGCAAGTGGTGAATGAAGAAGAGACTTTGCAAGGTGATGGAGGCAAGAGCAATGATGTAGAGCCAACCTATGTGGCACCGCCTCCATACAAGCCACCACTACCGTTCCCTCAATCACGAGCAAGGACTCGCTTGGACAATCATTTTGGTAAATTCCTTGAACTAATGTCTAAATTGCATATTAATATTCCGTTCATGGATGCTATTTTAGGGATGCCGGCATATGGCAAGTTCTTGAAGGAAATACTCTCCAACAAAAGGAAGTTGGAGGAGTATGGGGAGATAAGGATGACTAAGAGATCCTCGGAGTTGATTCAAACGATGAAGGAGGAGATGCCTCCTAAGCTAAGGGATCCGGGATCCTTTTGTGTGCCAATCGGAGTAGGAGAAGTGAAATATGACGCCCTATGTGATCTTGGGGCAAGTGTGAGCATCATTCCGCTTGCACTTTGCAACAAGGTTGGGCTCGGAGAGCCAAAGCCGGTCAAGATGACCCTTTACATGGCGGACCGCTCGATCACTCATCCGGTTGGAATCTTGGAAGACATACCGGTGCA
This sequence comes from Fagopyrum esculentum, assembly GCA_033239045.1. Lineage (NCBI taxonomy): Eukaryota > Viridiplantae > Streptophyta > Magnoliopsida > Caryophyllales > Polygonaceae > Fagopyrum > Fagopyrum esculentum. The sequence continues at coordinate 114,040,116 of BSUD01000006.1, forward strand.
ACTAGGGAAGTTCTATGTGCCCATAGACTTCGTTATTTTGGACATCCCGGCGGACTATCCGGTTCCTATCATTTTGGGGAGACCTTTCCTAGCTACTTCCGGATGTCTAGTAGATTGCAAGAATGGGACTCTCTCCTTCAACATTGGAGAAGAGAACATCAAGTTCAAGCTGTCCACAATGATGAAAGGGCCAACCCTTGATGAAGATGTATTCAACATAGTTGAAGAAGAGGAGTCTAGAGAGGTTGTGAGCTCAATCTTGCTCAAGGATCCGCTTGAGAGGGTTCTTAGCTCAAGCTTGATGGAGGAAGGAGTTGAGGAGAGTAGCAATGAAGTAATCAAGGCCTTGAATGCATTGGACGAGCTACCAAGTGTTGGATTTGAAGTGCTAGAAGAAGAGGAAAACATACAGAAAAATCGGCCTGCCTGGACAAAATCGGCCGATTTTTGTCCTTGTGCTGAAATTTCAGCCAGTTTTGCAAAAACAGAAACTCAGATCGACCCACTGCCAGAAAAATCGTCCGATTTTTCCTCCTGGGCCGAGTTTCCTGAGTCTTTTCAGCATCAACCACTTGAGTGTGAGCAATCATCAAGGGACTTCAAGGAGGCTTCCATGGTTTTGCAATCATCTCAACCTACATTGTATGGATCGTCTCCAACCGAAAAAGGTCCTCCTCAACTTGATCTTAAACCTATTCCCTCTCATTTAAAGTATGCTTTCCTTGGTTCAAATTCTACTTATCCGGTGATTGTGAATGCATCTTTGAATGATGATGAGCTTAATAGATTGTTAAATGAATTGAAACTGCATAGAAAGGCAATAGGATACACCATTGATGATCTTGTTGGCATCAAACCTTCTTTGTGCATGCATAGGATAATGATGGAAGATAATCATAAACCCTCTATTGAACATCAAAGAAGATTGAATCCCATAATGAAAGAGGTAGTCAAAAAGGAAATCATTAAGTTGCTAGATGCGGGAATTATCTACCCTATCTCGGATAGTAAGTGGGTTAGTCACGTTCATGTAGTGCCTAAGAAGGGTGGGATGACCGTAGTTACCAATGAGAACAATGAACTAATCCCGACTAGGACGGTTACGGGGTGGAGGATGTGTATTGACTATAGGAAGTTGAACATGGCCTCTAGGAAAGATCACTTCCCTCTCCCCTTCATTGACCAAATGCTAGAGAGGTTAGCTCAACACTCTCATTTTTGCTACCTAGATGGCTATAGTGGGTTCTTCCAAATCCCTATCCACCCCGATGACCAAGAGAAAACCACCTTTACATGTCCATGGGGAACTTTTGCATATAGGAGGATGCCATTTGGGTTGTGTAATGCACCCGCCACCTTCCAAAGGTGTATGATGGCTATCTTTTCGGAATACATTGAAAATATCATGGAAGTGTTCATGGATGATTTCTCTGTTTATGGTTCTTCCTTTGATAATTGCTTGGCTAACTTGTCATTAGTATTGCAAAGATGTGAGGAGACAAATCTTGTCTTGATTTGGGAAAAATGCCACTTCATGGTAAGTGAAGGTATTGTGTTAGGACACTTGGTGTCTAACCGTGGCATTGAGGTTGATAGGCCAAGATTGAAACTATAGAGAAGTTGCCACCGCCTACCACGGTGAAAGGGGTAAGGAGTTTCTTAGGGCATGCCGGTTTTTACCGGAGGTTCATTCAAGATTTCTCTAAAATTTCTAAGCCTCTCACTAACCTACTAATGAAGGATGTTGATTTTGTCTTCTCCAAAGATTGTCTTGAGGCTTTTTGTAGGTTGAAGAACGCTTTGATCTCCGCACCTATCATGCAACCTCCGGATCGGAGTCTACCATTTGAGATCATGTGTGATGCAAGCGATGTAGCCGTTGGGGCTGTTTTGGGGCAAAGGAAAGATGGGCGCACTCATGCCATTTATTATGCTAGCAAGACGCTAGATGATGCCCAACTTAACTATGCCACAACCGAGAAAGAGTTGCTAGCGGTAGTGTATGCCTTTGAGAAGTTTCGGTCATACCTTGTTGGAGCAAAAGTCATTGTTTATACGGATCATGCTGCGATCCGTTACCTCCTTACAAAGAAGGATGCCAAACCTAGGTTGATTCGGTGGATCCTTCTTCTTCAAGAGTTTGATTTGGAAATCCGGGACAAGAAGGGATCCGAGAACTCCGTGGCGGATTACCTTAGTAGACTACCTCCTCTAGAGATTGAGAGAGATGAAATCCCGATTGATGACTCATTCCGGGATGACCAATTGCAAATGGTGGAGGAGTGCTTGTTCCAAGTGTCTAGAGGAAGTGAGCCATGGTATGCCAACATTGTGAACTACTTGGTGTGTGAGGAAGTGCCTCCCGGATTAACATATGCCCAAAGGAAGAAGTTCTTCAAAGATGTGAGGCACTACTATTGGAGTGAGCCACTTTTGTTCAAGAGAGGGCCGGATGGAATGTTTAGAAGATGCATACCGGAGGATGAGGTGGAGAGTGTGATCCGCCATTGTCATTCCTTGCCATGTGGAGGGCATGCTAGCTCACACAAGACATGTGCTAAAGTGTTGCAATCGGGCTTCTTTTGGCCAAGCTTGTTCAAGGATGTGCAAAGCTTTGTGGTAGCTTGTGATGCTTGCCAAAGGACGGGCAACATCTCAAGGAGGAACGAGATGCCCTTGAACAACATACAAGAGGTAGAGATATTTGATGTGTGGGGTGTGGACTTCATGGGACCATTCCCTTCTTCATGTGGCAACCTCTACATCTTATTGGCGGTTGACTATGTTTCGAGATGGGTGGAGGCAATCGCCTCTCCTACAAATGACGCCAAGGTGGTGGTGCGGTTCTTCAACCGAGTGATCTTTCCTAGGTTTGGAACACCAAGGGTGATCATAAGTGATGGAGGGAAGCACTTCACTAATAGGAACTTTGGAGCACTTTTGGCTAAGTATGGGGTGACTCATAAGGTGGCAACACCTTACCATCCCCAAACAAGTGGCCAAGTGGAGATCTCCAACCGGGAGATCAAGGCCATTCTTGAGAAGACGGTATCAAGGACGAGAAAATATTGGGCTATGAAGCTCAATGATGCCTTGTGGGCATATAGGACCGCTTTCAAGACACCAATTGGCACCACTCCTTACAAGTTGGTCTATGGCAAGTCTTGCCACCTTCCGGTAGAGATGGAGCATAGAGCATATTGGGCTATAAGGTGGTTGAATTTCGACCTCAAAGAAGCCGGTGAGAAGCGGTTGCTAGACATGAACGCCCTTGAGGAGATCCGGTTGGATGCTTATGAGAATGCCCGGATCTACAAGGAGCGGACCAAGCGTTGGCATGACAAGCGCCTCATTCCAACGGAGTTGAGTGAAGGCGACCTTGTCCTTCTCTTCAACTCAAGGCTGCGGCTTTTCCCCGGAAAACTCAAATCAAGATGGACCGGGCCATATGTGGTGAAGAAAGTTTTTCCTCATGGAGCGGTGGAGATAGGAGGAGATCATTGTGGTAACTTCAAGGTGAATGGGCATCGTTTGAAGAAGTACATCCCGGAAGCCCCGGTGGAAGTGATTGCCCCGCTTCACCTTGATTGAAACGCTCCTGAATTTGGTCAAGCTAATGACCTTAAAGAAGCGCTTAATGGGAGGCAACCCATTGGTACATATTTTTCCCTTTCTTTTTATTGTTTTTGCTTGATCTTACTCTTGGTGTGCTTTGTTTTTCTTTTGTGTTTTTGGGTGCTAGATCTTGTTGATTGTCATGAGTTATGAGATGTTGGAGGTCATGTGAAAGCCTCATGGACCAGCTGAAGATACAAGATCCGAGCACATGGACAAGGAAGAAGGCACCCAGGAAATCGGACTGTTCATGCACAAAATCGGCCGATTTTCCTGGGTTGTTTGGCCGATTTTTCCTCTGTATAAAGGAAAGTGATGATCTCCAATCAAGCATGGGTGGAGCGGACGAGGAACTTGGACGGCTTGCGGTGCCAAGCGCGGGTTCCGACACCATAATGAACATCAAGAGCTCTCTACCATCCTTGATCGATCATCCACCATCATCATCCAATGTGAACCGAAATACCAAAGCATCACCAATCTTACATTGTGAGGACTCTTTTTCACTTCTTTATTTAGTTTACACATTAGGGACAATGTGTTTCTAAGTATGGGGTGGGGTTTTCATGATCACTTGCATGATTAGCATCTAGGATAGTTTAATTTTGTCACATGTTTCATTATGTCTTGCATTGTACATACATATTTCGAAAAATCCAAAAAAATCAGAAAATTTAAAAAATTTTGTGCTTTCTAGGTTTGGATATGACCCTAATGATGAATCTTGTCTTGTGGATTGGCTATGGATGGCCTTATGTGTTTAATTGATGATGCATATGTGGACTTGAAATACTTATCTTGAATTCCATGAATGACTTGTGATTATGATGCTTGCCTTGATTTAATTGAGGATTGAAAGTCGAAAATGCATGCTAGTTCTTGCACATCAATTAGGAGTGATTAAGGCAATTCATCTTCCTCTACTTCTCATCTTGATCATGTTGCTTGAGCACCTCAATTGAGATAAGTTTAACCTCTTTTGACCCATCCGGGAATAGGAGCATAATAGTGTGTTGATGTGTGTGAAAAGCAAGTGTGGGGTGAAGTTGTTGATGAAAGAATGTTATGAATAAGAATGCTGAATTTGTTGTGAAAGTGTAGACAAAAACATAGGTTTGGGGACGTTAGTTTAAATGACAAGTAACTCGGTACACTTTACATAATCGGGTGTTGGTACCTTGCCAAAGTCAAATAAACCAATTGTCCTAACGAGCTTTGGTATGTGTGCCCGGTGTGGATGCACCTCGAAAAATAGAAAAAGCACGAGGATGGCTAATCACCAAGGTTTCGGCTTTTGTACACCAATGCCATTGTCTCAAAAATAAAAGAAAGAAAGAAAGTAAAGAAAATGAAGAAAAATATACACTTGAGGGAAGTGGAAAAGAAATGTGAAGTTGTGGTTGTTTAGTTCCTTTCCCGGATTAGCATCACATAGCCTAGAAAATTCCCGCCTAATCACAACGTTTCTTGGCCTTCTATTTCACAAAGTCCTTATGACCTACTTGCATGTGTGTAAGACTAAGTGATTTAGATTGGATATGCTCATGATCATCTTGACTTCTTCATCTTTACACTTCATTGCATGCTATCAAGTTAAGTGTAATTGTCTTTTCATGCCTTCATTTATTTGATACATGATTGCTTGTCCATTTTCATGAAACATGACTATGAAGGTGATCCAAAAATTAGAAGCACAAAACCAAAAAGATTTTGCCATTTTTCTGCATACATAAATCATGTTATCTTGTAGTCTATAGTTGGGAATTTGCTCGGGGACGAGCAAACCTTAAGTATGGGGTATTTTTGATAACACGATTTATGACTTAGGTTTAGGTAATCATTTAGATAGATTCATCACTCATTCATGCACGGTTTAGCACAAATTCACGACGTTTGCACTCAATTCACGTATTTTGTCGAGATAGACGTCTACACGGACTTGTGCGTTGCTTTGTAGGTATTTCGGGGGTCTTTTGGACATTAACCAATATATTAGAGGGCCAAGCCTCATGATGGTACACATCCAAAGCTTTGGAGGAGCATAATTGGAGCAACAAAGGACACAAAGACCACTATTGGTGCAAGCAATGGAGCAACTCATGGCTAGACGATCATAGCATTCTTCTGCTGAAGAAAATCGGACCAACAAGCAGCTAAATCGGCCGATTTAATCCTACTGGGTCGATTTTTGGGCCTTTGACAGCTTAAGCCACGTTTCCCACGATCTCTTGTCCGGCCTTGCTCTTGGTGGAGAATATAAGTGGTCTTGCAGGTTGTTGTTGAGCATCTCTCCTCTACCACACTCTCATTCACAGCTCACCAATTGGGGGAAAAGATTGGAGGAGAAGAAAATCTCTCAAGGATTGAAGGAAGAAGAAGAACACCATTCTAGGAGTGAAAGTGAGGTTTTGAGTGATTTTTAGAGTTTTGGGATTGAAGAACTATTGCAAAGGGTTGTTAGGAACGTTTGAATCTTCATTTAAGAGTTTGTAAGTCTTGCTACAACTTGGATTTAGTTGAGATTTATTGATTTTACTTGCTTGTCTTTCTTTATCCATCTATGAACACCATGTATGCTTGTATGATGATTTTGGATCTTGATATGCATATTATTGGTGTTCGCTCAAAAAGTGTGTGCGTCAAAGTCTTAAATTTGTATCTAGAACTCAAAAGCAAAGCGAACCCGCAGTGTACGGATCGGCTGTAGTGAGGTAAGAATTCCTGAGTCGAACTCAGGGATTTGGTGAGAGTAAATTCAATTTCAATTATCTAGCAAAGAGTGTGAAAAGCTTTTGTGATCAAATAAGGGTAAAATGATTCCAAGGATTCAAGTATCCGATTTCGGCTTTCGATTCAAGACACTTCTAAAGATATAGGACAGAGTTTATATTGCCAAGATTAAATGTTCAAAGGTAGGATTCGTACGATGAAGTTCCGAAGCCTATATGACTATTTTAAAGGTTCTCTCTATAAGGGTTGTTGAGGCTGCAATGTAGAAAGATCTAAAGACAAGAATTATGTTCAAACTAACTATCTAAAACTCCAGGATATGACTCTCCAAAGTAAAGAATAGCAAGCACAATTAAACTCTTAATAAAGGATGTTGAATCTCTTTATTACCCAAATCTTGAAATCTTAATCTATTAAATGTAGAATCAGGTTTGAAGTGCCTTCATACATTCAATTAGAGGTTAAAAAGGTTGATCAAGGTTGGGATTTAAGCAAGGATTAGTTTTGATTAAAGATTGGTTCAATTAAAGTTCGTCAGAAGAATAAATCGTCCTGTTCATAAGAAAATCGGTCGATTTTCCCCAAGAACAGCCCGATTTTCCTGTTTATCGCAAAACTAAAATCTAAACTCTCAGGGTCCTAATGTTTGAATGAGTTCAGTCTATCATCATCTAAGCCTTAATCATCAACTATTCTCCCCATAATCACAAAGGTTTTAGCCAACCATTTTCAAAAACGAATCAAATTAATTATAAAGAGAAAAATCGCAAAGAAACCAAATCTTGAATAAAGAATTCCAGTAAGCTTCAAATTTGTAAACGATTGTCAAAACAACTCAATGTATCTCCTAAACAACTCAAATTCGTGCTCAAAAACAGCAAGTACTTCAATAAACAAAGAGATCTCACAATTAGAATCAAGAATAACATCCCGGCAAAAAATCCTTCAATCTTCCTCCAAGAATCTTCGAATTCTCTCAAACGTGTAAAGATTTCCCACTGCGGCCCTCCTGTTTTCGTTCGTAGGGTTCTCTTCTATAGTTTCTTGCAAATGGGCCGTTTGGCAAAACTCTCCTCTAGCCCAAAATAATTAGGCTTTGTGTCGTCTTTTCATTTGGCCGAAAAACACAATAGATCGACCCAGGCGATTTATGCACAAAATCGTTCGAATTCTGGAGAGGAAAATCGTCCGATTTATATGTAAATTGGCACGATTTTCTTCAACAAAAAGTGCTCTTCTCTTGGCTCGTATTCTATGCTTCTCCTTTGCAATTCCTTAGCTCTTTATGAACCTTTTAAGACTCCTTTAGCTTCCTTAACATCCTTAGATGCTCCTTGCTCCGCTTTTGCTTCCAATTCCACTCCAATTACCTATAATTCATCAAAAACTCGTGTAGACCTCTATTTTCGACAAATGATTGAATAGAACATAAAAGTCATACAAAATCTCTCTAAATGCAAGGTAAACTGAGACAATCTTCTATAATATGCATGAATATGATGATACATAATTCATGTCATCAAAATATCCCATACTTGCCTCTTGCTTGTCCCTAAGCAAGACTCAAATTTAGAATATAAGATGTCATGGATTATATATGTATGAAAACTCGAAAACTCTTCTTTTGGTAGTGCTTCTTCTTATTGGATCACCCTCAAAGTGATATTTCAAGGCATAAAAAGGCAAAGCATGTATCAATGGTAATTATAAGATGAACTAACCTCCTTTTCTTTCATGAAAACACAAATAAAGAACATGATAAAGGTGTAGAGGTAATCAAAGTCAAACAAATCTAAGCCATTAAGCCTTAAACACATGCATAAAAGTCTCAAGGTCTTCTAATCAAAGGAAAGGTTCAAAAAACGTATTAAGGGAAGGAGTTCTTTTTGGCAATTGTGGTGCTAATCCGGGAAAGAGGAACACATAATACCTTCAAGATTTTCTTCACCGCACATGCTTCGCATGTAGAAAGCTTTGCTTTCATTATACTTTACTTTTTGAGAGTATGGACAGCGGTGCACAAAAACCGAAGCCTAGGAGATCGGCATTTCTCAATTTCGAGATGCCTCAAACCCTTGATGCACATACCATATCCCGTTAGGACTTGTCGTTCAATCGGACTTTGGCAAGACACAAACACCCGGCTATGTGAATGGTGCCGAGTTACTCATCCTCATGTTCAACGTCCCCAAACTCATGAATTTCTACACTTTCTTTTTAATACTTTTTCCTTGGCCCTCCCACATCAAACATGCCTTTTTCAATCACTTATCCTAATTCCCGGATGGTAAAAGGAGGGTTACATATTTCATTGAGGGGCTAGCATGATCAAGATATGAGAAAAGAAAAGAAGTGAATTGCCTTAGTCATCCTTATATGATGTAAAAGAACTTGCAATATAGCTTCGACTATTATTTCATTCTCTTATCAAAACAGCTAGATCATATAACTTATTCATGTGTTCAAGTAATAAAAGTAGATTCATTCATGCTATGATTAACATCTCAACACAACTAAGCATCTTTTTGCCTATCCATATACACAATTCTCATCATAGAGGTCATTTCCATATAAGAAGCACAAAATTTTTTTTTGAAAATTCATAGGATTTGAAAAAGATCATGCAAATGCAAGTGTCATAATGGAAAGCAAGTAGTGCAAGAGTTATTACAAGCCAAATTGTCAAGAGTAGTGGAAAGTGCATAAAGTGCTAAAGTGAAACATAAGGTATTGTAAGTACCCCCACCCCATACTTGACATCCACATTGTCCCCAATGTGAAAATCAAGCATAAGGAGGAGAAAAATACTTACAATGTAAAAGAAGTGGAAGCTCAATCCTCTGTCGGCGGTGGAGGTGGTGGATATGGATACATCGGTGCGCTAGGATCGTAGAAGTGGCCGAACTGGTGGAAGTATAAGTCTCTCATCTGGCCATCATATGATGAATGCCTAGCGTCCGTCTCCTCCCTGTAATTCCTGAACTGAGTGTTCAGGGTCTCGTAGTCGGTGTGGAGAGCATGATAGTCGGTGCTGAGGCTCTGGAAGCTAGAGACTAGCTCCCTAAAGTGGCGGGGAGGGCGACGTCCTCGTCCTCCTGGAGCACGTGCAAATGAGCGGCGAGGTGGCTGCATGTCATCTTCCATCTCCTCCTCGCCTCTACTAGTCCGGCTGGGTCCTACACCATGAGTGTCGGTGTCCATGGCATCCGTAGCATGGCCGCTATGGGTGTCACTCTCAAACTCGAGCATGGTCCCCTGTTCTCTATCCTCATCCTCCTCCTCGGAGTCACCTGCATCATCATCATAATAAGTAGGAGGAGAGAACTCCTCAAGCATCGACTCGAACGTCTCCTTCTAGTTTCTCTTGTTCCGAATAGTGTATTCGGACTTCCATATAATCTAGGATGGCTTCTTCTTCGGATCCCTGTGCCATGGCATGGGCACATGAAGTGTTCCTCTCCCTCGAGGAATCAAGACCTGTCGAACAACCAACCGCTGGGAGCCTAATGGAAGGGCACTCTCAGCTAGAGTGCATCCGGAGAAGTCCAATCCCATGGTCTTAGCCACATGAGTGACAAGACCTCCTGCACAAATATTGCCCTTAGCTTTGTTGGCTATCTTTCCTAGATAGTCGGCAAGCATGGTGGCAATGTCGGGAGTAGTGGTGGATGTCATGCAGTATAGAATGAATAGCTCATCAGCCTTGAGCTTCTGTGGAGTCTCTGTCCGTGCAAATAAGCTCTCACTGAGAATCCTATGCACTACCTTGAAGGAGAGGTTGTACATACTAGTTTCCTTGGAATTTCCAGGTCGCCACTTGTCTCCACCATATTCACCCACTGAAATAGCCTCCCAAAAGTCACTAGCGCTAACACCTCTAGCAAATGTGCCTGCATCTGAATAGGAGAAGCCAAACAAGTCTCCAAAAGTGTCAATGGACATAGTGTGGTTTTGGCTCATAAGGCGGAAGGTGACTATCCTCTCCCTAGGATCATGCTCAAATGTGCTAAGGAATTCTAGGGTGATCTCGGTATAAGCATCCTCCCTAATCGTAGCAAACTGAGTCAGTCCAGCCCTGTCAAGCATCAGGTCAACATCCTCTCGAACAAACAATGAATCTAAGTCATCTAGCACTATGTAGCGAGGAGGGGTGAATGGGCGATCTACGATACGTTCATAACGTTTCTTGTGCTTGGATAGGGGAGGGGGAAGCTTAGGGATGTTTTGAGATGGTGGTGGAGGTGGGGGAGGGGCTTTGGAAGAAGATCCCTTCTTCTTCCCCGTGTTTCTAGTTACTCTCTTAACAAGATCCATTCTGAGTCAAAAAATCGGCCTGTTCTTCACAAAAATCGTCCGATTTTTCTGGGCTGGGTCGATTTTTCTCTCGATTTCAACGATTTTCACAATTCTGTAAAGTTCTGTTCAAGCAATCACCACATACAGTCTCCTATAATGATTCCTAAGCAGATTCCTCAATCAATTCCAGCAAACAAACACTTCCTAAGCAAACTTCAATTTGAATTAGAAACTTAGGTTTTTGAAAAGAAAAACCTGAATTCCTTATGGAGGAGTCGATTGCCGTGCTTGTTGTTGCTAGATCCTTGTTCCTTGTTGAAAATGCTTCAGTTTGGAGCCAAGAATCACTCAAAATGATGAAGGAATGAGGATTGTAGGTTGAGGGCGATTTTCGGCGTTCTTGAGAAGGGGGAAATCGAGAGTTGTAAGTTGTGGAATGAGGAAGATCGAGTGTTGAGTCTTTATATAGAGTCGAGAAACTGTGAAGAAAATCGGACGATTTATAGGGTCGATTTAATCGTCGGGGCGATTTTTCTCTGGATCCAAAGAAAATCGGACGATTTAATTCGGTGGGTCGATCTTCAAGTCGATTTTTCTTCCTGTTGTCAAAAATCGCCTTGCTCTGCTTCTAAATCGGACGATTTATTTTGGGTAACTCGATTTTTCTCTGAACACATGGTAAATCGAACGATTTAATTGGGCAGGTCGATCTCTAGGTCGATTTTTCTTCCTGTTGTCAAAAATCGTCTTGCTCTGCTCTTGAATCGGATGATTTACTTAGTGTATCTCGATTTCCTTCCTTATTCTTCATGGATCTTGAAAATTTAACTGATTTGTGCTCCCTTTTTCCATGGATCTCTCGAGTTGAACCTAATTTCCTGCGATTAATGACACGACAAACCAAGAGTGCATCGAGGAACAAATAAAAACGAAAACAAAGAAGCAAAAATTAATCTACTCTAACTAAGTGATAAAAGGGTGAAAAAAAAACTATACTATCATGGGTTGCCTCCCAAGAAGCGCTTAATTTATCGTCTTTAGCTAGACGGTGTATGGTATGTGTTCAATGGAGGAGGATAGGAGCTATCTCCTCGACCGGAGCTTCCGGTGTATATTTCTTCAACCGTTGGCCATTGACCTTGAAACTTCCGCTTTGTTCACCCCATACTTCAACTGCACCATGGGGGAAAACTCGTTTAATTAAATAAGGTCCTGTCCAACGGGATTTGAGCTTACCTGGAAATAGACGCAGCCTTGAGTTGAATAGGAGGACTTGGTCTCCCTCCTTCAAGTCTTTTGGAATGATGTTCTTATCATGCCAACGCTTTGTCCGTTCCTTGTATATCTTTGCGTTCTCATACGCATTTAGCCGGATGTCGTCTAGCTCATTGATGTCTAAGAGCCGCTTCTCTCCGGCTTCTTTCATGTCAAAATTGAGCCACTTGATGGCCCAATAGGCTTTGTGCTCTAGCTCTACAGGAAGATGACAAGATTTACCATAGACAAGGTTATAGGGAGTAGTACCTATTGGTGTCTTGAAGGCCGTCCTGTATGCCCATAGTGCATCGTCAAGCTTCATTGACCAATCTTTTCTTATTTTAGAGACGGTTTTCTCTAAAATTCCCTTGATCTCTCTATTGGATATTTCGACTTGTTCGCTGGTTTGCGGATGGTAAGGTGTAGCTATCTTATGGGTCACCCCATACTTAGCCAATAGAGTCTCAAATCGACGGGCCGTGAAATGCGTTCCTCCGTCACTAATGATGGTTCGGGGAGTTCCGAACCTTGGGAAGATCGTTCTATTGAGGAACTTCACCACTACCATTGCATCATTAATAGGAGAAGCGATTGCCTCTACCCATCTTGAGACATAGTCTACGGCAAGAAGTATATATTGGTTACCGCATGAAGATGGAAAAGGTCCCATAAAATCGATGCCCCATACGTCAAAGATCTCTACTTCTTGTATGTTGTTGAGAGGCATCTCATTCCTCCTGGATATATTACCTGTCCTTTGACAAGCATCACAAGAAACAACAAACTTTTGCACATCTTTGAAAAGTGTAGGCCAATAGAAGCCGGAACGAAGTACCTTAGCACAAGTCTTGTGGGAACTAGCATGTCCGCCACATGGTAGAGAATGGCAATGGCGGATGACACTATCTATCTCATCTTCGGGGATGCATCTCCTGTAAATGCCATCGGGACCTCTTTTGAATAGAAGAGGTTCGTTCCAATAGAATTGCCGGACGTCACTAAAGAATTTCTTCTTTTGAGCGTATGAAAGTCCGGGTGGGATCTCCTGACAAACAAGGTAATTCACAATGTCAGCGAACCATGGATCATTACCTTTTGAGATGTGTTGAAGACACTCTTCAATCTCGTGCAGCTGCTCGTCAGGGAACGAGTCGTCTATAGGAAGCTCGTCCGTCTCGCCGGTGGGTTGTGGGAGACGACTAAGATGATCGGCAACTGAGTTTTCCAATCCTTTCTTATCTCTAATCTCTAAATCGAACTCTTGTAAGAGTAGGATCCATCTTAGAAGCCTTGGCTTCGCATCCTTCTTCGTGAAGAGGTATCGGATTGCGGAATGGTCCGTATAGACTATCACCTTCGCACCTACAAGATAGGAACGAAATTTCTCAAAAGCGTATACCACGGCTAAAAGTTCCTTTTCCGTAGTTGCATAATTATCTTGAGCCTCGTCTAGCGTTTTGCTAGCGTAGTAGATGGCATGAGTGCGACCATCTTTCTTCTGTCCAAGAACTGCTCCTATGGCGACGTCGCTTGCGTCGCACATGACCTCGAATGGAAGAGTCCAATCGGGTGGTTGGATGATTGGTGCTGAAATCAAAGCTTCTTTGATCCTGCAAAAAGCATCTAGACAATCCTTCGAAAATTCGAAAGTTGCGTCCTTCATCAAAAGATTAGTCAAGGGTTTTGAAATCTTAGAAAAATCTTTTATGAATCTCCTATAGAAGCCCGCATGTCCTAAGAAACTTCTAATTCCTTTTACCGAAGAAGGGGGAGGTAACTTCTCAATGGTTTCTATTTTCGCTCTATCAACTTCTATTCCCCTTTGTGATACTAGATAACCTAACACAATCCCTTCGGTTACCATGAAATGATACTTTTCCCAGTTTAAGACTAAGTTAGTGTCCTCACATCTCTTAAGAACTAGTGAAAGGTTATAGAGACAGTTATCAAAGGAAGAACCATATACCGAAAAGTCGTCCATGAAGACTTCCATGATATTCTTACATATTCTGAGAAGATTGCCATCATACACCTTTGGAAGGTGGCTGGAGCGTTGCATAAGCCGAATGGCATTCTTCTATAAGCAAACGTACCCCATGGGCACGTAAAAGTTGTCTTCTCTTGATCATCCGGATGAATTGGAATCTGAAAGAAACCGCTATATCCATCTAGATAACAAAAGTAAGAATGTTGGGCTAACCTTTCCAACATTTGATCGATAAAAGGAAGGGGGAAGTGGTCCTTCCTTGTAGCCACGTTCAGTTTGCGGTAGTCGATACACATTCGCCACCCCGTAACTGTCCGTGTTGGGATAAGTTCGTTGTTCTTGTTGGCAACAACGGTAATGCCTCCTTTCTTGGGTACTACTTGTACTGGACTCACCCATTTGCTATCAGAAATAGGGAAGATGATACCTGCATCAAGTAGCTCAAGGATTTCTTTCTTCACGACCTCTTTCATTGCCGGATTTAACCGTCTTTGAGGTTGGCGTGAAGGTTTGTAATCCTCTTCCATTAAAATCTTGTGCATACATAGAGAAGGCTTTATTCCTACTAAATCATCAATGGTGTAACCTAATGCTCTCCTATGTTCCTTCAAAACATGCATAAGTTTCTCTAATTCAGTTTCATTCAAATTCGCATTGACAATGACCAGATATGTGGAATTAGTGCCAAGAAATGCGTACCTTAAATGCGTGGGAAGTGGCTTTAATTCTAATGATGGGGGTACCTTGATTGATGATGAATCTTGGCCTTCGATTGTTGTAGGAGAGGCCTCTAGAGATGGAGGTACGGCATCATTAGATTCGAGAGTGGTTGCGGAGACGTTTGGAGAATCCAGAAAATTTCCCTCTGGATCGACCTCCCCTGAAGTAAATCGGTCGATTTGAGGTACGATTTTTCTTTCTGTCGAAAAAAATCGGGTTGCCTCTTCACAAATCGGACGATTTAGTTTAGTCGGGTCGATTTTTGTTTCTGTTGTTAAAAATCGGATTGCGTTTTCATAAATCGGTCGATTTATTTTAGGCAGGTCGATTTTCTTCACAGTTTCCGGAGTCAATTCTAGTTCTTCAATTCTTGCTCCTAGTTCTTCCTCCACATCATTTAATGCTTTCACATCCTCATTGCAATCATGTTCCACTCCTTCCTCCATGATGCTCATGCTAAGAACCTTTTGAAGAGGGTCCTTCATCAAGATCGAACTTACTACCTCTCTAGACTCTTCTTCATCAATAATTTCGAAAGCATCGTCTTTCAAGGCTGGCTCCTTGATTAAGGAAGAGAGTATGAATTCTATCTTTTCTTCACCAATATGGAATGATAGCTGGCCGTTCTTACAATCTACCATGCACCCGGATGTGGCAAGGAATGGTCTCCCAAGAATGATGGGAACCGGATAATCTGCAGGTATGTCAAGAACGACAAAATCTATAGGGATGTAAAACTTACCGAGCTTTACCGGAATGTCTTCTAGTATCCCCACCGGCTTAGTGGTGGAACGATCAGCCATGTAGAGTGTGATCTTCACCGGTCTAGGTTCTCCTAGACCAACTGCTTTGCATAGAGCAAGGGGTATGATACTCACACTCGCTCCAAGGTCACAAAGAGAATCATAGGTAGATTCTCCCAAAGTGATGGGTATGCAAAAGGATCCTGGATCACGGAGCTTGGGTGGCATATTCTCCGTCATAGTCTTGATGAGTTCGGATGACTCCATACTCATCTTGACTTCTCCTATGTCTTCCAATTTCCTCTTGTTAGAGAGGATCTCTTTGAGGAATTTCCCGTAAGCCGGCATACCTAAAATTGCATCCATAAAAGGTATGTTAATATGTAGCTTACTCATAAGTTCAACAAACTTACCAAAATGTTTATCTAGACGTGCACGCGCTCTAGATTGAGGGAAAGGTAGAGGTGGTTTGTAAGCGGGAGGAGGAACGTAGACTTCTTCCTTCTCTCTTGCCTCTCCATCTTTTGTGGTGGGTTCAACTACTTTGGGTTGAGGGTCGATGGTTGTCTTGCCGCTCCTAGTAGTTATTGCTATAACCCTTCCTTTTGGGTTATCTTCCGTCTTCCCGGGAAGTTTCCCTTGATCTCTTGGAACTTCTCCGGCTTTGTTGAATACTTGGTTTTCTAAAGATTTGTGAGCTTTGTCAACCGAAGTTATGTAACTCTCCAATCCTTGTAGCTTGCCTAGGATCGTCTCTAGCATGGGATCGGGTTTGTTTGATCCGCGTGATTGTCCCTGGCTTGTTGATGGAATAGAAGAAGGTGGAGGTGTTAGAGTCTTTTCAGCATGAGAGTAAGGATTACCTGGATTTTGCTGATTTGACCTCCAATTGTTGTTATTGGAGTTTCTATTATTGTTGTTATTCCAATTGGAATTCCGGTTGCTATTGTTGTTGTTGTTCCAATTGAAATTCCGGTTATCATTCCTTTGATTGTTGTCCCGTCCCATGTAGTTGGCTTCTTGCTCCTTAGTCTTTTGAAGACTCGTTTTGAGCACTTCCCTCAATTCTTTGATGTCGTCTTTGAGAGAGAATATTTGTGTTTGAGCGGCTTGATTCAACTTGGCTCCCGGATCGCCTTGATTCCGGCTATTTGAGTCCACCTTCCGGTGGGAATACTTCTCAATCACTTGGGCTTGCTTCTCAATGAAGTCCCAAGCATCGTCCTCTCTCATGTCCATGAATGTGCCACAAGAGAGAGATTGAAGGTTGAATTGTGTTTCCACATCCAATCCTTTGTAGTAGATCTCCAATAGTTCCAGCTTGGAAATGCCATGGTGTGGGCAATCCAACAATAGATCTTGAAACCTTTCCCAAGATTGAAACAAGCTTTCATTAGGTTTCATAGAAAAAGCATTTATTTTACCTCTCAATTCCGCCGTTTTGGATGGCGGAAAGAATTTGGTGAGGAATTCCGAAGACAATTCCTCCCATGTAGCTAACTTCGCAGCTGGAAGTGTTTGGTACCAAGCTAGAGCTTTGTCCTTCAAAGAGAAGAAGAACGGCTTGATCTTGTAATTGCTTGTAATTGCCTTCTTCGGCTTCATAGTCTCCATGAGAATCTCGAAATTCTGCAAGTGTTGATGTGGAGATTCAGTACTTGCTCCGCCATATTGATTTTGGCGAACCATGGTGATGACTTGTGGTGAGAAGCTAAACTCTTGGATGTCTTCAGCTCCGAAATCCACACCTAGGCGGCGTGGTTGCTGAATTGGGTCCATCCGTTGCCCCAAAGTTCGGGGTCTATCACCTTCATTAGCAACTCTCACATCCCTAGTTGGGTTGCGAGGAACAACCCTTGATTTCGGGGTGGTTCGAGTAGGACGGAATAATGGGTCAATCTCTTCAAGCTCCGGCATGTCCGGGTCAAGATCTTCATCATCGGATGAGTCATTCCTAATGGGTTTAGTTGGTGTTTTGACCTTCTTCTTCTTCCTAGATTCGTTCAATTCCATCTTCATGTCCAACATCATAGCTCTTAGTTCATCAATCTGGAATTGATGACTCGTTTCAGCATCTTTTCGTGCTTTCTCACTCAACTGGAGTTGGCGTTGAGCTTCATGCAGTTCAGCGTGGTAGTTTCTCTCATCGTTTTCAGCCATTTTCTTTTCTTTCAACTTTCTTCTCAAAGTTCTCTCCAATTCGGGATCGAGAGGAACTAGATCTTTAGTGGATCTAGTCTTTCGCATATACCTAAAGAACCTGCAAAGATCACTCAAGTAGACAAATCAAATCACAAGAGCAAGAGCTCTCAAGCTAGACAACCGAAAACCGAATTTGGTCTAGACCAAATCCCCGGCAACGGCGCCAAAAACTTGTTCGCTCAAAAAGTGTGTGCGTCAAAGTCTTAAATTTGTATCTAGAACTCAAAAGCAAAGCGAACCCGTAGTGTACGGATCGGCTGTAGTGAGGTAAGAATTCCAGAGTCAAACTCAGGGATTTGGTGAGAGTAAATTCAATTTCAATTATCTAGCAAAGAGTGTGAAAAGCTTTTGTGATCAAATAAGGGTAAAATGATTCCAAGGATTCAAGTATCCGATTTCGGCTTTCGATTGAAGACATTTCTAAAGATATAGGACAGAGTTTATATTGCCAAGATTAAATGTTTAAAGGTAGGATTCGTACGATGAAGTTCCGAAGCCTATATGATTAATCTAAAGGTTCTCTCTATAAGGGTTGTTGAGGCTGCAATATAGAAAGATCTAAAGACAAGAATTATGTTCAAACTAACTATCTAAAACTCCAGGATATGACTCTCCAAAGTAAAGAATAGCAAGCACAATGAAACTCTTAATAAAGGATGTTGAATCTCTTTATTACCCAAATCTTGAAATCTTAATCTATTAAATGTAGAATCAGGTTTGAAGTGCCTTCATACATTCAATTAGAGGTTAAAAAGGTTGATCAAGGTTGGGATTTAGGCAAGGATTAGTTTTGATTAAAGATTGGTTCAATTAAAGTTCGTCAAAAGAATAGATCGTCCTGTTCATAAGAAAATCGGTCGATTTTCCCCAAGAACAGCCCGATTTTCCTGTTTATCGCAAAACTAAAATCTAAACTCTCAGGGTCCTAATGTTTGAATGAGTTCAGTCTATCATCATCTAAGCCTTAATCATCAACTATTCTCCCCAGAATCACAAAGGTTTTAGCCAACCATTTTCAAAAATGAATCAAATTAATTATGAAGAGAAAAATCGCAAAGAAACCAAATCTTGAATAAAGAATTCCAATAAGCTTCAAATCTGTAAACGATTGTCAAAACAACTCAATGTATCTCCTAAACAACTCAAATTCGTGCTCAAAAACATCAAGTACTTCAATAAATAAAGAGATCTCACAATTAGAATCAAGAATAACTTCCCGGCAAAAAATCCTTCAATCTTCCTCCAAGAATCTTCGAATTCTCTCAAACGTGTAAAGATTTCCCACTGCGGCTTTCCTGTTTTCGTTCGTAGGGTTCTCTTCTATAGTTTCTTGCAAATGGGCCGTTTGGCAAAACTCTCCTCTAGCCCAAAATAATTAGGCTTTGTGTCGTCTTTTCATTTGGCCGAAAAACACAATAGATCGACCCAGGCGATTTATGCACAAAATCGTTCGAATTCTGGAGAGGAAAATCGTCCGATTTATATGTAAATTGGCACGATTTTCTTCAACAGAAAGTGCTCTTCTCTTGGCTCGTATTCTATGCTTCTCCTTAGCAATTCCTTAGCTCTTTATGAACCCTTTAAGACTCCTTTAGCTTCCTTAACATCCTTAGATGCTCCTTGCTCCGCTTTTGCTTCCAATTCCACTCCAATTACCTATAATTCATCAAAAACTCGTGTAGACCTCTATTTCCGGCAAATGATTGAATAGAACATAAAAGTCATACAAAATCTCTCTAAATGCAAAGTAAACTGAGACAATCTTCTATAATATGCATGAATATGATGATACATAATTCATGTCATCAATTGGCTAGTTTATTGTGATTCTGGAGTGATGGATTGATGGTTATGGCTAGGGTGATGATAGAATGGACTTATATGTTAGTTTTGGATGATTTGTATGCACGAAACCCAAACCAGTGAGAAAAATCGCCCTGTTCTTCATGATAGATCGGCCGATTTAGTTGTAGAACAGCCCGATTTATTCTCCTGTTGCTCTTTAAATGATGAATCTGTATGATTGGGGTGTTGGGTTGTTAAATTCTAGTGTTTATTAAGCCTAATTTAGCTTAGGATCACCTAATGCTATCAACCTAAGTGAGGGAAGGGATCTACCCAATGATTTCCGATCTTAGATACCTTAGAAGATGAATTCTAGGTAGTAGCGAGCCTCACAAGCCGCTATTGGATCGAGTGTGCTAGGATTATTGCTTGAGATTTCCCTATTCCGAGACTTACCCGGTAAAGAGAGGGTTACCCCTTAAGTAGTATCTAGTTTGTGTGGAATTCCTTAGTCTAACCCCTTGAGACCTAACCGGTAATAGGAATTTGATGCGGGATTAGTGAAGTGAGAGACCTACCCGGTAATTGCTTCCATTAGTGAAACACTCTTTCCAAACACCGCAACTTGTCCTTAGAATCTTTAGAACCTTGAGTCCGATGCCATAACCGGAAATCTGTACCTCTAGAATCTACTTTTCTCTCTTGATCATACACTTGTGCTTTGTGTTACTTGTTCGTTTGCTAGCTTGAGTTGTTAGTTGTTTTATTATCTTGCTTGACTTGTGATCTTTGTTTGATCACCACAAAAACCAACAAAAACATTGTGTTTTCCATTTTCTTTGTTCCTCATCTTATCTTAGTCTAGATTCACACTATCTTTGATCATTGTTTGACTCGATTTCACCTTAGTGTTTGTGTTCGACCTCGGAATACTATCCCTACTACAAACGTCCCGTACACTGCGGGTTCGCTAGGAGTTAGGATAAATATAACGAGTATAAATTTAAAGCTTATTGCATGCACATCACACGATCTTAGCGTAACAACTAGAAAAACACACTTATCACAGCTAATTATCCATCATTTTACACTTAGAAACCAATTTTCTCACCATTTCCATTGTAATGAGTTGCTAACTCCCTTGCTGCATTGGGTTGGTTTGAAGTTGCGTTGTTACTTTGGTTGTAAGTTTTCTTTAATATAAGTTTTCATTCAGTAATGCTTTGTGTTTCCTTGATCTTCATTGTCTAATTGCATGTTTTACTAATACTTGAGATTGATCACCTTAGGTTCTAAAGTGCATGCAAAGAACTAGGATTAATAGATTCCGGGTTCGGGTCTTTAATCTAGTAGTAAACTTTAAGTAATAACGGGTTGTAATTGCTTAAATAAAAGGAACACAAATATAAAGATAGGTTTAACGGTTTTAATCCATTCTTTGTATCCCTTAGTCTTTATTTGAAAGCTAACTTGTTACTTGTTCTTATAGGTTTACGGAACACTAACCTGTTAAGTTGTGATTAATGCCGGTTGGCTCAACACATATATATGATCAAGACGGGAGATTACTTAAAACTTGTAAAAGGAACTCACCAAAGTAACATTTGCATGCTAAGAATCAACCTAGTGTAGATTTATCCATCATTGTCTTGCCGTGTGTGTCACTTGTTTTTATAAGCTTTGTGTGGGTCACTTCAACCAAAACCCCCCTCTTTTTGTTACTTGTTTTGATAATCAATAATTGAACTTAATAAAAACACCTTAACTCTTGGGTTCGACCCCTACTTAACCACTATACTTGTTTTAGTGCTAAGTTGGGATTTACTTTTGATTGGGTATAGACGACCATAGAAATACCTCCAGTCAAATTTTGGCGCCGTTGCCGGGGAGTTTAGTGTTTTTATTCTATTGTTATTATTGATTATTGGTTTGAACCATTTTTATGGTTCAAACCCGTGCTAATAACTCCGGCTTTGCTTCTTTTGATCCAGAAATTGAGAGAATGCACATCCGGCAACGAAGACAACAACAACTCCAACAAGAAATGGCTGATCGTACGCTTCGTCAACTTACTCAGCCCACTTTGGCTCAAAACCCTCTTGCGGTTACCATACCGGCATTAGGGGAAGGAATCAATTTTGAGCTCAAGCCGGGTCTCATTCACTTGCTTCCTTCTTTGCATGGGCTAAGTGGTGAAGACCCCATCGAACACCTTGGGAAGTTTCATAATGTGTGTATGAGCATAAAGCCGGCCAATATCACCCAAGAGCAAATCAAAATGAGGGTATTCGGCTTCACACTCAAAGATTCAGCGGATGATTGGTATTACCACCTTCCATCCGGGAGTATCGACACTTGGGAGAACCTCCATAAGGCGTTTTTGGAGAAATACTTCCCAGCCAAGAAGGCGAATAGCTTGAAGAAAGCTATAAGCAACATCGAGCAAGAGGCGAACGAAACTCTCTACGAGTACTTCGAAAGATTCGCACGCCTCCGATCCAGCTGTCTTTTTCACGGTATTCAACTCAAGATCTAGTCTTGTACTTGTACAATGGCTTGCTAGACAATGAAAGGAGGATCGTCGATGCAGCTTGTGGAGGTAACATTCTTAACTCTACTCCTGACCTTGCTTTTGAAAAAATTCAGGAACTAGCGGAAGGGACCCGAAACTTTGGAAGGACTCCTTCCAAGAGAGGTGTTCATGTTGTGAATTCCGGGAAGAGTGAGATCTCCACTGAGCTCGCGGAGCTGAAGGAAATGGTGAAGAGACTAACACTTATGGGAACCCCACATCAGCTCAAAGCTTGTGGAGTGTGTGCTGACCTATATCATCTAACGGACATGCGCCCACAAGTCCAGGATGATGATGTTGAGGTGAGCGCAATGGGCTATGGACAGCCACAGCAACAAAAGCCTAGGAACGATCCCTATGCACAGAATTTCATGCCAAACTGGCGTGGCCAACAGAACTTTCGTTGGAGTGATCAACAAAACCAATAACAGCAGCCCCGACAAGGTAAGTATCAAACAACTGAAGATATGTTGCAGGTTTTGACTAAACACTTTGCTACTCATGTCCAAACAACAGAATCTAACATCAAGAACCTTGAAAAACAGGTTGGGCAAATGGCGGAAGCCATTTCAAGGACCGAAGCTAGATTTTCCGGAGGATTGCCTTCCCAGACGTTTATAAGCCCCAAGGTGAATGTTAGTGCCCTAACATTAAGGAGTGAGAAGCAAATCTAACAAAAACCAGCAAAAGAATCACAAAGCAAACCTTTTGTCGATTTTACCGCACCCACAGCCTCCCCTGCGGCTGCAACTGCGCCCAACACCGAGCAGACACCGCCCCTGCGGCTGGATGTCCCCGCCCATGCGGTGACAACCCCTGAGCCGCCCCTGCGCATACAAGCTGACGCCCCTGCGGAAAACACGACAGAAGGTTCTGTTGAGAAGGATTATTACATCCGGCCTAACTTTCCGCCATTGTACTCTGAGAAACCACCAACTCCTTTTCCTGAGGCCCTGAAGGAGAGAAGAATCATTGAGGACAAAGACCTCTTTGAGACTTTTTCCAAATGTGAGGTAAACATTCCCCTCCTTAAGTTGGTGAAAAGTATTACTAAGTATGCTCGTTTCTTGAAGGAACTTTGCACTATCAAGAGAAACCAAAAGCTGAAGGGGAAACAAAAAGTACAAGTGAGCATGTGCCGGCTGTTTTCCAACGGAGAATGCCCAAGAAGTGCAACGATCCGGGCATGGTAAGCATTCCTTGTGTTATAGGGGAAACCCTCTTTGACAAAGCAATGTTTGATCTTGGTGCTTCTATCAATATTTTACCATATTCGATTTACAATCACTTGGCCTTGGGCCATTAATGGAAACTAGGATTGTAGTACCACTTGCTGATAGATTTTAATGTGTACCCGAAGGGGATAATTGAAGATGTATTAGTAATGATAGACAACCTAATATGTCTTGCTGATTTCTTTGTAATGGATATGGAAAATGATTCACATGCTACGCCCATTCTGTTAGGTAGGCCATTTCTGAAAACCGCTAGGACTAAAATTGATTATGTTAGTGGCAAATTGACCATGGAGTTTGATGGTGAAGTAGTGGAATTTGACATCTATGATGCAATGAGATTTCCTAGTGATGATCATTCTTTATGTGCTGTTGATATTGTTGAACCTTTTGTACAAGATGTATTTGATAATTCTGATGTTGATGAATTGAAAAATGTAATTGAGCATGATATTGATGGTTTTAAATCAGATTATGTGCTTACATCCAGCATGAAAGAGGTCCTAGCCCAATTAAATGAGCATAAATGGCTACCTATCTCCAATTTGGCCATTGAGCCCACTTTACTAACCCCAAGCGAGAAGCTTGTTCCGTCTATAGTGCAGGCACCAGAAATAGAATTGAAGGACCTTCCGTCACACCTCAAGTACGTTTTCCTTGGAGAGCACAATACCTTGCCGGTGATCATCTCCAACAAGTTGACTACGGTCAAGAAGACAAGTTGGTAAAAGTGCTAAAAGAGCACAAGACGGCCCTTGGATGGACCATTACGGACATCAAAGGGATAAGCCCTTCAACCTGCATGCATAGGATCTTACTTGAGGATGAAGCCAAATCCTCTAGGCAACCTCAACGGAGGTTGAATCCGCCAATGATGGATGTGGTCAAGAAGGAAGTGTTGCAGCTCCTCCAAGCGGATATGATCTTCTCTATTTCGGATAGCACTTGGGTTAGTCGAACCCAAGTGGTTCCGAAGAAAGGAGGCATCACCATGGTGGAAAATCAACATGGAGAGATGGTCCCAAGCAAAACACAAACCGGATGGAGAGTTTGCATTGATTACCGCAAGCTCAACAAGGTAACACGTAAAGACCATTTCCCATTACCTTTTATTGACCAAATGTTGGAACGTCTTGCAGGTCATCAATACTACTGCTTCCTTGATGTATATTCGGGCTATTTCCAAATAGCCATCACACCGGAAGATCAAGAAAAGACAACGTTCACTTGCCCATTTGGCACTTTTGCGTACCGCAGATGCCATTTGGACTTTGCAACGCACCCGACACCTTCCAACGGTGCATGATAAGTATTTTCTCCGAATACATAGAAAATTTCATTGAAGTCTTCATGGACGATTTTACCGTCCATGGTGACAGTTTTGATGCATGTTTAGGACATTTAAAACTTGTTCTTGAAACATGTGTTGAAACCAATTAAGTTCTTAATTTGGAAAAATGTTATTTCATGGTCGAACAAGGAATTGTTCTAGGACATGTAATATACTCAAAAGGGATAGAGGTAGATAGGGCCAAGGTTGATGTAATTCAAAATTTACCTTATCCTACTAATGTTCGGGAAATCCGATCTTTTCTTGGTCATGCAGGTTTCTACCGACGTTTCATCAAAGACTTTTCGAAGATCTAGGCACCCCTATGCGAATTGCTCAAGAAAGACGTCACCTTCATAGTGGATGAGAGTTGCAAGAAAGCTTTTGACACTTTGAAGGCATGCCTCACCAGCGCACCGATCATCCGTTCTCCGGATTGGGAGAAACCTTTCGAAATCATGTGTGACGTTAGTGATTACGCCGTTGGAGCAATCTTAGGGAAAAAAGACGGATGGGCTTCACATGTGATCCATTATGCGTCTATGACACTCAATGAAGCACAAAGGAATTACTCTACCACCGAGAAGGAAATGTTAGCGGTGGTTTTTGCCCTTGAGAAATTCAGGCAGTACCTACTTGGGGTAAAGGTAATTATCTTCACTAACCATGCAGCTCTTAGGTACCTCATGGCGAAGAAGGAAGCAAAGCCACGATTGATTCGATGGGTGCTCCTTCTAAGTGAGTTTAACTTAGAGATACGGGACAAGAAGGGGGCTGAGAACCGGGTGACCGATCATTTGAGCAGGCTAGTGAAAGAAGAGGAGGATCCAGGAAAAGGAAGAGAGGTAGCTGGAAGCTTTCCAGACGATACATTTTACACAACTCTCTCTTGTGTAAACGCCCCCGCGCCTCACACCAGCCGCCCCTACGGCTCAGTCTAGGCGCCCCTGCGGAATTGTCGATAGAGGTTTGTCTTAAGCTCCAGTCTTTTAAGCCTTGGTTTGCTGACATCGTGAACTTCATTGTCAGGAAGGAGTACCCTCCAGATTTCACTAAGGCACAACGAGAGAAGGTAAAAGCTGAAGCTCGACACTACGTTTGGGATGATCCTTACCTTTGGAAGCATTGTAGTGACCAAGTGATCCGACGTTGCATTCCGGACAATGAGGTACAATCCGTCCTAACTTTCTGTCATTCTGAAGCATGTGGGGGGCACTTTGGGGCAAACAAAACTGCAAGAAAAGTTTTGGATGCCGGTTTCTTTTGGCCACACATTTTTCGAGACGCTTTTGCGTTTTGCAAAGTGTGTGATAGATGCCAAAGGGTAGGAAATATTTCAAGGAGACATGAAATGCCCCAATCCTCTCTTATATTTTGTGAAATATTTGACGTTTGGGGAATTGATTTCATGGGGCCGTTTCCTACCTCATTCGGGCACACATATATTTTTCTTGCAGTGGACTATGTTTCCAAGTGGGTGGAAGCAAAGGCAACCAAAACTGATGATTCAAAAGTGGTTATAGCGTTTCTTAAGGAAAATATTTTCGCACGATTTGGAATTCCGAAAGCCTTAATCAGCAATAGGGGTACCCATTTTTGCAACAAGACGATCACAAATCTCCTTAAGAAGTATCACGTCCACCAACGAGTGTCAACAACCTATCATCCACAAACAAATGACCAAGCTGAGGTATCTAACCGGGAAATAAAAATCATCCTTGAAAAGACGGTCTCTCCCGGACGGAAGGATTGGAGTGCAAGGCTAAATGACGCCCTATGGGCATATCGGACAGCCTATAAAACTCCTATCGGGATGTCTCCTTTTAGGCTCGTGTTTGGGAAAGCTTGCCACTTACCGGTGGAGCTAGAGCACAAAGCTTGGTGGGTAGTAAAGAAGTGCAACATGAACATAGAGGAAGTGGGAGAATTCCGGAAGCTCCAATTGCAAGAGTTGGAGGAATTGAGGTTAGATGCATATGACCATGCCACCGCATACAAATAAAAGACTAAAGCATGGCAAGCCACCCCTGTGACGCCCCTGCGCCACCTCCGATGACAGCCAACCCCTTGTGACGCCTCTGCGCCACCCTCACTAGCTCCACCTTCCTCCCTCCAAACTCTCTCACCTTACTACACTCTTCATCACCACCCACCACAAAACTCAACTCCTGCTCCACCTCCGGCGACGCCTACACCAACAAAGAAGTCACCAGAACGGCCTCAGCATCACCACCTTCGTCGCTCCCCAGAATCGCCCTCTGCACTTCTCCTGCCCCCGCGCCTGCAAGCTCCCGCACCTGCGCCTTGTTGCCCCTGCCCTGCTTCAGCCGCCCCTGCGGAAAACACGACAGAGGGTTCGTTTTCTCTCCCTGTTTTTGAAAGTTTCTCATTCCTTTGCTAAATCAAATACTAGAATGGAGCCACAAAGGTAATACAAGATGTCCGAAGCTGAGAAGTAGAGGTATAGGATCGTACAGGACCGAGTTGTGTACTCAACTCGGTTTTTACACGTTCCTACATTGGAGAAGCTAGGCATGCTGGAGAGCATGTAGTCCTTTCTGGCCAATGCCGAGACTTCCTACGGAATAGTGCTCCAACGTATCTCGAGCTCAGTAGACAGTTCATCTCCACCTTCACCATGGAGAAGGAGGATCATGTGTGTATTGGACTCACTTTCAAGTTCAACAAGGTGAAATACACACTTAATTACCACCAGCTACAGGAGGCTTTCGGGGTGACTCTCAACCCCTCTGCAAACTGGTGGGATCCAGTCCCGACCTCGGACCTGTGTGAGTTTTGGCAGGCAGCTACCGGGTCAGAGTTCCATGCAGGGGGTGAGTACTCTAACAAACTCACTCACCCTTGCTTGAGGCTCCTCTCCAAGATCCTCATGAGTGTCTTCTGTGGACACAAAGAGGAGAACAAGGTCGCCCTCAAGGACCTCCTACTACTATACTCCTGCCTTCCGATGAGCAAGAAGGTGATGGATTGGTCGTCCCTCTTCCTTGCCGCTTTGAAGCGGATTAGGAGGAACGAGCCGAGGGACATTGTCGGTGGTGATGTGATCTCCTTGATCGCCTCACAGGTGATGGACCTGTCCGAGCTAGAGGATGGGCTGGAGGCTCCCCTTTACACTGAGGGGATACTTAGGACGTGCAAGCTCCTTCGACGGAACGGGGAGAACCTATTTTGGATCTCGCTTGCAGATGGGAGCCACCTTACTTACCTCCCTCGGCCTTTACCATTCGGGGATGAGCTCTTTGAGCTCTACATTCCGGCAGACCCCTTCGTACCGAGGAGGCCGCTAGTGGCCATTGTGGAGAGGCATCCTGCTAGCTCTAGCCGGGCTCATCAAGAGGAGCACATGCCCTTCCCCGACGACGAGGAGATGCCCACTGCGGCACCAGAGGAGGATCCGGCCTTTGCGAGCCTTCAGGCTCAGATGGCGGCTATTACCACCCAGCACCGGACATGGTAGTCCGACTACCAGAGGACCATGTTGGAGCAGCAGCAGAGCTAGCAGACGAGCTTTGCCGCCTCCATGACCTCCCACTTCGACCAGAGGCAGGAGCCTTGGCAGGCGGCCTAGCAGCAGCAGCTGGAGGCTCAGCAGCTGGCTTTGCAAGCCAGCTTTGATACTTCTTTTGGCCGTCGGATGGAGGCTCAGCAGGATTGCATCGATGACATCTACCGCCGGTAGGAGCACTTTTTCAGCCACTTTCCATACCCACCAGAGGAGGGTCCGGATGGTCCAACTGGACCATCCCACTGAGGGGTATATTTCTCTTCCTTTTCCCACATTTATCTTTGCCTCATTTTCACTTTGAGGGCAAAGTGATCTTCAAGTATGGAGGAGGGACATATCATTGCATGTACAGTTTCATTCGAGTTTTTGAGTTTGTTTTGCATTAAGTCTTATGTTTTGTAATTCAGTTTCATAAAAAAAAAGAGAGAAGAAAAAGCTAAAGAAAAAGAAAAAAGGCATGAAAACCCTTGGATAAACCGAAAACCCGAAAGGGCGGTTTAGGCAAAAAGAAAGTAGTCCGACCAACCTTAGGTTGGTGCAAAATTGGACTTGAGAGATGTTAGTTAAGTGAGAACATCAAAGAAAAGAAGAAGAGTGGCAAGGTGAAAACCCGAAAGGGCACCTTGGCAAAATGAGCGACACCGAGTGTAGGTTTCTCTTCTGACGTTTGGCGACATAAGAAGGGGAGTCATAAGGAGGTTGTCCGGATAGGACACTCATGGAGCAATAAGGATGGTAGTTTTTCTCCCTTTTTCGCACATTCCCTCTCTTTTCCTTCTTTCTTTGTTGGCTTTTCTTTTGTTTTCATTGTCTTTTCTGCTTTCCCATGCTTCCTTAGGCCTTTGAGTCTAGCTGTTGTCATTTGTTTTACTCGGGACGAGTAAAAGGTCTAAGTATGGGGGGATTTTGATAGGTGATGTAATCATTATCATTTAGGATAGTTTTTAGAGTCTTTTTATTGCATTTGTGTCGGTTTATGCTACTAACTCCTTGGTCCAGAAGAAGAAGACTAAAAGAAGCTAAGGAAGGAGTTATAAGCACTTAGGAGAGTGAAGTTCGTTCACGAAGCAAAGCTTCTGTTGCTTCACCGCCCCCACGGAGCCCTTTCACCGCCCCAGCGGGTGACACCTTACTCCGGAGCGCTCCCTGCACCTTCGCCAGCGCCAGCCACGAAGACTGTCACCGCACCTGCGTCAACCCCTGGCGCCCCTGCGGTGACTTGCCCTGAAGAAGCGAAGACCAGTGCCCCTGCGCCTCAACCTGAGAGTTGGAAGATGAAGAGTCTGTGTCACCGCCCCTGCGTTGACACTGTGACGCCCCGGCGGCTTAGCATAAGAAACGGCAGGAAGTTGAAGAGTCAGACGTTTGAAGAGCATTAAAGATCCGCCCCTGCAGAATGACCTAGCCGCCCCTGCGGCCATGAATAAGTTCAAGCGATTCTGCCCAAACCTCCCCTGCGGTTCTGAAGGCCGCCCCTGCGGCTCAACGTCAGAAGCTTTACTCCGGCTGTTTACACCACCTTTATGGCATTAAAGGTGGCTGTTTTGGGCCGGTCATTTACTCCTATTAAGTGTCTTTTGTAGTATAAATAGGTCTTGGTTGATTACAAGAAAAACACACTTATCACAGCTAATTATCCATCATTTTCCACTTAGAAACCAATTTTCTCATCATTTCCATTGTAATGAGTTGCTAACTCCCTTGCTATATTTGGTTGGTTTGAAGCTGCGTTGTTACTTTGGTTGTAAGTTTTCTTTAATATAATTTTCATTCAGTAATGCTTTGTGTTTCCTTGATCTCCATTGTCTAATTGCATGTTTTACCATTACTTGAGATTGATCACCTTAGGTTCTAAAGTGCATGCAAAGAACTAGGATTAATAGATTCCGGGTTCAGGTCTTTAATCTAGTAGTAAACTTTAAGTAATAACGGGTTGTAATTGCTTAAAGAAAAGGAACACAAATATAAAGATAGGGTTAACGGTTTTAATCCATTCTTTGTATCCCTTAGTCTTTATTTGAAAGTTAACTTGTTACTTGTTCTTGTAGGTTTACGGAACACTAACCTGTTAAGTTGTGATTGATGCCGGTTGGCTCAACACATATATATATGATCAAGACGGGAGATTACTTAAAACTTGTAAAAGGAACTCACCAAAGTAGCATTTGCATGCTAAGAATCAACCTAGTGTAGATTCATCCATCATTGTCTTGTCGTGTGTGTCACTTGTTTTTATAAGCTTTGTGTGGGTCACTTCAACCAACCCCCCCCCCCCTTTGTTACTTGTTTCGATAATCAATAATTGAACTTAATAAAAACACCTTAACTCTCTTGGGTTCGACCCCTACTTAACCACTATACTTGTTTTAGTGCTAAGTCGGGATTTACTTTTGATTGGGTATAGACAATCATAGAAATACCTCCAGTCACTTCACCCTTGTATTTTTCAGGTGTAAACAGAAAACATACTAGTTTAACTAGGTTCATCAATTTGATTCTACTAGTTTCTCATTTCTAAGAACTAGCAAACAATTCATGTTTCATTCCACTATTAATATCTGAAAATCGATTGATAACACTATTGTTATATTCATGCATAGTTGCTTTCTCAAAATCAAGCTCCATAAACTTTGTCATAAAAGTACCCAGAAATGCTACAAGATTAAAAAACAAAATAAGGAAAAACCACATCTTTAGCAAAATTTTGGGTCTAAATTTAACTTTCTACCATTACTAAATTTGTTAGGACCGGAAATAGTTTAGACGGACGGATTTGTCATGAAGAAATGATTTTGATGTTGATGAGATCATGAGAAGTACAAAACTGATTGCACATACCATGAGTCCATGACTTTGCGTTGATTTATTGTTGCATAGTCACCAAGAGCATAGATATTGTCGCTTCCCACATTATTAAGTCATTCATCAATTTCCAAAGCTCATTTGTTAGCCTACATTTTGATACAGATGATCGGTTTGGGTACACAAACACAAAGAAAACATACAAAATGTCTCGTCAATATCAAATTGAGAATGGAATATAAACTAGCCCTCCAACATTAACAAAATGAAGCAATCACTTATTTTCTTCATCAGTCACATTCGACAAGCTACATCAAGTTCATAGAATTGATATTTATGGGTATGAGCATTCACATACTATATTTTAATAAAATGATTTTCAACCCAATAAACCAGTGTTTATTTTGTAATTGTTCCTCTCCAATAATAAATATGTAGAAAAGCATAATCACCAATTAATTCTACCTATTTTCATTTTGCAATGTTACTAGTGCAGGGAGAAATGAACTTTCCTAACTCAAGTATTCAATAGCTAGTCCCTCTTAAATCAGATCAAACATAATTTTGGACATTTTTGAGAGCTCAACAGTAAATAAATTAATATTTAGTACAAGAACACTGAGCGTATTTCACAAATACTTCACGTATTGAACTTATAACTATATCATGGTTCAAAATTAAGAAAATGAATTAAAATAGTTTTTGAACAAGAACAAAAATACTTATCAGAAAAGAAAACAATCAAAGTCATAATTAAAACATTTCGGTTCAAAATTAAGAAAATAATAATTGTGTTTGGAATACCAAGTTCACCTTTCACCCAATCATTCACGCTTTCGTTTTAGATCCACCTTCCTGACCTCAAGTTAGTCCCTAGTCAGCAATGGAGGTCTAACATTAAATCTCATGACAAAGTCTGCAGCAAGATCCCTGAAAAATAAAAGATTTCAACTTTTGCTAGAAAAAAGCTCAAACTAGCCATAAATACAAACAATATGCGTTAAATTGGAAATAAAATTTGGATGCTTGTGTTTGTGTACCCATTGCAAACGAAAGGAGAGATTATCTAAAATTTAAAGAAACACACAGAAAGTGTCTTGCAAATTACCTCTACCTCAAAAACTGTTATAAATTAGTACAATTTGGATGCTTGATTTAGTTCATTTTCTTCTAATCAAGTAACAGTTTGCCTGTTGCAACTTTACAATCGATAATACTATATTTGATGAGATTTGTTGTTGTTTTTCAAATGATTTAAAGAAAATATTATATGCAATAGTCCTTCTATTTTTGCTAAAGTATGCATTTAGACTATAGTTACATACTTTAGTTATAAAAAAGATATATATTGAGAATTTGAGACTGTTAACAATTGAATGAGATTTGCCAATTATTATTCATTGAATTGAACTAATCTTTTTGTATCTAACTGTATAGGGAGAAGAAGTTCAAGACTGCAGTGAGATAGTGGCATACTTCTGACACCCACTCAAGGCCAGAGACTACTCAAGGTGGTCCGACAAGCCCGAGGGTTGGATCAAGCTTACCTGGCACTACAACACAAATCGTTAAACATTGGAAAATAAACTTGCACATATCTAAATCACAATCCATTTCATCCTCTAAAAATGTTGCCACCACTATGTCCTCCTACTACAATCTTCATATTACTAATTACTACTTATACTTTGAGTTCTAGTCATCTCTATAATAAATTTAAACTTTCATTCAACTCTGTAAAAAAAATAGTCTAAACTCTTCAATCGTTAAACATTTAGTAATCATCCTCCGTTTAATCAATTTTATATTTTACCTTGAAATCATATACCTTAGGAAATGCAATAACTAGAAATTAAGAACAAAAAACTCAAACAATAAAATTACAAATACAAGCAATGAAGAGAGGGCTAACCTTCGAAGGTGACGCGTATGGAAGATGGTGGGAGTACCGAACCTTAAGAAGTAAATCTTGACTATGTGCTTGATTTCTTCATATACGATGATAATGAGGCACATAGAATGGCAAGGAGAGACAAAACGACGAAAATCAACAAGGGGGTAAAGTAGCTGAAAATCAATCGTTTGTGAGAGTAGGGTTTTTGGGAGTAGAGGGCTTCACCGCGGAGAAGGGTTTCTGGGAGTAGAAGGCTTCACGGCGGAGAAGGGAAGGAAAATTGAGAAGGGTTTCTCGGTATTTTAGGAAATAAAGTTAAACAAATTTTTTTTATCAATCGGTAGGAGCACACATCTTTCTCGGGAGTTTTGTGAAAACTCCTGTGAGTGAATATATTTTCTAGGGAGGGTAATAAAAAAATCCCGAGAGTTTAATTACTTTTTTGAAAAAGTAATATAAAATTATTTTTACGGGAATTTTTTTGACAAATCCCGAGAGTCATCATTTATTACGGCATTTTACTTAATACCAAGAAAATGATATTTTGTAGTAGTGATCTTAAATCCAATCTCAATTCCGGCTCCAATCAGCCGTCCTTTGCTTCACATTCGTCTTCCATTCATATAGAAGAATTTTAGGTCAATTTATATCTTATTTTCTTGGGCTGTGAGCCGTCAACCTCGACCCATGCCCAGTGGGCTATCTCGGTAAAGATGCATCACTGTGTTGATCCGAGATCAGCAGTGATCTACGTGCATGCCATCGTATCTTCATTTGGATCATTCTTTCTTCCTTCCAGCATAGTTCTTGTCTTTCTTCTTGACCTTCCTAAATCTCTTAAATGTAGCTCCATAGCTTCCTTAGCTCCTTATGCTCCATTTCTACCCAAAGAGTGCCATATTCCGTACAATTACAATCTAACGTGGTGTAGACCTCGATTCTCGCAAAGTAACCGAATAATGACATAAACACGATAAATACATGTACATGCGGACAAAATTATGATGAGAAAACGATAAAACCATATCCGAAATATAGATAATAATTCATGCTATCAAAATACCCCATACTTGCCTCTTGCTTGTCCCCGAGCAAGGTTCAAATCTTAGATACAAGATAGAATGAATTATAATCAGTTAAAACTCAGCGAAAAACTTTCAAAACTTTTAATCGTGTGCTTCTTCCCATAGATCACCCTTAGAGAATGCTTCATAGCTAATAAGAACCATATATGATCAAAACAAGTTATAGATATAGGAAAGCTAACCATACTTCACTTGAGATCATAGAATGCATAGCAAATCATACCCATCAAAATCAGTCATGAATAATCTAGTTTAAACCGCTAAGTCAAACAACATGCTCACGGTCTCAAGGGTTTTCGATCAAAGGTCAAGAAACGAGCTAGGGATGGAGTGTATAAAGGATTTTTAGGTGCTAAATCCGGGAAAATGATAAAAATTTCACAACTTTGAACTTCACTTCATCAACAAGATTTTCTTGTTTCTTTTCAGCATTTTGCTTACTTTTCACTTTTTGAGAACATGGACAGAGGTGCACAATAACCGAAGCCTTGGAGATCAGCTAATCTCAATTTCTCGAGATGCCTCAAACCTTGATGCACATACCATGACTCGTTAGGATTGTCGATCAATCAGACTTTGGCAAGACACAAACACCCGGCTATGTGAATGGTGCCGAGTTACTCGTCATCAATATAAACATCCCCAAACCTATTTTTCTAACACTTCTTCTCCTTTCAACATCGTCTTTCACTTGCTTTTCAACTTCTTGCTTCCAAGTTCCCGGATAGGTAAAGGAAGTCAAATATATTGCAATGAGGGACTAAAAGCATGATCAAGAAGAGGAAGAAAGAATAATGAATTACCTTAATCATTCCAATAAGGATTTGAGAGAACTCGTAATGCAGTGTCAACTTTCAAATTCAGCATGATTTGGATAAAACAACTTACTGAACATGCTTCAAATTTCGAACAAAGCAATCATGCCTTAGATATTGATAGCATGAATAATAGTCTATATTTTGGAACTTGTTTAGACGTTTTATCTTCTATAATATGCATGTTTGAATGTATATTATGTGATTATATTGTCATTTCATCTACCTTTGCGGGAATCGAGGTCTACACCAAGTTTCGTTGTAATCGTAGGTAAAATGGCACATTTTGGACTAAAATGGAGCTAAAGGTGCTAAGGAGTCATTGGAGCTACATTCTGGAGCTAAAGGAAGAACTCAAGAAGCATGAAATTAACAAAAAAAGATTTACTTTGGACCAGATTTGAGAGATTTCACATTCAGTTTAGAGTCACCTCGGTCAGCTACAGTGTCACCTCGACCGAGGTGATCTAGAGGAGCGTCTCGACCGAGGCGAATATCCTGACGCGGCGAGATATATTTTATTTGGCTGAGATCTTTTATTTTTGGAATGAGAGATCTTATATTTTTGGGCTGGATTTCTGGAAGGAAGATCATATATTTTGGAGATCTATTTTAGAGATATGGATATATTTTT
The DNA here is from genome assembly GCA_033239045.1 of Fagopyrum esculentum. Taxonomy (NCBI): domain Eukaryota; kingdom Viridiplantae; phylum Streptophyta; class Magnoliopsida; order Caryophyllales; family Polygonaceae; genus Fagopyrum; species Fagopyrum esculentum. The sequence continues at coordinate 114,075,344 of BSUD01000006.1, forward strand.
ATTAGGAAAATATCTTTTCAAGATATTTTATCTTTGGAAGATAGTTTTCCTATAAAAAGGGCTTGATTTTCCACAATTCAACATCGGCGCACACCGAAAATCCCGCTATCATTATAGTGGTTGAAGGAAGGAAGGAAGATTGAAGATCAATCTAGGAAGGATTGATAGCTTGTCATAGCTTTTTCAGGGGATTTGTAAGACTTTCTTATATTCCCTTTGGTTTGTTGATTGTCTTGTTGGATTTGTTATCCAAGGAACGCTTATATTTGTGATATTTGATTCAGTTATTGAAGCCTTGTTCTTAAGGTTTTTGTGTTCAAATATTCACTTTCTTCCCATATATTTGATTATTTCTTTCATGTTGATAAGTGGCTAATTTTTTTGTGCGATTCTAGGGTGATTGGCTGAAGGTTGTGGAAAAAATAATGATAGAATAATCTTAAATTCCAGTAGGACCCTGAAAGCTCGAGTCTTTATCCTTAACCTTAGAACATCTCGTTCAGTCGATGAACATCTCGGCCGGGGTGGAACTTGGCTGACAGAGGTGATCCTTTTTGATCCGAAACTGAGAGTTAAGTGTTAGAGTTTGCCAAATCCTATTCTTATTACACCTTTCCTGACTGACAGAGGTGATCCTTTTTGGATGAATGTGCCTTCTAAACAATAGATCATTCTCAAATCTTGCTTCAATCGTTTATAAGACTTTCATACACTTAATCAAAGAGTAAAGGGTAAAGAAAGCTCATGAATCAATTAAACTTCCACACAAACATCATAACCTTCAAACATTATCAAAATCAATCATAAGAAACTTCAATTTAGACCACCAAGTCATAAAATATTCTTTTGATCTTAAGGACTTTCAAAGAAAAGGTCTAGAATGTGGAAAGGGAAGGAAACTTTTAGGGAATGTGGTGCATGAATCCGGGAAAGTGGACAACTACTCTTTTCTTTTTCTCTTGCGGTTTCCGCACACCTTCAACTTAGAGCTTCGCTCTCTTCCTTTCATTTTTCGACTTTACTTTTGGAGTTATGGATAGAGGTACACAAAAACCGAAGCCTAGGAGATTGACGTTTCTCAATTTTTATGAGATGCCTCAAACCCTTAGCGCACATACCATAATCCGCTAGGAATATCGTTCAGTTCGACTTTGGCAAGACACAAACACCCGGCTATGTGAATGGTGCCGAGTTACTCATCGTCATGATTGACTTCCCCAAACCTATAATTTCTTTCTATTCTTTTGATTGCAAATAATTGCTCTCATGGCCCTCCCACATCAAACATGCCTTTTTTCATTCACCTCTCCAAATTCCCGGATAGGTAAGGAGGTCAATATTTCAATGAGGAGTTAAATGATCAAAGAAGGAAGAAAGAAAAATCGAATTGCCTTAATCATCTCAACAAGAAGCATAGGAACTTATAATGTGATTTCAACTTCAATTTCTCAACATGATTTAGGTAACATTTATCACATTATGAAACTTGCAAAAAGAAGGTGAAATCAACACATTCAATTTCTTTTCGATTCACTAATTGTTTAAGCATGCAATTGTCATCAAACTCAATTCACAAGTAGCGATTATCATAGAGATCATCTCAATTCCTTAAAAGCACAAAATTTTCAAAATTTTTCAATTTTTATGGGTTTTTCAAGTTCTTTTTCATGCAATGCAATAATGAAACGTGCAACAATATAATGAACATGCAATGATAGTCTCGAATAGAAGCAAACATAGTGAGTAAGAGTTATTACAAACTTTTAGTCACACCCCACCCCATACTTGGAACAAACATTGTCCCTAATGTTCAAATAAAAGATAGAAAAGAAGAAAAGAAAAAGAAACTCACAAAATGGAGGTGGAGTGGCTAAGACAAACGGTCATGCAAATCATCATCACTGCGGCGCTGGTGGAGGCGGGAATGGAGAGAAGCTAGGATCATAAAACCGCCCAAACTGCTGGCGGTAGACATCTCTCATCATGTGATCGAGGTCGTCCATGCGTCCATCTCTAGCATCGGCTCGAATCTTCAATGCTCCTACTCTCTCTGAAAGGCCAGTAGCTCAATCCGGCATCTGCTCATACCATCCCGGAGCATGACTGTACCATGCTGGAGCGTCGGACGGTGCTGGTGCTGGTGCTGATGCAGATGGTACCTGTGTAGACCATGGAGGTGGAGCTCCATACCATGCAGGAGGTGTGTCAGCCCATGTGGGTCTCTCACTCACGCTGGCGCGGCGAGAAGACGAGCCTGAAGCTCTGGCGGGACGTGGAGAACGTCTAGGCACATCGGGGGCCGCATCCGGCTGATCCGGAAACGTGCCAAACTCCTGCTCGGCTCCTCCTCCACCCTCAAACTGATCTCTCATCTCCTCCTCCTCAACGACGGGCGGTGGTGGAACATACAGAGGAGCTGCAATCCTGTTCGCATGCATAGCAACGAACGTCTCCTTCCAATTATGGCGTCCTACCATAATGGAATACTCTTGTAGCCACTCAATACCCCTACCTGTCCTGCTCTCCCAAGGCATACCCGCATAAGGCGGACCTCTATGTGTGGGGAAGATGAGACCTCTAGTCATGAAGGCATGAAGTCCTAAAGGTACGGCTGGTATGCGGGTATACGCAGAAAAATCAACTCCCAAACTCCTAGCAAGGTGGGTAACTATCCCACCGTATCCAATGTTGCCCTTCCTCTTGTTCTTAAGCTTGCTCATAGTAGCAGCTAAGAGGGTGGCACAGTCAGCTCGACGCCCATACAACATAGAATAAAGCAGAAAGAGCTCATCCGTCTTGATCTTTTGGGGCGTCTCCGTCCGAGGGAAGAGACACTCCGAAAGAACACGGTGAGCAATCTTCAAGGCTAAGTGGTACATCAACTTAGCCTTGGTGTCAGCAGGTTGCCAGCGGTCCTCGCTGGCGTAAACCATAGCAACCTCCTCCCAAAAATCCTTGGCGTAAATGCCACTAGGAAAACGACCGTTAAAGGTCTCATGGAACCCAAAGAAGGTCCCGAACTCACGAATGGAAAAATCATAGTTTCTTTCCATAAGACGGAAAGAAACGGTCCTATCCACATGGCTGTGCTGGAAAGACGTCACAACCTCCCTCGTAATCTCCTCATAAGCGTCTTCTCGGATAGCCGAGAAGACAAGTAGTCCGGCTCTATCCAAGAGCCAAGTAAGGTCCTCTATGATGTTAAGAGGAGCTAGATCCTCTAACATTAAGTACCTAGGTCCAATCACAACTCTCTCTTGGATCCTCTCGAATGCATCGAGGTGATCCTCATGTATAGTCGGTACTCTAGGGCTAGGAGGTGAGGGTGATGAAGGTGATGATGGAGGTGAAGGGGAAGAGGGTGGTGGTGCTCTAGAGGATAAAGAGGAAGAGGGATTACCCTTCCTCTTCTTGTTCTGGTCATTCTTTTTCTCCTTAATCCTCCCTGAAACTCTCCTCACGAAATCCATCACTGTTCAAAATTACGGGCTGTTCTTGGCTTTCCACGGCCGTGGTTCTTCCAGGAACCGTGGTTTGTCTGTTTCTTTCATAAATCTCAGTAAACAACTCTCAAACTCAACAATCAGGCAGCCCTAGTCTAATTCCTTCCAATTTCAATCAGTTCTTCCTAAAATTTCTAACAAAAACGAACCAAATTGACAAAGAATAAGAAGAGGGGAAAAACCTAGGTTTCGGATTTTAAAATCCGAATTGTGCGTTCCTTGGTGAATTTCTGCTCGATTCGTCGCTTGGATCTTGTTGGTGGTTGAATTTGCTTCAATTTGGGAAGAAGAATCGTTGAAAATGATTAAGGAACGAGGAATTGGGAGGAGGTCGTGGATTCGGCGTTTTAGGGTCGTGGAAAAGGCTTTTGTGGAATGTTTTGGTGAAGAACGTGGTTTATATAGTCACAGGAAACATTTTGAAAATCACGGTCTGTCGGGGTGTTCCACGGCCGTGGAATTGTACGGAACCGTGGTTTTGGTGATTTTTCAAAGGCTTTTGGAAATTACGGTCACTGTAGCTGTCACGACCGTGGTTTAGGCCGTGGAACTCTCTGTAAAGCTCCAAAGTCCAAGTTTCGTCACTTTTCTTCAACATTATCCTTCCTTTTTCCTTTTGCATCGTTCCTACATCCAAAAACACGAACATACCGGAAGGAATCGAAGGCAAAAACAAAGCGAAAAACGTCTAAACTAAGCTAAACTATGAATTGAAAACAAAAACAAAAATGCAATACCTTGGGTTGCCTCCCAAGAAGCGCTTTGTTTAAGGTCCGTAGCTAGACCAACCTCGCACTTATTCGAGTGCGGTAGGCGCGAACTCTTCAGCTTGGAGTTCCGGCGTATACTTCTTGAGTCGTTGGCCGTTCACCTAAAAGCTTCCGCCCGCTTCACCCCATACTTCAACTGCACCATGGGGGAAAATACGCTTAATTAGAAAAGGTCCGGTCCAACGAGATTTAAGCTTACCTGGAAAGAGACGAAGCCTTGAATTGAAGAGGAGAACTTGATCTCCTTCTTTGAATTCCTTTGGAATGATGTGCTTATCATGCCAACGCTTTGCTCTCTCCTTATAGATCTTAGCGTTTTCATAAGCATTCAAGCGGAGTTCGTCCAGCTCATTAAGGTCTAGGAGACGCTTCTCTCCCGCTTCCTTCATGCTGAAATTCAACCACTTGATAGCCCAAAACGCCTTGTGCTCCAACTCTACCGGCAAGTGACAAGACTTCCCATACACAAGGTTGTATGGTGTGGTTCCTATGGGTGTCTTGTACGCAGTCCGGTACGCCCACAATGTGTCATCAAGCTTCAAAGACCAATCCTTCCTAGTCCTTGAAACCGTCTTCTCTAAGATTCCTTTGATCTCCCTATTTGAGATCTCAACTTGTCCACTTGTTTGTGGATGATAAGGGGTAGCGATCTTGTGAGTAACCCCATACTTAGCTAGAAGAGCTTCAAAGCGCCGGGCAATGAAGTGAGAACCTCCATCACTAATGATAGTCCTTGGCGTCCCAAATCGTGGGAATATGGTCTTGTTAAAGAACTTAACCACCACTATGGCATCATTGGTGAGAGAGGCAATTGCTTCCACCCATCTAGAAACGTAATCTACCGCCAATAGTATGTATTGGTTTCCACAAGAGGATGGGAATGGTCCCATGAAGTCTACTCCCCAAACGTCGAAAATCTCCACCTCTTGGATGTTGTTGAGGGGCATCTCATTCCTCCTAGAGATATTACTTGTTCTTTGACAAGCATCACAGCAAGAAACAAAGGATTGCACATCTCTAAACAAAGTAGGCCAAAAGAATCCAGATTGCAATACCTTTGCGCTAGTCTTGTTCGAACTAGCGTGTCCTCCACAAGGTAGTGAATGACAATGGCGGATGACACTTTGCATCTCATCTTCCGGCACACATCGCCGAATGATGCCATCTGGACCTCTCTTAAAAAGGAGAGGTTCATTCCAAAAGTATTCCCGGACATCCTTAAAGAACTTCTTTCTTTGTGCGTAGGATAGTCCGGGCGGTATCTCCTGACAAACCAAATAGTTAACAAAATCAGCAAACCATGGTTCGTTACCTTTGGAGATCACGTCGATGCACTCCTCTATAATGTGTAGGTGTTCGTCCGGGAAGGAGTCATCAATGGGTAAATGGTCGTCCTCTAGATGTGTTAGGCGACTCAAATGATCCGCAACAGAATTTTCTGAACCTTTCTTGTCGCGGATCTCAAGATCGAATTCTTGTAGGAGAATAATCCATCTAATTAGCCTTGGCTTCGCATCCTTCTTTGCAAGGAGGTACCGGATCGTAGCGTGATACGTGTAGACAATCACCTTTGCACCTACAAGATAAGAGCGAAACTTGTCAATATCATAGACAATGGCTAAAAACTCTTTTTCGGTAGTGGCGTAATTGAGCTGCGCTTTATCTAGCATCTTGCTAGCATAGTATATGGCATGGGTTCGCCCTTCCTTTCGTTGTCCAAGAACAGCTCCTATTGCTACGTCACTAGCATCGCACATAACCTCAAAGGGAAGAGTCCAATCCGAAGGTTGGATAATAGGTGCTGAAATTAGAGCTTGCCGAATTGTGTTAAACGCATCCAAGCATTCCTGCGAAAACTCAAAAACTGTATCCTTCATCAATAGATTAGTGAGCGGTTTTGATATCTTAGAGAAGTCTTTAATGAAACGTCTATAAAATCCAGCATGTCCTAGGAAACTTCTTATCCCTTTCACCGAAGTTGGGGGAGGAAGCTTCTCTATGGTCTCTATCTTAGCTTTATCTACTTCTATCCCTCTATTAGAGACTAAGTGACCTAATACAATTCCTTCCTTAACCATAAATTGACACTTTTCCCAATTTAGAACTAGGTTAGTGTCTTCACACCTTTGTAAAATGAGAGAAAGGTTAGAAAGACAATCGTTAAAAGAGGAACCGTATACGGAGAAGTCATCCATGAAGACTTCCATGATTTCCTCTATGTATTCGGAGAAGATGGCCATCATGCACCGTTGAAAGGTGGCTGGGGCGTTGCAAAGCCCGAACGGCATTCTCCTATAGGCGAACGTACCCCATGGGCACGTGAATGTGGTCTTTTCCTGATCGTCCGGGTGTATCGGGATCTGAAAGAAACCACTATAACCGTCAAGATAGCAAAAATGTGAATGTTGTGCTAACCTTTCAAGCATTTGATCGATGAATGGCAATGGGAAGTGATCCTTCCTCGTTGCATTGTTGAGCTTGCGGTAGTCTATGCACATCCGCCATCCCGTTATGGTTCGGGTAGGAATGAGTTCGTTGTTCTTGTTGGTGATGACCGTCATTCCTCCCTTCTTTGGAACTACTTGAACCGGACTCACCCACTTACTATCGGAGATAGGGTAGATGATACCTGCATCAAGAAGTTTAAGAATTTCCTTCTTGACAACCTCCTTCATGGTCGGATTCAACCGCCTTTGAGGTTGTCTTGAAGTTCTAAAATCTTCCTCCATTAGTATCTTATGCATGCATAGGGAGGGTTTTATTCCTACTAAGTCCTCAATAGTATAGCCTAAACTTTCCTATGTTTCCTAAGGACAATCATGAGCTGATTATGTTCATCTATGCTTAGATCGGAACTAACAATAACCGGAAAGGTAGAATTAGGTCCTAGAAAAGCGTACCTTAGATGAGTAGGAAGTGGTTTTAGTTCCATCGCTTTCGGAGCTTCCAATGATCCTTGAGGAGCATCCGATGTTTCCTTAGAAGTGTCTAAGGGTGTTGAAGTTGTGGGAGAAGAATCAGAAGAAGTTGAAGAAGTGTCTCGATCACCCCTTTCCACGGCCAAAATCACGGTTTCCTCATGTCCTCCACGGCCGTGGTTTAGGGCGTGGAAGGGAAATACGGTTGTCATGTTTTCTCCACGACCGTATAACTCTCTGGAGTGGGACACGGTTTTGTTTGTGAAATCCACGGCCGTGGAATATAGTGTGTGGCCGTGGATTCTCACGTTTTCTGCCTCATCGTGGAGTTTTTCAAACTCCACTTCATGCATCTCTTCTTGTGCTTCTAAGGCTTCAATTACCTCATTGCACTCTTCTTCTTCCCCTACATTTGTTAGACTCATAGTGATAACTTTTTGTAAAGGATCGTTAAAGAGAATCGCACTTACCTCCTCCCTAGATAACCCTACTTCATCTTGGATGTTGAATATATCCTTATCAAAGATTGGTTCCTTCACTAGAGTGGAAAGAACGAACTCTACTTTCTCTTCTCCTATATCAAAAGCGAGTCTCCCATTCTTGCAATCGACTATGCAGCCGGAAGTTGCAAGAAATGGTCTTCCAAGTATGATCGGGACCGGACTATCTACAGGAATGTCAAGCATGACAAAATCAATGGGAACAAAGAATTTACCTAGCTTGACTGGGACGTCTTCTACAATACCGACGGGCGAGTAATGGATCGATCCGCCATGTACAACGTCATCTTTACCGATTTAGGGTCACCTAAACCGATCTTCCTGCACAATGCAAGTGGTATGATGCTCACACTTGCTCCTAAGTCACATAATGCATCATATGTGACATCTCCCACTCCTATGGGAATGCAAAATGACCCCGGATCCTTCAGCTTTGGGGGCATTTTCTCCTTCATGGTCTTGATGAGATCCGAAGAATCCGAACTCATCTTAACCTAACCGAAATCTTCTAGCTTCCTCTTGTTAGAGAGGAGCTCCTTCAAGAACTTGCCATAAGCCGGCATACCTACAATAGCATCAATGAAAGGTATATTAATGTGCAGCTTACTCATGAGTTCTATGAACTTACCAAATTGTTTATCTAGGCGCGCTCTCGCTCTAGATTGAGGGAATGGTAGGGGAGGTTTGTAAGCTGGAGGAGGAACGTAGACATCTTCCTTCTCCTTCCCCTTCTCTTTCTCCTTGTCCTTTTCTACGGAGACTTCAACAAACTTAGGCTGCGGATCGGTGGTAGTCACTCCGCTCCTAGTTGTGATTGCCATCACCCTTCCCTTAGTGTTGTCCTCCGTCTTTCCTGGAAGCTTCCCTTGATTCCTAGGAACTTCCTCCGCATGGTTGAACATTTGGTTTTCTAAAACCTTTTGAGCTTTATCAACCTTAGAAATTTGATCATCAACCTTAATGATGCGGTTCTCCAACCCTTGCAGCTTTCCCAAGATCGTTTCCAACATGGGATCGGGCTTCTCCTTCCCCGAAGTGTTTCCTCCATTAGATGATTGCCCCTGGCTTTTCAAAGGAGTAGAGGAAGAGGAGGGTGGAGTTAGTGAATTAGAATTGGAAGGATAAGAGTTACCGGAATTTTGTTGATTGGAGCGCCAATTGTTGTTGTTTGAACCCCTATTGTTGTTCCAATTGTTGTTCCGGTTGTTGTTGTTTCCATTCCAATTGTTCCGATTATTGTTCCGGTTATTGTTGTTGTTGTTGTTGTTGCGGTTTGTGTTATCACCGCCATTGTTGTTGTTGTTGTTCAAATAGCCAACATCCTTTCCTTGTTGCTTTGGAAAGTTGGTCTTGATGGCTTCCTTCAACTCTTTAATCTCATTATTGAGAGAAAAGATTTGAGTTTGAGCTTCATGTGTGAGCTTTGCTCCTTGCTCCACACGATTTCCCTCCACTTTCCGGTGGGAATACTTCTCTATGACTCTTGCTTGCTTCTCAATGAAGTCCCAAGCGTCATCTTCCCTCATGTCCATGAATGTACCACATGAGAGGGATTGGTGCTTGAATTGTGTCTCCACATCCAGCCCCTTATAGTAAATCTCCAGCAATGCAAGCTTGGATATGCCATGATGAGGGCAATCCAATAACAAGTCCTGAAATCTTTCCCATGATTGAAATAAACTTTCGTTAGATCTCATGGAAAATGCATTGATCTTACCTCTAAGTTCTGCCGTTTTAGATGGCGGAAAGAATTTGGTGAGGAACTCCGCGGAAAGGTCTTCCCACGTGTCTAGTTTCCCACTAGGAAGAGCTTGATACCAAGACAACGCTCTCCCCTTCAAGGAGAAGAAGAAAGGCTTGAGCTTATAGTTGTTGGTAGTAGCATTCTTCGGCCTCATTGTCTCCATCGTACACTCAAAGTTTTGCAAGTGTTGGTGTGGAGATTCACCGCTTGTCCCGCCAAATTGGTTTTGGCGAACGAGAGTAATAACTTGAGGGTTGAAGCTAAACCCTTGTACATCTTCAACATCAAAATTCACGCCCAAACGGCGCGGTTGTTGTGTTGGATCCATTCTTTGGCCAAGAGTTCTTGGCTCATCGTCCACACGTTCGATCCTCGCATTCCTAGGTGGAATACGGCGATTAGCAGCTTCCCGTGGATGGAAAGGATTTACATTGATCGTGGGATCAATTTCCTCTAGTGGTGGCATGGAAGAATCGCTATCATCGGCGGATGAATGACTTCTTCTTCTTGATCTTGATGTCCGTCTTGAGGATTTCTTGCTTCCCTTATTCTTAAGGTTGCTTAATTCTATCCTCATCTGGAACATCATATCCTTTAGATCGTTAACTTGAGATTGGTGACGATCCATTTCATCCCGACGAATATTCTCATTCCATTGGAGTTGAGCTTCTTTCTCCACCAACTCCGCTTGAAGATCACGTTCTTGTTCTTCAGCCATCTTCTTTTCCTTGCGCTTTTGCCTTAGAGTCCTCTCAAGCTCTTGATCAAGAGGTAGGAGGTCCTTGGTGTTCCTAGACCTGCGCATGCACTCAAAGAAATATCAAATAACGAGAGCAAGCTCCCAAGCTTGACAACCGGCAACCGAATTTGGCCGAAAACAAATCCCCGGCAGCGGCGCCAAAAACTTGTTCGCCCCTAAACGTGCGTGCAAATAAGCTTTAATTATAAAACTAGAATCAAGCAAGCGAACCCGTAGTGTACGGATCGATATAGTTAAGCAAGAATTCCAGAGTATCGAACACAGTGATTTGGGTGGGAACAAATTCAATTGCAGATTATCAAGCGATTAATTATAAGAAGCTTTGCAAGTATTGGGAAAACAACAATCCTAAAGATCCAGGAATCCAGCTGTGGCAATCGATTCAAGATATACTAATGATATAAGGACAGAGTTTAGATATGCAAAGGTATGCTAATGTAAGGTAATCATACGGTGAAGTTCCAAAAACCTTATATGACTCACCTACAAGACACTCTCTATACAGGTTGTTGAGGCTTCAATATAGAAAGGTTCTAAAGGTAAGAATAATGTCAAATACCCAAACTTATAATCCAAGGATCAAGACTAACTAAACCGATTAAGGTTGTGACACTCACAATTGAGGTAGAGGTTGTTGAGGCTTCACTACCACCTAGAAAAGGCAAGCCAAGACTAAGTTAAAGCTAATCTTTAACTTTGGATTAAAGTAAAAGCAAGTTCGTAAACTTAAGGGAAATTACGGGTGGATCTTGAGATTCCACGGTCGTGGAACTCAAGAACAAACCGTGATTTAGGGTTCGTCGACGATTCTCTCTAACTCTCAGGGTCTAATCTATTTACGATCGATCTATCATCATCTAAGCCACAACTATCAACCCTTCACCTTAGAATTGTTAAGGGTTTTTAGCCAACAATAGTCATATCGATATCAAATTCAAAGATTAAAAGATTGAAAGATGAAAACTTCCGAAAACTTTCAATAAACTTCAAACCAATCTCAATGTCACAATCAAGAACAAATATCGTCACAAGATTCGGAATAGAACAAACAAACACAATCGTAGATAAGAAGGAAGAACGGGATGTCAATCCGTCTTCTAAATCAAACCTAAGCAAGAAGAGGAATCTTCTTACGAACAATCTTCCGAATCTTTGATCTTCCGTCAATCCGGAAATCTCAACAGCAATCTCCACCAAAAGTGTGAGATTAGGGCAACTCCAAGGATGAGCGCAAAATACGTCTTTTGCAAGAATCGCAAAAATCTCCAAGTCGCGGCGTAGGCGAAAGTGTAAAGCGAGGTCGCAAAGTGCGTCTAAGCGAAGGTGACGGAATCTCCCTTCGTCCGTCTTTTTATAGGGCAAGATAAAATATCGGCCCGGCCCAATCTTCTAAAAGATCGTGGCTTAAAATGTGGCGAAAAGGATCGCCAAGATCACGGTCGTGGAAGGTTCCACGACCGTAATTTAGAGCGTGGAAATCAACACGGTTTGAACACATGATTCCACGACCGTAAAAGCTTCTGGAATGAACCACGCTTCTCCTGCATGGTTCCACGGCCGTGGAACTGGACGTGGAATGTAGTACGGCCGTATTTTAGAGTGTGGTTTAGGGCAAGAACGTGATTCTTCCCTAGCCTCGTGCATTCTCCAAGTTGAACTCCTTTTTGCTCCTAAGAATGCCCTCAATCCATGGACATACTCAATCAACTCATCCTTGCTAAATTCCGTTCGGAAATGGCTCTCAATCACCTATAATCAACATAAAGCTTGTGTAGACATCTATATCGACAATGTAGGCAAACTAGCTCACAAATGCAACAATGCTCAATCAAAGACTATCAATATGAATCAAATACACTTAGAAAAAGTGCCTAAAATATCACAATATTTAATGCTAACACTATTCCACTTTAGAAACACCTCCCCTTTGCAAAAATCTCAGCTTTGTCCGCTTATCTTGAGATCTTGAGTTGGAACCACAACTAGATGCTTTAATCCCTAGAATTTGCATATTTTCCTTAATTGACTATATTATCATCTTTGATTGTTTTAATCGCTTTTGTGGTTAGTTGCAATATTGACTACTTATATTGGTTTTGTTTCACCTAAGTCCCTGAGATCGACACCCCGAAATTCTTGCTTTTACTACGATTGACCCGTACACTACGGGTTCACATCCTTGTTTTGAGCATACATCTTGGGTTATAAATTTAAAGCTTGCACACACCATTTGGAGCGAACAAGTTTTTGGCGCCGTTGCCGGGGATTTGGTCTAGACCGAGCCGGTTACGGTAGTCTTTCGGGGCACTTGCCCCTGTTGCTACTAACCACTCTACTTGAGTGACTTTCACAGGTTCTTTCTTGTAGGTTTATGCGAAGAACCCGCGCTGGGAAGGAAATTGTTCCTTACGATCCCGAACTAGAAAAGACATACAAAAGACACTTGAAAGAAGCTAAGATGGCCAATCAAGAGAATCGCGATCTTGAGGCCGAATTGAAGGAGGCATTGGAACAACTACACCTTAGTAAAGAAGAACTGCGACTCGAAAAGGAAGAAACTCGCGCAAGGACGGAAGCGATCGAAGCAGATATGGCGACTTTACGGGACCAATATCTACCTCGAGCAGATCCAGCTCCTCGACCGAGCCAGGACCCAGCTCTAGCTGCCCCGACCGAGATACTTTCACCTCGGATGCCAGTCCGAGATGCTCTTTTTGCAGGTATTCCACAGAACCTAGGGCAGAGGATGGACCCTAACCAGCAACTGAGGCGTCTAGGAGTCAACCTAGGTGATCCAGCGGAGCATGACTATGAGCTTCGACCGCAAGTTATTTCCATGATTCGCCAATGCCAGTTTGGAGGACTAGAGAGGGAATCTCTGCATCAACATCTACAAAACTATGAGATCTTGATGGAGACCTTGAGACCTTCAAGGCTGGAAAACAACAATTACAAGCTAAGGCCTTTCTATTTCTCTTTGAAAGATAGGGCGCTTACTTGGTATCAATCTCTCCCTCCCGGAAAAATTAACACTTGGGAGGAGATGATGACGGAGTTCTTGACCAAATTCTCCCCCCCCCCCCTCTAAGACCGCTGAAATGAGAGGGAAAATCAATGCATTCACCATGAAGGACAAGGAGAGTTTTTCCAAGTCATGGTAGAAATTTAAAGACATCCTTTTGGATTGCCCACATCATGGGATTCCAAAGATAGTGTTGTTGGAGATATACTTTAAGGGATTGGACGGAAACACCCAATTCAACCTTCAACTACTATCCGCCGGCACGTTCATGGACATGCCGATTGACGAAGCTTGGCAGTTTATAGAGATACAAGCTTTGTACATGGAGAAATAGTCCCATCAAGGAGCTGAAGGTGGAGTTAAAAGAGTCAACTTCCAAGAAGCTCCATCAAACAACGATCAACTCACCTCTTTAAAGAACGATGTGAAGCAATTGAAAGACCTTCTAGTTGCTCAACCCAAGAAAGAAGATGAAGGATATCAAAACTCAAGGAACAACAACAACGGGTACCGGAACAACAACAACGGTTCCCGGAACAACAACTACAACAACAATAGAGGATTCAAAAGTAATAATTGGAGGGCAAACGATCAAAATTCGGGTAACTCTTACTCTAACTCCAATTCAAACAACTCTTCTAATCCTTTCCTCTCTTCTTCTTCTTCTTCTACTCCATTGAAGAGCCTGGAGCCTGGATCAAGCTCGTCCTAGCCAGAAAAGAAAGATGCAGTGTTGGAGGCTATCTTGATCAAGCTCAATGCTATGGAGACGTTCATGACTTCATTTTCGAAGGCACAAAAAGCCTTAGAACAACAATTCTTTAACAAGGCGAATAAAGCGCCAAGAGATCCAAGGAAGCTCCCAGCAAGGACAGAGAGCAACCCTAAAGGACAGATCATGGCAATAACGACGAGAAGTGGACTGAAAACTGCAGATCCAGTGCCTCGGTCGATGCCAGTACAGACGAAGAACACCTCGGTCCAGGTACAGTCGAAGAACACTTCGGCCGAGGTACAAACCGAGGTGGAGCCTCAGAAAGCGGAGGAGAAATTTGAAGTTTATGTTCCACCTCCTGCTTATAAACCACCACTTATATTCCCCCAGTCAAGGGTTAGAGCACATCTAGACAAGCATTTTGGTAAATTCCTTGACTTGATGAATAAACTACATATTAATATCCCTTTCCTTGATGCTATTCTAGGGATGCCCGCCTATGGGAAGTTCTTGAAAGAAATCCTATCAAGGAAGAGGAAGTTGGAAGACTTTGGTGAAGTAAGGATGACATCTAAATCCTCGGAACTCATTCAAATTATGAAGGAGAAGATGCCACCCAAGTTGAGAGATCCCGGCTCATTTTGCATTCCCATTCAAGTTGGGGATGTCACTTGTGAGGCGTTGTGTGATCTAGGGGCCAGCGTGAGCATCATCCCGCTGGAGCTATGCGTGAAGATCGGCCTTGGAGAGCCCAAGCCGGTGAAGATACGGTTGTACATGGCGGACCGCTCCATTACCCATCCCGTGGGCATTTTGGAAGACGGTCCGGTTAAGTTAGGTAACTTCTATTTACCTATAGACTTTGTTATACTTGACATTCCCGCAGATTATCCCGTTCCTATCATTCTCGGGAGACCAATTCTAGCAACTTCGGGTTGCAATGTGGATTGTAAGAACGCCAAGTTTCAATTCAACATTGGCGGTGATCAAGTTGAGTTTGCATTGCTTGCGGCAATGAAGGGAGAGCCGCTGGGAGATGATATCTTCAACATCTATGATGAAGAAGAATCAAGAGAATTGGTGAGCTCTATCCTTATTAATGATTCACTTGAGAGGGTTATTAGTTTTAGCTTAATGGAGGAAGGTATAGATGTTTCTTGTGATGCAGATATACGGAGCTTAAAAGCACTGGAAGAAGATCCAGGAGCTAAGATTGAAAAATTAATCCAGGAGAAGAGAAGCTCCAGTTTCGGTCTCAGTTGCAGTACCTCGACCGAGACACTTTCTGGACCGAGCGAGGTGTTCTTGACTGAAGAACATCTCGGTCACCCTCTCTGGACCTCGACCGAGGTCGAAAGCGAGATGATGTCCACTGAGAATAACAAACTTCTTACTCCCTTTTCTGAAAATCATCCTCAATTGGTGGAACCCTTTCTCCACCAAACTTCTTATAATAAAGGGCCTTGGTATGCTGACATTGTTAATTATCTTGTTTGCCAGGAAATACCACCAGGATTGACGTACGCTCAAAGGAAGAAATTCTTTAAGGATGTACGCCATTACTATTGGGATGAACCTCTACTATTTAAGAGAGGTCCGGATGGGATGCTTCGAAGATGCATTCCGGAAGATGAAGTTACTAGTGTCATACGGCATTGTCACTCACTTCCTTGTGGAGGGCATGCTAGCGCTCATAAAACGTGCGCCAAGGTATTACGTTCCGGTTTCTTTTGGCCTACATTATTTAAGGATGTGCAAACGTTTGTTGTCTCTTGTGATGCATGCCAAAGAACAGGGAACTTATCTACAAGGAACGAGATGTCACTCAATAACATACAGGAGGTTGAGATCCTTGACGTATGGGGAGTAGATTTCATGGGACCTTTCCCATCATCCGGAGGAAACCTCTACATTCTCCTAGTTGTCGACTACGTCTCTAGATGGGTTGAAGCCATTGCCTCTCCCGCTAATGACGCCATGGTGGTTGTGAAGTTCTTTAATAGGACTATCTTTCCACATTTTGGAACTCCACGCATCATCATCAGCGATGGAGGGACACATTTCATCAACCGGAAGTTTAAGGCACTTCTATCGAAGTATGGAGTAACCCACAAGGTAGCAACCCCTTATCACCCTCAAACTAGTGGACAGGTCAAGATCTCTAATAGAGAAATTAAAGCAATCTTGGAGAAGACCGTCTCTAGGACGAGGAAGGATTGGGCCATGAAGTTGGACGACGCTCTTTGGGCCTACAGGACCGCATTCGAGACTCTCATTGGTACCACCCCTTATAATTTGGTGTATGGGAAGTCTTGCCATTTTCCCGTTGAGTTAGAACACAAGGCATATTGGGCAATCAAATGGTTGAACTTCGACATCAAGGAAGCCGGTGAGAAGCAGCTATTGGATATCAATGAGCTGGAGGAGTTGCGTTTGAACGCTTATGAGAATGCCAAGATCTACAAGGAAAGGACAAAGAAATGGCACGACAAGCGTATCATCCCTAAGGAGTTCAAAGAAGGAGATTTAGTTCTACTCTTCAACTCCCGCCTTCGCCTCTTTCCAGGTAAGTTAAAGTCTAGATGGACAGGACCTTATGTTGTGAAACATGTTTTCCCTTATGGTGCAGTCGAGATTTGGGGAGAAACAAGTGGAAGATTCAAGTTCAATGGTCATAGACTTAAGAAATACAAACCGGAAGTCCCGGTTGAGGAGATTGCACCACTATGCCTTGTTTAGAGACACCGTACGGTCCAGCTAGCGACCTTAAATCAAGCGCTTCTTGGGAGGCAACCCAAGGTATTGCTTTCTTTTCTCTTTTCTAGCCTAGCTTTAGATAGTTTGCTTTGCTTTGCTTTGTTTTTGGCATCCTAGACAGACAACAGGTAGTCTCTAAGGAAGGAATACAACCCAGGAGCAATACTGGAAGGACTGAAGTTCGAGAAATCGAGAAGACGGAGTTTGACTGAGACACATCTCGGTTATTGTCACTACACCTCGACCGAGATGATTCTTGAGCAACCGGGGCGACTAGGGTTTATGACAATCCACCTCGGTCCGGATCACCTCGGTCCAGTCGGGACCACCTCGACCGAGGTGACAGCAGTTTCAGAAAAGGGTATAAAAGGGGGATCGATATCTCTCTCTTCCCTCTCTCACCTTCTCGACCGCGGCGTACAGAATCACCTCGCTCCCCGATTCTCGATCGTTTTCGACGATTCTTGCTCCCAATCTGCAAGGAAAGAGTAGAAGATCAGTTTGCAAGCGACATTCAGCAACAAAAATGCTCCAAATCGGCCAAATCTGGGGTAACAAAACCGAAAACCCTAACTTCTCGTCTTTTACTGATTTTGGAAGAAATTGGCTTTAGTTGCCAATCATTCTTGTTGAAAAAGGCTTAAGTACCCCATAGGAACAATTGGTAGTGATATTGGGGGAAAATAACTGGATTTCTGAGAGTTAGAATCAAACAGCGCATCGCCTCGGTCCAGTCGACTTGCATCTCGACCGAGGTGTTCTTAAGGGTTGTCAAGGAAACCGAGGTGTTTTGACAGAGAGAGAAAATGAGTTCCAGATCTGACAGACAGCTTGTACTGAGGGATAGATCTTCCCCTTCACCTTCTTCTTCTACCCGACGTTCCATACCGGTGATCCATGAGCGTCACCGGGTAGATTATGACCGCATTGCTGCGTGCCCAGTGATTGCGCCGCGATTCCTAGATGTTGCCGCCTTTGATTGCCTCTATGTGGATGATGACTTGAGGCGGATGATTTCTATGGTAGGGCTGGAGCAGTTTATGGAGATTAGAGCTCCAACCTACCTCGAGCCCACATTGGAGTTTGTGAGCTCCGTGACCTACTTGCCTGCAGAGTATGCCATCAAGTACCGGTTGCTGAACCGGAATTATCTAGTGCCGATGGATCAGTGGAGAGACATCTTCGGCTTCCCGACCCCGACAGTTACTGACTTCCCCTCTCGAGCTGTAGCTCGAGAGTTCTGAGGACAGACAGCTCACGTAGTTGAGCATGCCGAAAGGTGGAGACCTCGAGATTCCAAGGAGCGGATCATCTTCCACCTTGCCTTCAGACTCGCTCACCGTATTTTTAACGAGACACTTCTGGCGCGTACTGAGACACCCCAGAAGATTAGATAAGGGGAGTTGCTGAGCCTATATTGTATGGTTACTGGAGGAGTTCCCGACTTCGGAGTGATGTTGGCTGAGGGTCTTCACAGGATCAAGGCGAAGGGGAAGGGAGACATCTGTTGTGGAGAGTTAGTGACTCATTTAGCTATTGAGATGGGATTGGATCTGAGTGCTTGTACCTTAGTGGCGGCTGCCAAGCCGCTTGGTCTGCAGGAGATGATCACGAGGAGGATCCTGCTTCCTCATGGACTTACTACGCCATACGTGGCGATGCCTTGGGAGCAGACTACCCCTTAGGGTATTAGATGGTTATCTCAGTTCTCAATGTTTGACCCTCAGTACTGGTCCACTGCGTGGATTCCTCTTATTGAGGACGCTAGAGACGCAGCAGCAGCAGCCCAGGAGCAGGATGAGGAGAAGGCTGATGAGGAGGATGATAGCGGTGCCGCTATGGAGACAGGGACAGATACAACTGGTCCCAATATACCAGTCGTCGATCTAGACGACGAGGAGACAGAGGATGAGCCAGCTGCAGCACCAGCACATCCTGTCAGGCGTAGAGTTAGCAGGCAGAGGGATCCCGTAGCTCACCGCCGGATTGACGACCTCACCGATCAAATGATCGACTCCTACGACACTCTTACAGTTGATATCGGTGAGCGCCTTGACGACCATTGATAACATGAATTATTGTCTATATTTTGGGGTTTGTTTAGACGTTTTATCTTCAATAATCTGCATGTTAGTATGTATATTATGTGATTATATTACCATTTCATCTACCTTTGCAGGAATCGAGGTCTACACCTAGTTTTGTGGTAATCGTAGGTAAAAGGGCATGTTTTGCATCAAAAAGGAGCAAAAGGAGCTAAGGAGTCATTGGAGCTACATCCAGGAAGCATAGCCATGGATTAGAGATTCAATTTGGACCAGATTTGAGAGATTTCACATTTAGTTGTGATTCACCTCGGTTGACTACAAAGTCACCTCGACCGAGGTGATCCAGAGAAGTCGACTCGACCGAGGCGAACACCTGGGACGCGGCGAGAATATTTTATTCTTGGCTGAGATCTTTTATCTTTGGAAAGAGGATCTTATATTTTTGGGCTTGGCTCCTGGAAGGAAGAAGATATGATAGATCATATATTTTACCTATTTTTATGGGAAGAGATCTTTCTAAGATATCTTATCTTTGGAGAGTAATTTTCCTATAAAAAGGGTTGGATTTTCCACAAATCCATATCATGCTATACCACCGATTGTGTTTTATACACCACTGCAGCCATACTCCATTTGGGAGATTTGAAAAACCTTTTTGAAGGTTGAAGGAAGAAAGTCTATAGCTTTTGAAGGGTTTTTGTAAGATCATCTTAATTTCCCTTCTTCTTGTTGTCTTGTTGGATTTCTATCCAAGGAACGCTTGTTGGTTTGATAATTGATTCAGTTATTGAAGCCTTTCTCTTAAGGTTTTCTTGTTTAATTATTCTCTTTCTTCCCATATACTTGATTAATACTTTCATGATGATGAGTGGCTAATATATTTGTGTGATTCTAGGGTGATTGGCTTAAGGTTGTGGGAAAAACAATGATAGAATAATCTTAATCACAGTAGGACCCTGAAATTTTGAGTCTTTAACCTTAACCCTAAGCATCTCGCTCAGTCGATGAACATCTCGGCCGGGGTGGAACTCTTCTGACCGAGGTGACTTATCTGATCCGAAACTGAGAGTTAAGTGTTAGAGTTTGCCAAATCCTATTCTTATTACACCTTTCCTGGTTCAATGCAAGCCTAGGATGAGACTTACCCGGTAATTCCTTTGTTTGTTTACCTAAGATCATAAGTGTAGGTAATAAAGGTTTATCCTTTATTGGGGTTTGAGTGTGCTTTCATTCCATCTTTGTGAGTTAGCCTGAGACTTACCCGGTAAAGGTTGACTCTATTCCCTTAGATGGTGTGTTAGTTTGAGGTTATAGTTCTTTATCTTAATTCCTTGAGACTTACCCGGTAATAGGAGTTACGGTTTGGGATTAGTGAGTAGTGAGACTTACCCGGTGATCTACTCCACTTTAGAAACACCTTCCCTATGCAAAAATCTCAGCTTTGTCCGCTTATCTTGAGATCTTGAGTTGGAACCACAACTAGACGCTTTAATCCCTAGAATTGCATATTTCCTTTATTGACTTTTATCATCTTTGATTGTTTAAATGCCTCGTGGTTAGTAATTTTTAAAGCTTACCTATTCCGACTGTGTTTCACTAAGTCCCTGTGATCGACCCCTGGAATTCCTTGCTTTTTACTACGATTGACCCGTACACTGCGGGTTCGCATCCTTGTTTTAAGCTTACATCTAGGGTTATAAATTTAAAGCTTGCACACACCGTTTGGAGCGAACAAGTTTTTGGCGCCGTTGCCGGGGACTTGGTCTAGACCGAGCCGGTTACGGTTTGCTTTTGGGGCACTTGCCCCCGTGTCTACTAACCACTCTACTTGAGTGACTTTTGTAGGTTCTTTCTTAGGTTTATGCGAAGAACCCGCACTGAGAAGGAAATTGTTCCTTACGATCCTGAACCAAAAAAGACATATAAACGACGCTTAAGAGAAGCGAAGATGGCCAAATAAGACAATCGCGATCTTGAGGCTGAATTGAAGGAGGCATTAGAACAGCTACGTCTCAACAGGGAAGAACTGAGGCAAGAGAAAGAAGAAACTCGCACTAGGACTGAAGCGATCGAAGAAGATATGACAGCCTTACGAGACCAATATCTACTTCGACTGAGGGAAGACCCAGTTCCCGATGCTGGACCGATGCAGGTCCCAGTTCCAAACCCTCGACCGAGGCAGGTCTCAGTACCTGACGCCCCGGCCGAGGTACTTCCACCTCGGATGCCAGTCCGAGGTGCTCTTTTTGCAGGAATCCCGCAAACCCTAGGTCAAAGGATGGACCCCAATCAACAACTGAGGCATCCAGGAGTCAACCTAGGAGATCCAGCGGACCATGACTACGAAATTTGACCGCAAGTTCTTTCCATGATTCGCCAATGCCAGTTCGGAGGGCTAGAGAAGGAATTTGCGCATCAACATCTTCAAAACTATGAGATCTTGATGGAGACCTTGAGACCCTCAAGAATAGAAAACAACAACTACAAGCTAAGACCTTTTTACTTTTCTTTAAAAGATAGAGCTCTTACTTGGTATCAATCTCTTCCTCCAGGAAAAATCAGCACATGGGAAGAGATGACTACGGAATTCTTGACTAAATTCTTTCCCCCCTCTAAGACCGCGGAAATGAGAGGGAAGATCAATGCATTCATTATGAAGGACAAGAAGAGCTTGTCCAAGTTATGGGAGAGGTTTAAAGACATTCTTTTGGATTGCCCACATCATGGGATTCCAAAGATAGAGTTGTTGGAGATATACTTCAAGGGACTGGACGGAAGCACCCAGTTCAACCTCCAACTACTTTCAGCCGGTACCTTTATGGACATGGCGATTGACGAAGCTTGGGACTTTATTGAGAAGCAGGCTTTGCATATGGAGAAATATACCCACCAAGGAGCGGAAAGTGGAGTTAAAAGAGTTAACTTCCAAGAAGCTCCGCCAAACAACAATCAACTCATATCTTTGAAGAATGACGTGAAGCAATTGAAGGAACTCTTGGTTGCTCAAACCAAGAAGGAAGATCAAGGATCAAGGAATAACAACAATGGATACCGTAACAACAACAACGGTTCTCAGAACAACAACTACAACAATAATAGAGGATCCAACAACAATAATTGGAGGGCGAACAACCAAAATTCTGGTAACAATCATTCTAACTCCAATTCTAACGATTCCTCTAATCCTTTCCTCTCTTCCCCTTCTTCTTCTTCTACTCCATTAAAGAGTCAGGGGCAAGGATCAAGTTCATCTCAGCCGGAAAAGAATGACGTGGTGCTGGAGGCTATCTTGATCAAGCTTAGTGCTATGGAGACTTCTATGACTTCATTTTCGAAGGCCCAAAAAGCCTTTGAACAATAACTTGCAAGTAGGGCGAACGAAACGCCAAGAGATCCAGGGAAGCTTCCAACAAGGACGGAAAGCAACCCTAAGGGCCAGATTATGGCCATAACAACGAGGAGTGGACTGAAAACTGCAAATCCAGTGCCTCGGTCGGTGCCAGTACCGACGAAGACCACCTCGGTCCAAGTGCAGTCGAAGAACACTTCGGCCGAGATTCCAACCGAGGTGGAGCCACAAAAAGAGGAGGGGAAAACTGAAGTTTATGTTCCACCTCCTGCATACAAACCACCACTTCCATTCCCCCAGTCAAGGGCCAAAGCACATCTAGACAAGCACTTTGGTAAGTTCCTTGACTTGATGAATAAACTACACATTAACATTCCTTTCCTTGATGCTATTCTAGGGATGCTCGCCTATGGGAAGTTCTTAAAAGAGATCCTATCAAGGAAGAGGAAGCTGGAAGACTTTAGTGAAGTAAGGATGACATCTAAATCCTCAGAGCTTATTCAAATCATGAAGGAGAAGATGCCACCTAAATTGAGAGATCCCGGCTCATTTTGCATTCCCATTCAAGTTGGGGATGTCACTTGTGAAGCCTTATGTGATCTAGGAGCCAGCGTGAGCATCATTCCGCTGGAGCTATGTGTTAAGATCGGACTTGGAGAGCCCAAGCCGGTCAAGATTCGATTATACATGGCGGATCGCTCCATTACCCATCCCGTGGGAATTTTGGAAGACGTTCCGATCAAGTTAGGTAACTTCTATTTACCTATAGACTTTGTTGTACTTGACATTCCCGCAGATTATCCTGTTCCTATCATTCTCGGGAGACCATTTCTAGCAACTTCGAGTTGGAACGTGGATTGTAAGAACGCCAAGTTGAAATTCAACATTGGTGGAGATGAAGTGGAGTTCGCATTACTTGCGGCCATGAAAGGAGAGCAGCTAGGAGATGATATCTTCAACATCTATGATGAAGAAGAATCAAGAGAATTGGTGAGCTCTATCCTTACTAACGATCCACTTGAAAGAGTTATTAGTTTCAGTTTAATGGAGGAAGGTATAGATGCTTCTTGTGATGCAGATATACGGAGCTTAAAGGCACTGGAAGAAGATCCGGGAGCTAAAACTGAGAAACTAATCCAGGAGACGAGGATCTCTAGTTTTGACTCCAGTTACAGTACCTCGCCCGAGGCACTTTCTGGACTGAGCGAGGCGACTGAAGAACATCTCGGTCAATGCCTCTGCGCCTCGACCGAGGTCGAAGGCGAGACAATTTCAACTGAGACTTCCGAAAGTCCAGTTTCTGGATCTACTCCACTGGAAGGAGGAAGCCAGGATTCCCCTCAAAAAGCACCCCCAGTTGTGGAGCTAAAACAACTCCCAAATCACTTGAGGTATGTCTTTCTTGGACCGGATTCCACTTATCCCGTTATTGTTAGTGCTTCCCTCTCCGAATCTAAATTGTCTAAACTAATGCATGTCCTGAGAAAGCATCAAAAGGCTTTAGATTATACTATTGATGATCTTATTGGCATTAAGCCCTCTTTCTGCATGCATAGAATTCTAATGGAGGACGATCATAAGACTTTACGGGAACCTCAAAGACGGTTAAATCCGATCATGAAAGAGGTTGTGAAGAAGGAAATTCTTAAGTTGTTGGATGCAGGTATCATATATCCTATCTCGGACAGCAAATGGGTTAGCCCGGTGCATGTAGTTCCGAAGAAAGGAGGGATGACCGTTGTGACGAATAAGAACAACAAGTTGATCCCAACCAGGACCATTACGGGCTGGAGGGTTTGCATTGATTATAGGAAGCTGAACACGGCCACTCGGAAGGACCATTTTCCGCTTCCCTTCATTGATCAAATGCTAGAACGGTTGGCCCAGCATTCACACTTTTGCTATTTAGACGGCTATAGTGGATTCTTCCAGATTCCTATCCATCCGGATGATCAGGAGAAGACCACTTTCACTTGTCCATGGGGGACATTTGCTTATCGGAGGATGCCATTTGGACTGTGCAATGCACCCGCTACCTTCCAGCGATGCATGATGGCTATCTTTTCCGAGTATATAGAGGAGATCATGGAGGTATTTATGGATGATTTTTCAGTATATGGTTCCTCTTTTGATGATTGCCTATCTAACCTTTCTCTAGTGCTACAAAGATGTGAGGACACTAATCTTGTTTTGAATTGGGAGAAGTGTCATTTTATGGTTAATGAAGGCATTGTGCTAGGACACCTCGTTTCAAATCGAGGTATTGAGGTCGATCGCCCTAAGATCGAGACTATTGAGAAACTCCCTCCCCCTTGTTCTGTTAAAGGTGTGAGGAGTTTTCTCGGGCATGTAGGTTTCTACAGGAGATTCATCAAGGACTTCTCTAAGATTTCTAAACCTCTAACTAACCTCTTGAATAAAGACGTTGTTTTTGAGTTTTCGCAGGAGTGTCTTGATGCATTTTACAGGATTAAGGAAGCGTTGATCTCCGCTCCCATTATCCAACCTCTGGATTGGACCTTGCCCTTTGAGATCATGTGTGATGCTAGTGATGTAGCCGTAGGAGCGGTGCTTGGACAGAAGAAGGATGGCCGGACCACCGCCATTTACTATGCTAGCAAGACGCTAGATGTAGCACAACGCAACTAGGCTACCACCGAGAAGGAGCTATTGGCGGTTGTATATGCTTTCGAGAAGTTTCGTTCTTACTTAGTAGGAGCGAAAGTCATTGTCTACACCGACCATGCAGCCATCCGTTACTTGCTTGCTAAGAAAGATGCCAAGCCACGCCTTATTCGATGGATTCTCTTGCTTCAAGAGTTTGACTTAGAGATCCGCGATAAGAAGGGATCCGAAAATTCTGTTGCGGATCACCTCAGCCGGCTACCTGCATCTTCACGCGAGAAGGACGACCCACCCATAGACAATTCATTCCCCGATGAGCACTTACACTTGTTGGAGCGTTTGGTAGACTTACTTACTTCACCCCACGATGGAGGTGAAGTATGGGGTGAGGGCACCTCCCATCACGTATAGAGAGATGCCGTACGGTCCAGCTAGCGACCTTAAATCAAGCGCTTCTTGGGAGGCAACCCAAGGTATTGCTTTCTTTTCCATTTTTCTAGTCTAGCTTAGTTAGTTTGCTTTTGCTTTGCTTTGTTTTGTTTTTGGCGTCCTAGACAGATAACAGGTGACATCTAAGGAAGGAATACAAATCAGGAGCACAATTGGAAGGACAGAAGTTCAAGAATTTGAGAAGACGGAGTTTGATTGAGGCACATCTCGGTTGCTGTCAAAGCACCTCGACCGAGATGATTCTTGAGCAACCGAGGCGACTAGGGTTTCTGAAGAACCACCTCGGTCCGTACCACCTCGGTCCAGTCAAGACCACCTCGACCGAGGTGACAACAGTTCCAAAAAAGGGTATAAAAAGGGGACTGAAATTCTCTCTCCTCCTTTACCTTCTCCTCGACCGCGACAGCTTCCTCGCCCCGCTTCGCCGTTCTTCGCTCGTTTCCGACGATTCTTGCTTCCAAATTGCAAAGAAAGGATAGAGGATCTCAGTGCAAGCGTCAATCTGCAAGAAAAACGAACAGAATCGACCGATTAGAGGTAAAATCAAAATAAAAAAAAAAAAACCCTAATCTCGTTCTCTTCACTGTTTTGCTTCGAATTGGGCTTTGGTTGCCCTTACATTTGCTGAGAAACAGATTAAGTACCCCATAGGAACCAGTTGTAGTGATTTTGGGGGAAAAGAACTGGATTTTTTGAAGAAATTCGTCGCGCAGTTATTCGCCTTGGTCCAGTCGTTCTGTGCCTCGGCCGAGGTGTTCTTGAGTTGTGTCAAGCCGACCAAGGTGATCTGACAGTTTGTTGAGAGATGAGTTCAGATAGACAGCTTGTCCTGAGGGACAGATCCTCCCCTTCCCCTTCTTCTTCTTCCTCTAGACCTTATAGACCGGTGATCCACGAGAGACACCAGGTCGACTATGACCGTATTGCCGCCCGTCCAGTGATTGCACCGCGCTTCCTGGACATTTCAGCTTTTGATTGTCTCCATGTGGATGGAGATTTGAGGCGGATGATTTTGATGGTAGGGCTAGATCAGTTTACTGAGATCCGTGCACCTGCCTATTTAGAGCCAACTTTGGAGTTCATTAGCTCCTTCACCTACCTCCCCACAGAGCGTTCTGTGAAGTACCGGTTGGTGAACAGGAACTTCTTAGTTCCCTTAGAGTACTGGAGAGATATTTTTGGTTTCCCGGCTCCGACTGCTGTTGAGTTTCCCTCCCGAGCTGTAGCTAGGGAGTTCTAGGGTCAGATTGCTCATGTAGTTGAGCACGCAGACAGATGGCGCCCTGGAGACTCCAGGGAGCGTATTATTTTTCACCTAGCCTTTAGGTTAGCTCACCGTATTTTCAGTGAGACGCTTCTGGCGCGTACTGAGATGCCCCAGAAGGTCCGACAGGGGGAGCTTTTCAGCCTTTACTGCATGGTGACTGGAGGGATCCCAGACTTTGGCTTGATGTTGGCAGAGGATCTGCACAAGATCAAGGCCAAGGCGAAGGGGGATATCTGCTGCGGAGGCCTCGTGACTCACATAGCGAGTTACCAGGATATGGATCTCAGAGCATGTACCATGGTGGCGGCTGCCAAGCCGCTAGGACTTCAGGAGATGATTACTCGGAGGATTCTGGTTCCCCGAGGACTTACTACGCCATATGTGGCGATGCCATGGGAGCCGACTACACCACAGGGGATCAGATGGTCACCCTAGTTCTCAGTTTATGATCCTCACTACTGGCAGACTGCTTGGATCCCATTGATGGAGGATGCTAGAGAGGCAGCAGCTGCACCAGCTGAGGAGGATGAGGTAGAGGAGGAGACTGCTGATGATGATGACAGGGATGGTGGAGTTCCTATGGATACAGGGACTGATACTGTTGGGCCTAGTGCGCCGGTCATTGACTTAGACGATGACGATACTGAGACCGCGCAGGCTGCATCACCAGTGAGACCTGCTAGGCGTAGGGTACGCCGACACAGAGATCCAGAGGCTCACTGTCGGATCGATGATTTGACGGATCAGATGATAGACTCTTATGTTGCCCTTACTGTGGACATCGATGAGAGATTTGCCGCCCAGCACCGACAGATCGACAGTTGGACTCATCAGATGCTAGAGAGCCAGCATTATCAGCGTCGGATGATGGAGATCCAGTTTCAGCAAACTATGGGTTATCCATTTGACCCGTCCCAGTATCCGTACATGCCACCACCACCACCACCGGATCAGGATTATTGAGAGCTTGCAGGATTTTTCTTTCTTATTTATTATGCAGCTCAGCTTTATGTCCGGTGAGTACTTTATTTTCTTTAGACTTATTTTGACCCACTGGGACAGTGTGTCCCAAGTATGTGGTGTTTATGTATTTGATTGACTTATGTGATGTATGACTCTATATTATCGGATATTTATGCTTCAGTTTGCTTCTATGGTTTTATCTGAGATTACATGCATACATACAGGTTATTTGATTGAAAAAAACGTCAAAACTGGACAGAAAAAAAAAATTTTGACCTCCACCGGGGCAGTTCTGGCCAAACGAGGTACTTCACCTCGGTTGACCTAAGAACACCTCGACCGAGGTGGGTTAACTGAGAGTTTTCGGAAAAAAGTTTTGTGCTTCTTATCTGGATATGATCTCAGTGAAGATCTTGTTGCTGACTGGTTTTGAAATCTTTATATGTTTGAAAGGTTTTATAATATGTTTAAGTTGCTAAATGCTTTGTTTGAAATTTTTGGCATGTTTAATACTTTGTTTTTATCCAAATTATGTTGAATTTGAAGGTTGACACCACATTATGATTTCTCTCACTTTCTTCCTCGAAAGACCAAGGCAAATCATTCTTCTCTCTTCTTCTTCTTGATCATGCTTAGCCCCTCATATACATTTTTGTCTCCCTTTACGTATCCGGGAATTTGGAAGCAAGCGAAGTGGTGAAAGCAAGTGAAGTAAAAGTTGAGAAGTTGGCTGGAAGTGAAAGTGTTAGAAAGCAATAAATAGGTTTGGGGAAGTCAATCATGATGATGAGTAACTCGACACCATTCACATAGCCGGGTGTTTGTGTCTTGCCAAAGTCGGATTGAGCGATATTCCTAACGGGTCATGGTATGTGCATCAAGGGTTTGATGCATCTCAAGAAATTGATGATTGTTGATTTCCTAGGCTTCGGTTATTGTGCACCTCTGTCCATGCATCCCAAAAAGTAAAGTAAAAAAGAAAAAAAAAAAAAAAAGAAAAGTGTGAAATAAGCAAAGCTTATTGGTGGAAGATGTTGAAAGTCAAAGTGAAAGTGAAGTATATCCTTTTCCCGGATTCTAGCACCACATTACCTTACATACATCCCTACCCTACACGTTTCTTGACCTTTCTTTTGGGAAGCCCTTGAGACCTCGAGCTTGTTGATTGACTTAGTGGTTTAAACTGTATTATACATGATTAATTTCGATAATTATGATTTATTATGCATTCTACGATTTTATGCAAAGATGAACAACTTTCTTATTTTTATAAAATGTTTTGATCATATTTTGATTTTAAATTCCATGAAGTATTCTCTTAGAGTGATCTATGATTGTAGCACACCATTAAGATGTTTTGAAGGACTTTTTCATTGATCTTTATGATTTATAATCCATTCTATCTTGCCTTTTATATGCAGAACTTGCTTGGGGACAAGCAAGGGCTAAGTATGGGGTATTTTGATAGCATGAATTATTGTCTATATTTTGGGGTTTGTTTAGACGTTTTATCTTCAATAATCTGCATGTTAGTATGTATATTATGTGATTATATTACCATTTCATCTACCTTTGCGGGAATCGAGGTCTACACCTAGTTTTGTGGTAATCGTAGGTAAAAGGGCATGTTTTGCATCAAAAAGGAGTAAAAGGAGCTAAGGAGTCATTGGAGCTACATCCAGGAAACATAGCCATGAATTAGAGATTCACTTTGGACCAGATTTGAGAGATTTCACATTCAGTTGTGATTCACCTCGGTTGACTACAAAGTCACCTCGACCGAGGTAATCCAGAGAAGTCGACTCGACCGAGGCGAACACCTGGGACGCGGCGAGAATATTTTATTCTTGGCTGAGATCTTTTATCTTTGGAAAGAGGATCTTATATTTTTGGGCTTGGCTCCTGGAAGGAAGAAGATATGATAGATCATATATTTTACCTATTTTTATGGGAAGAGATCTTTCTAAGATATCTTATCTTTGGAGAGTAATTTTCCTATAAAAAGGGTTGGATTTTCCACAAATCCATATCATGTTATACCACCGATTGTGTTTTATACACCACTGCAGCCATACTCCAGTTGGGAGATTTGAAGAACCTTTTTGAAGTTTGAAGGAAGAAAGTCTATAGCTTTTGAAGGGTTTTTGTAAGATCATCTTAGATTCCCTTCTTCTTGTTGTCTTGTTGGATTTCTATCCAAGGAACGCTTGTTGGTTTGATAATTGATTCAGTTATTGAAGCCTTTCTCTTAAGGTTTTCTTGTTCAATTATTCTCTTTCTTCCCATATACTTGATTAATACTTTCATGATGATGAGTGGCTAATCTATTTGTGTGATTCTAGGGTGATTGGCTGAAGGTTGTGGGAAAAACAATGATAGAATAATCTTAATCACAGTAGGACCCTGAAAGTTCGAGTATTTAACCTTAACCCTAGAGTACCTCGCTCAGTCGATGAACATCTCGGCCGGGGTGGAACTTGACTGAACGAGGCGACCTTTTCTGATCCGAAATTGAGAGTTAAGTGTTATAGTTTGCCAAATCCTATTCTTATTACACCTTTCCTGGTTCAATGCAAGCCTAGGATGAGACTTACCCGGTAATTCCTTTGTTTATTTACCTAAGATCATAAGTGTAGGTAATAAAGGTTTATCCTTTATTGGGGTTTGAGTGTGCTTTCATTCCATCTTTGTGAGTTAGCCTGAGACTTACTCGGTAAAGGTTGACTATATTCCCTTAGATGGTGTGTTAGTTTGAGGTTATAGTTCTTTATCTTAATTCCTTGAGACTTACCCAGTAATAGGAGTTACGGTTTGGGATTAGTGAGTAGTGAGACTTACCCGGTGATCTACTCCACTTTAGAAACACCTTCCCTATGCAAAAATCTCAGCTTTGTCCGCTTATCTTGAGATCTTGAGTTGGAACCACAACTAGACGCTTTAATCCCTAGAATTGCATATTTTCTTTATTGACTTTTATCATCTTTGATTATTTTAATTGCCTCGTGGTTAGTAATTGCTAAAGCTTACCTATTCCGACTTTGTTTCACTCATAAAAACTAATCCGCAAACAATATTCATCATTGGGGTCATATCGAGATCAAAAGCACAAAATTTTTCAGAAATTCAAGTTTTCGAAACCCATTTCGGTCGAGATGACTTATGGAAAACAAGGTACTAGACCGTAAGCTCCTATTATGGTCATCTCGTTCGGCCAAAGCTCATTTCGGTCGAGACAGAAAAATTTTCAAACCACTTTTGTACGTTTTTTTCGTTCAAAAATCCTGCTGCGATGCATGTAATGTACAAAATAGTTTCTAAGACATAAAGGAAGCAGTGGAAATAGTCATAAGTAGATAAGTCGGTTATTACAGACCATAGTATTTCAAAGCACCCCGTACATAGGACGCATCGTCCGGATGGGTAAAAAGAAGTCTAGAAAAACACTTACAATGTTTAGTGCAAAACCGCAAAATAAGAAAAGATAATGCAGCAGTAGCTCCGTGGAAGGTGCGATCAAGCATCTAGAGGAGGAGGCGGCTGGTACGGTTACAGGGATGGATCGAAAGGATGACCCATCAGGTGCTGGAATTGCAACTCCATCATCTTGCGTTGGTAATGGTGACTCTCCTCAGTCGAGTTCCTCATAGCGCTGATTTCCCTAGTCTGAGCATCGAGGCGCCTATCTAAATCAGCTCGCATCTCAACGAAGGACTCCTCCATCTGACGGGTAAGGTTGTCAATCCTCCGGTGGGCATCAGGGTCATGATGATGGCGGCGGTGGCGTGTCTGCTACTATAGTGGCAACTGCCGTGGCTAATCATCCTCAATTGCAGCATCGCCCATCAACTCAATCACCGGAGCACTCGGACCAGCAGCGTCCGTCCCGGTATCCATGGGAGCATCTTCCTCATCATCCTCATCATTTGTCTCAATCTCAGCAAGTCTGGCCGCCTCTTTAACGAGCGGGTCCCATATATCACTCCATTTATGCGGGTCGGAGATTGTGAACTGGGAAGTCCACATGATACCTCTAGGAGCTTTGGTTTCCCAAGCATGACCACGTATGGTGGACCACTCCCTCGAGGAACCAAGATACGGAGAGTGGTGAACTCTTGTAAACCCAATGGTTTGGCCTCAGCGACCAAAGTACAAGCGGAAAGATCGAGGCCGATGACGTTGGCAATGTGTGTGACCAATCCTCCTACACAAATATCCCCCTTTTTCTTGCTCCTTATCTTTGGTAAATCTTCAGCCAACATGACAGTGAAGTCCGGGA
Organism: Fagopyrum esculentum; assembly: GCA_033239045.1. Lineage (NCBI taxonomy): Eukaryota > Viridiplantae > Streptophyta > Magnoliopsida > Caryophyllales > Polygonaceae > Fagopyrum > Fagopyrum esculentum. The sequence continues at coordinate 114,107,011 of BSUD01000006.1, forward strand.
CCTCATCTGCAGTCATACACCAAATTGTGAATAGCTCACTCTACCGGATTTTCTGTGGCATCTCGGTTCAGGCTAATAGCATCTTATTGAGGATCCGGTGGGAAATCTTAAAAGCTACGTGAAAAATGCACTTCTCCTTCGAATCTCCCGGTTGCCAAGTCTCGGCGGTAGTTGGAATGTGAGCAATACGGGCCAAAAATGCTCTAGCGTGGTTGCGGGAGGGGAAATCAGTGGTTGTGGCATCAAATAAACCAAATATAGCTCCAAATGTCTGCATTGTATACTTGTAGGTTTTGTTCATTAGTCGAAATTTCACATAGTCTTCCTCCGGAACATAGATGATGGAACTTAAGAACTCATATGTCGGCTCTACATAGGCCGGTGGTAGAAGTGATACAATTGTTTCTAGCCCTACATCGGAGATCATCTTCTTCAAATCATCGACAAGATGCAAGCAATCAAAATTATTGATGTTGATGTAACGGGGTGCTATGACAAGGCGGGAGCAAATACGGTCATATTTCTCTTTGAGGTTAGGGAGGATGATTGGTATTTATGGAGGTGGAGGAGGTGGTGGGGATGGTTTCCTAGCCCCAGCACGGTCACAGAGAACTATTTGTTGACTAGAGCGACATAAACCATCCATATCAATAAGCTATCTCGGGCTGTTCTATAGGGTATCTCGGCCGAGATGACTGGGATTCAATCGAGGCAAACAGTACTTCGATCGAACTTACAAATCTGTAGCTTTCTGCCCCCAAAATCACTACCAATTGCTTCCGATGGGGTTCTCCAGTTATTTCCAACACAAAAAGCAACAAGCAATTTCCAAATACGAGCAAAATTTCCCAAAAAGCAAAAAAAGAGGGGTTTCGGACGAAATTACCCGATTTTAGAAGATTTCGGAAGCTTGAAGTGGAGTTTGATGTTGGAGAAGTCGTTGTGGCGTTGTTCCCGTTACTTTAGATCCAAGAATCGTCAAAAACAGGCAAGAAACGAGGATTTGAGAGATTTAGGGTAAGCTTCGGTCAAGACGGTGTGGAGGAGAGGTGGGTTGAAGAGCGAGAAATCCGTTCTTTTTATACCCTTCAGAAAATTCAACTGCATCTCGGTCGAGATGGTTGTCAGTGACCGAGATGTTCAACCGAGGTTATTCCTTGTTGCTCTCATCTCGGTTGCTTAAAATTTCATCTCGGTCGAAATGATATGATGGTGTCCAAGATGGCTCTAACATTTGTAACTTTCCCTAGATTCTCGAACTGTAGCTTCGTTCATATGCTTCCCTTTTGTTGGATTTCCTTCAGTGGTACCTATATCTTGTTGTCATGAACACAAAAACGCAAGCTACACTAATCTAATCTAGAAAGCAAGAAAGAAAGCAATACATTGGGTTGCCTCCCAAGAAGCGCTTGTTTTAAGGTGCTAGGTGGACCTGACTTTGGATGTTCAATTGAGATGCATGGACGCAATCTCCTTGACCGGAGGTTCTGGTATGTGTTCCTTTAGTCGACGCCCGTCGACTTGAAAGGTTCCACGATGTTCACCCCATACTTCGACTGCACCATGAGATAAAATATTTTTTTATAATAAAAGGTCATGTCCATTTTGACTTCAATTTATTTTGGGGGAGGTGAGAATGATAATTTAAAACAAGAACAAATTCTCCTTCTTTGAGCCTTCACTGAGTATTGTGCTTTTTGTGCCACTTCTTTGTCCGTTCTGTGTAAATCCTTGCGACTTTAGCTATCATCCTGCGGAGCGGTGGTTTCACCTTCTTATCCTTGTCTTGCGAGGCCTTGGAAGAGTTAAGATTGGTGCTTGCATCACTTGATGTTGAAGAATTTATCACCTCGTTTGCTTCAGATGTATTTCGAACGAGGTCCGGTCCGCGGTGAGTCCTTGTTGCTTTCACCTCAGTCAGTCCAATAGTTGCCTCGGTCGAAATGACTTGTTGTCGAGGCAGTTTGTTGTTTCTTCTTCAAACTTTTCAAACACAGTTGACGGATCTTCCCCCAAGGTTTCCAAGCTGTGTATATCTGCATCACAAGAAACATATACACCTTTCTCTATCATACTAAAACTTAGAACTATATCAAGAGGATCTTTAATAAGGATAGAGCTAACCAATTTACGTGATTCCTCTTCATTATAGATGTTGTAGATGTCCTCCTCGAGGCTTTGGCCTTCCATCAAAGATGATAACACGAATTCAACCTGTTCTTCCCCGATGTTAAAAGACAACTTGGCATTCTTGCAATCCACGTAGCAACCGGATGTTGCAAGAAATGGCCTCCCAAGGATGATTGGGACTGGATAATATACAGGAATGTCCAATATCACAAAGTCTATGGGAATATAGAACTTACCTAGCCTTACCAGAATCTCTTCTAACAAGCCTACGGGTCGAGTGATTGATCGATCCGCCATGTATAGTGTCATCTTATTTGGTTTAGGTTCCCCTAAGCTAGCCTTCTCACACAATGCAAGTGGAATGATGCTCACACTTGAACCTAGGTCTCATAATGCATCATATGTGACGTTTCCAACTTCAATGGGGATATAGAACGATCCCGGGTCTCTTAATTTGGGTGGCATCTTCTCCCTCATGATCTTGATGAGTTCCGACGATCTTGAGGACATCTTCACTTCACCAAAGTCTTCCAGCTTCCTCTTGTTAGAGAGGATTTATTTTAAGAACTTCCCGTATGCGGGGATACCTAGAATAGCATAAATGAAAGGTATGCTAATATGGAGTTTACGCATAAGGTCTAGAAACTTACCGAAGTGCTTGTCTAGACGTGCTCTCGCTCTAGACTGCGGGAATGGTAGTGGTGGCTTGTACGCTGCTTTACAGCTCGGTTGACCCATAAGTATTTCGGTTGAGGTTCTTCCGAGATGACTCCCTGTTTTGGTCTCCTCGGTTGACCCAGATTTCACCTCGGTCGAGATGCGCTGCTTTACAACTTCATTCAATCGAGGTTGTGGGTCAGCGGTCTTCACACCACCCCTTGTTGTAATCGCCATGATTTGGCCCTTTGGGTTATTCTCTGTACGTCCTGGAAGTTTCCCTTGATCTTTAGGAACTTCTCCGGCCTTGCTAAACACTTGATTTGCCAAGGCTTTTTCTACCTTAGAAATCGTAGTATTTGTGCTCTCCAACCCACTCATCTTTCCTGCCAACGCCTCGATCATAGCTTCCAACTTATCCCTTGGTGGTTGACTCAAGCTTGATGATGGTTCCTGGCTCTTCAATTGAGTAAAAGAAGAAGGTGGAGTTAGAGCATTTTCACCATGGGAATAAGGATTACCGGAATTGTTTTGATTGGATCTCCAATTGTTGTAGTTCCGGTTGTTGTTGTTGTTCTTGTTCTTGTTCTTGTTCCGTTGGTAGTTTCCTCTTCTAACATACCCAACATCTTGCTCCTTGGTTTGTTGAGTTTTCTCCTTTATGATCTCCTTCAAAACTTTCATCTCATTGTTGAGGGTGTTGATTTGATCGACGCTAGAAGAGGTAAGGTTCAGCTCTTTAGGTCTTGAGTTTTGACCTCCTGTCTCAGTACTCCAGTGAGAGTATTTCTCCATAGTGAGAGTTTGTTTTTCAACAAAGTCCCACGCTTCATCTACTGGTTTATCCATGAACGTCCCAGCTGAGAGTGATTGAAGTTTGAACTGCGCTTCAGCATCCAAACCCTTGAAATAGATCACTAGCAAATAAATCTTCGGAATCCCATAATGTGGGCAATCCAACAGAAGGTCTTTAAACCTTTCTCATGACTTAAAGAGGCTTTCACCATTCCTCATCACAAATGCATTTATTTTATCCCTCAACTCCGCCGTCTTTGATGGCGGGAAGAATTTGGTGAGAAACTCCGCGGTCATCACCTCCCATGTGTTCACACTTCCAATTGGAAGCGAACGATACCATGCAAGTGCTTTATCCTTCAAAGAGAAAAAGAAAACACGCAGTTTATAGTTGTTATTTTCACATCTGGAAGGTCTCAAAGTTTCCATCAAAATATCATAGTTTTCTAAGTGTTGGTGTGGTGATTCTCTCTCCATTCTTCCAAAACGATTCTGCTGAATCATTGTGATGACTTGAGGTCTAAACTCATAATCTCTTTCAGCTGGACCGCCTACGTTAACGCCGGGACGACGTGTTTGTAGAACGGGATCCATATGTTGACCAAGTGTTTGTGGAATTCCCACAAACGGATCAACTGGCTCCACCCTTGGTGAAGGCGGTGGTGGTGGTGGCACATAAGCGGGTGCCGGTGGATTCACCACGACTCTAGCATCTTCATTCGGTCATTGAACTAACTCTCTTAGTTCATTCATCTCGGCTTGAAATCGCTCGTTTTGAGCAATTGCTTCAGCTCTCCCTTATGAGGGCTTCTTCTTGAAGTCTTAACTGATCTCGAGCATTGGCCAACTCACCTCGAAGATCTTCTACTCCATTATTAGCAGCGGCCATCTTCTTAGCTTCCTTCAACCTTCTCTTGTAGGTCTTTTCTGGTTCTGGATCGTAAGGAACGATTTCTTTACCAGTCTAATTCTTCGCATAAATCTAAGGAAAGGTTCTACAAGAACACTCAGTTAGAATAATTAGTAGTAAAGGAAGAAGCTTCCAAGTTAGACAACCGTACATTGGATTAGACTAGATCAATTCCCCGTCAACGGCACCAAAAACTTGTTCGCTCCAAAAGGTATATGCAGACAAAGCTTTAAATTTATATTCCGAATAATAAACCTAACAATAAGCGAACCCGCGGTGTACGGATCTATCGTAGTAAGGGCTTATATTCCGGAGTCGATCTCAGGGAATCGGTGGGAATAATTACAGCAAAGCAATCTAACTTCAGAACCATGCAATGGTACTAATCAAAAGCAAAGAACAAGATGTATAACAAGATGGGGAAATGTATATTCTAAAGATCATTGTATCCAATTGTGGTTTTGACTCAAGATTTCTAAGGTAGCGTGGACAAAGCTGAGGTTTGCTGAGAGAAGGTGTATCAACTACAGAATTGATCACCGGGTAAGTCTCACTACCCACTTTCCCAAACCAAAGCTCCTATCACCGGCTAAGTCTCAAGGAACTAGGGAAAGGTAAAAGCACTCAAACCAACATCACTCACCTAAGGGTATAGAACTAACCATCACCGGGTAAGTCTCAGGTTAACTCTCAAAGTTAGGATGAAGGCACACTCAAACCCTAATAAAGGATAAACCTTTATTATCCAACACTCATCATCATCGGTATAAAAGCAAAGGAATCACTGGGTAAGTCTCATCCTAGGCTTGCGTGTAAACCAGGAAAGGTGCAACAAGGATAGGATTTGGCAAACTATAACCTAAACTCGGAATTTGTAAAATAATGGACGATCTCGTGCTGTTCTATATCGATCTCGGTCGAGATGCTCAACGAACAGCCCGAGATTGGTTTCGGATTAGGGTTAACTCAAGCTTTCAGGGTCCACTAAGAATAAGGTTCATTCTTTCATCGTCTACACCACAACCTTCAACTAATCACCCTAGCATCGCTGGGGTGTTTAGCCAACAATCATCATAATTAATTCAATATCAAATATATCAAGAATATCAAGAGAAGGAAAATAATCAACCAACAAAGATGTCTCAATTATCAAAGAAAACAACAAATCAATAATATCCAATAATGTGTTCCAAAAGAGAATGACAACAAACTCACAAATACTTCCCAAGAAAATCCTCACAATCTAAGGTTCTTTGAACCCTAAGAAATCCTTCCTTCAATAGCCGTCTTTCTAGCCGTCCTTCAGATCTATCTTAGATCCAATCTCAATTCCGTCTCCAATCAGTTGTCCTTTGCTTCACATTCTCCTTCCATTCTTATAGAAGAATTTTAGGTCAAATTATATCTTATTTCCTTGGCTTGTGAGCCGTCAACCTCAATCCAGGCTCAGTGGGTCATCTCGGTAGAGATGCATCATTGTGTTGATCCGAGTACAGTAGTGATCTACGTGTATGCCATCGTATCTTCATTTGGATCTTTCTTTCTTCCTTCCAGCATAGTTCTTGTCTTTCTTCTTGACCTTCCTAATGCTCCTAAATGTAGCTCCATAGTTTCCTTAGCTCTTTATGCTCCATTTCCACCCAAAACGTGCTATATTCCCTACAATTACAATCAAACGTGGTGTAGACCCCGATTCTTGCAAAGTAACCAAATAATGACATAAACACTATAAATACATACACATGCGGGCAGAATTATGATGAGAAAACGAAAAAACCATATCCGACATATAGACTATAATTCATGCTATCAAGTACTATTTGTTACGTGTGGGCCTGGGTTGCAACATCACCTTCTAGTCTCCTGTAGAACTAGACAAGTGGTCATCGCCCGGTTATCATACACTTGGGCCAATTACGGTTACAATGGTTAATCCTAGTCCGGTTATCCGTTATAACAGTAATAACAATGCAAACAAGCCAAAACAATCCAACTAATACACGGAATGCAGCTAAGTAACTCCAAGGGACTTACCTCACTCAAAGGTAACTCAAAGGGTCAAAAACAACTTGGTTTCCCGTAGGAAAGTAGGATGGAAAGCCTGCTCAACAAGGCATAACGAATCAGGAACGATATGATTGCTAGAAATCTATAACTTCTAGTCTCAGTGATCTCTAACAGATCTCCACAAGATAAGGTCTCAACCTTAGTCTTACAGATTACCCAGGGTAACCAACAACATCACAAGCCAAGGAAAGGAACGAGGAAATCAAGGAAGGAAGCAGCTCACAAAAGACGGGAACACTGCAGACAAAACCGCAGGGGCGGCTGGATAAGGAGCGGGGCAACACTAGGAAGATCCGCAAGGGCAAGGGCGGCATTGGGCAGATCCGCAGGGGCGGCGGCGTGATAGAAATGGTTGTCCACTCCTTCGACATCAAGGAACGTAGCAAGGGCCAAAGCTTGCCTCTCTCAACACACAGACGTCACAAATCAACCAAGGAAGCATGTGAACATTAACGAATCAACAGTGGAAAGGCCAACAAGAATCAAAACTCATACTTGATTCTTGTGAAGAAGAAGAGGAAGGACGAAAGAAGAAGGCGAAACAGAAGGGAAAGGCATGCAGCAACTCACGAACGTGAGGGAAAAACAAAGAAGGAAGAACTTACACGTGTAGCAAGAGATCACAAGGAAGAACGCTGCAGATTTTAAGGTCAAAGAAGAATGTATGCAAGAAATGGGAAAAGGAGAGAAAGAGGGAAGCTATAGGAACGATGGGGAAAATAGAAGGAAGGACGTTCTTATGGTTAAGATCATGATAGGAAAGCCGGCCCATAAAATAGAAGTTTGGATATTCTATCTATGGAAGGAAATAAAAAGGAATAAAAATAGATCGGCGCGATCTGGGGCAAAACCGCAGGAGAGGTTTGCCTTGCCGCAGGGGCGGCGCTCTTCACCGCTGGGGCGGTGAAGGCAAAAAATGGGTTCTTACATCAAATCCCCTAAAAAGAAGTTCCGTCCCAAAACTTGCAACGAACCACAAGATCACATAACAACGCAAAATATTGAACTCAACTCATATATTCCCACTCGGGGCACATAACTTAAAATGTCACAAAATCGTGCATAACTCAACAACGAAAACTAAAACTCCAACATCTATTCCATAGGTACACCCAACTCAGCATAAAACTCTGGATAGTTCCACATGATACTATCCTCGGTCTCCCAAGTCGCCTTATCAGCTCTTCGCATCAACCACTGAATCTTCATCATCGGTATGTCCTTCGATCGCAGGCGTCTAGTACTACGCTCTAAGACAGCTACCGGGTGCTCTACGAACGTATGGTCTGGATCGAACACTAAATTCTCATGACTGATGATGTGTCTCGGGTCTGGTACGTACTCCCTTAACTAAGACACATGGAAGACGGGGTGAACACCCTCTAGTCTTGTTGGCAAAGCAAGTTTGTATGTTTCCTCTCCAACTCGCTCAAGAATCTTGAAAGATCCTAAATATCTAGGACTCATATTTCCCTTGATGCCTAAACGTCTAACACCTCATGTCGGGGATACTCTCAATCATACCTGAGCTCTAACTCTGAACTCTAGAGGTTTGCGTCTCTTATCCACATAAGAATTTTTCCGACTTTGTGCTGCTAACATCCGCTCATGGATCACCACTACTTGAGCCATATCATCCTATATCTGCTCAGGTGCTATTCCGATATCACTACTCGGCTCGTCCCAACACAATGGTGTACAACATCTCTGTCTATATAAAGCCTCATAAGGAGCCATCCTGATCGATGCGTGTCAACTGTTGTTATACGAAAACTCTACCAAGGGAAGGTGATCTGGCCACACCTGACCCTAGTCTAACACCTAGGCTCTCAACATATCCTCCACAGTCTGGATGGTCCACTCTGACTGGCCATCGGTCTGAGGATGATAAGTAGTCGTGAACTGTAGACTCGTACCTAGGGTGGCATGCACTTGCTGCTAAAACCTCGAGCTGAACCGTCCGTCTTTGTCATAGACTATAGTCCTAGGTACTCCATGAAGTCTCACTATCTGCCTCGTGAACTCCTCTGCTAATCGACTCACCAGCCACGTTTCCTTGATGGGAATGAAATGTGCGGTCTTTATCAGTCGATCTACTATAACCCAAATAGCATCAAAGCCTCGATTCGGTCTCAAACCGGTAACAAAGTCCATCGAGATGTCCTCCCACTTTCACTAAGGGACGGGAAGTAGGTGTAGCTCTCCTCTTGGTCGATGATGCTCGATCTTGAACTGCTATCATATTGCACACTGAGCTACATATCTCGCCACATCTGGCTTCAGACCTCCCCACTCGAAAGAGCGTTTGTTATCATGATACATCTTACTCGCACCAGGATGCATTGAGTAAGGTGTAGAGTGAGCCTCTTGTAGGATCCGTTGTCTCAACTCTCGGTCTAAGGGTACACATACATGCTTCTAGCGTCTCAAAACTCTATCAGCACCGGCTGCCAACTGTGGCGCCTCTCCTCGAGACATTTTGTCTCGGATCCGTGTCAAAGTTGGGCAACTCTCTTGCTTCTATCAGATCTCTACCAACAGATCAGGTAACGCCTTCAAGTTGGATAAATGGTTATCAGAATCCGGAAAGTGGATATCCATCTCTAGCCATGTCAAGTCTCGTAGTAACTAAGGCTGAGCTATCACCCGAGCGATCGCCATCTCCCGGGGAGTCTTTTTACTAAGGGCATCAGCTACCACATTCGCCTTCCTCGGTGGTAGAAGATCTCGAGATCAAAGTCCTTGATCAAGTCCAACCATCTCCTTTGGTGGTTATTCAACTCCCGCTGAGTGAATATATACTTCAGGCTCTTATGGTTTGTGAATATCTTACACGTAGCTCCGTACAGATAATGCCTCTAGATCTTCAAAGCGTGAACAACAACAACCAACTCAAGATTATGGGTAGGGTAGTTCTCCTCATACTTCTTCACCTATCTCGATGCGTATGCTATAACCTTACCCCTTTGAATCAGAACACATCCCAAGCCGAGCTTGGGTGCGTCGCTATAAACCACAAAGTCCTCGATGCCCTCTGGCTGAGCTAAGATAGAAGAGGAAGTCAGCCTCCTTTTCAGCTCCTCGAAGTTCTACAGGCACGGCTCGGACCATACAAATCTTGTAGACTTCCTCATCAAGGAAGTGAGTGGTTGGGCGATAACTAAAAATCCCTCCACAAAGCAACAGTAGTAGCCCGCTAATTCTAGGAAGCTGCGTACCTCCTTGATGTTCCTAGGAGGCCTCTTGCTGATGTCCAATACAGTTTGATGTCGATCCATCCAATCCATGCCCAAGATAACTTCTTCATGTACTAAGTACATGACGAAGAAGTCAGCTGGTCAATCGTGATCTCCCAATCTAATAGGGCAATCGCGAGCCTCTCGTGTACCCCTGATCTTACCTCCATCGGGTAATCCTATAAAGAATGGTCTCCCCTCTACGGTAACTAAGGCCAATATATCTACACATGCATCTGATATAAAAGAATGTGTAGCAACGGTATTGAAAAGAACTCTAACAGGAAGACCATTAATATGAATGGTGCTTGTGGTCATTGGCATTGTCAGCTCAACATCACTCCTCACCTCATAAACTCTGTTTGATTCATCTTTGGTGTCTACAGAACCACCAACTCGTCCTCTACCTCTCCCTTGTCCTGGAGCGGAACCCTGAGGAGCGGTAAAACCAGGTGATCGCTGTTGTTGCTAATACTGAGGTCTTTGTCCACCTCCTGCAACGCTGGCAGGGGAAGAACCCTGCTGCGATAGGGCCTTGCTCTAACAGCAAAACGAAGCTCTATGTCTCGGCTTGCCACAAGAAAATCAAGTCACTACAGTCTTCTTACAATCAGCTCGTACGTGTTTGACACCTCCGTAGTTATGACATTGTCGTCCTCTGTCGGAACTCTACATCGCATACGCCCGAATCCAGCTTCCAGCTCCAACACTGGTTGGTCCAGTCCTCTACATCTTCTCAAGACCTCATATTTGAGAAGCTCTCCTCTAACCCGGTCGGTCTCTCTCATAAGTAGATGCTTTATCCTGGTAGTCTGTCAAGGAGTCGCAATGGAAACCAACAAGATAAGAGCGGGTAGACTCTTAACCTCTGAGAGAAAAGATAAGCATGGTGATCCTCGGGTGGTGCAGACGGACCTAGCAAAAGATAACTCATCTTGAAACTTGTTGATAATCTCAAGAATAGGAAGATCCTCAAATCCAACCTCAAGGAAATCATGAAGTCAATCTCTCCTCATGGCTGCAGGTTAATAACGATCCCTGATCACCGTCTTCATCTGCTCATAGCTGGTAACCTTACTGCGCATGGTCCTCCACCAAGAATGAGCCTGATCCTTCAGCAACATTTGTGCTATGTCGACTCGACGTCTCTCTAGGCAACCGATCACCTCCATAGCAGAATCCAGTTATCCTAGCCACAACTCTTTCCCGTGAAAGAAGGAACCTTCACATGATTAAAGGCCTGACAACCAACAGTCGGGCCTCGGCTCCTTCGCCTCCTCTGGTACTCTAGCCACCTCAGCAGCTCTAGCAGGTGCAGCAACAACCTGTGTAACTCTCTGCAAAACCTCAGCTGATCTCGCTGGTACTGGCGATGCTGGTGCAGGTCCTCCAGTCCTGATAGCCTCCTCGACTCTCTGAACGTAGATGCGATATGTAGAATCTCTAATGGATACTCGACCGGACTCAGTCGACTATGCTCGTCGTGCTTTGGACCTAGCAGTGGTCCCGTTCCCAACCTCAGGAACAACACTCTCAACAACCTCTTCGACGAACACCTCAATGATAGGCGGATCAGCAACTGGGGCTTGGCCCCGACCTCTAGCTAGTGGAGATCTTCTTTCACGTCATCGTCCACGGACGGCAGGTGGAAGAGGTGGTTGACCCCTTCCTCGCCCCATAGCAGATGTAGCTCTAGTACGCTCCATCTACAATATATATATATATATATATATATATATATATATATATATATATATATATATATATATATATATATATATATATATATATATATATATATATATATATATATATAAGGTCACGCTATAACTAAAACAGAAATCTAGATAAAGCTCATAAAGGCCAATATAAAGAAAACTACACCGCTAAAGATCTGTGGAGGTAGTGGTGGTCGCCCGTAAATCTATCCCAGACCAACAAGTTTAAAATCAAAACCCCCTTTTTAAAACGTAGACCCCTTGAGAATTCTGTTTGTTTATCTATTCTGACTTTAGAAGATCTCAAGTGCCATTATTGCCAACCTAGAGCTTTGATACCATATTGTAACACCCCAAGTTCTGGGAACTCAAAGCATTACGGGCTAGGACCTTACAATGGGTCCCGGCCCTCAAAGTAGCAACGACAACATCAGATCTTATAACAAGGCACAAATAATTGAAAACCAAAACTTATAATAAAACCAATGGTTATAACAAAGGAAAACGTAAAATACTCGCAGCCGAGTTCAAAACAAAGAGAAAGACAACAACAAAAATATAAACCCCATCCCGTCCTATAATGTACGGGAACCCCGGCTGACCACACCGTCCGGATCACTCAGCAGCACCTATATCTTTCAAGGCGTCTACAACATCGGTATAAACCGTTAGCTAACATTCTAGATATCAGAAAGAACGTAAAGGCACAAACACACATAAGGTAAGTAAATATATAGCATGCTTGCACTCAACCGGTTATTATCTTTCATTAAGTTATCCATTACTAATCCAACTTCTTTGTCACACAAGAATCTCCTAAAACTCGCCTCCGCTTCCGTCTACCAACAGGAATAGATCAATATTATCCGCTACCTACGGGTCTGGGTTGCATGGGCACCTCCTAGTCTCCTGTAGAACTAGACAAGTGGTCACCGCCCGGTTATCATACACTTGGGTAAATTACGGTTATAAAGTTCAATCCTAGTCCGGTTATCCATTATAACAATAATAACAGCGCAAACAAGCCAAAACAATTCCACTAAAACACGGAACGCAGCTAAGTATGTAAGTGTAAGAGCCTAGTTGCTGAGTTGCTGAGAGAGTGAGCTGAGGGACAGAATTTAGCCTGGACCGCCCCTGCGTGACCTAGTGGCCGCCCCTGCGGGTTGTCTGGGCCACACCTACGGCTGACAGAGTCCGCCCATGCGGCTTTGTGTGGTTGCAGCCGTCTTCTTTGACCCAAGCCCTTGCTTTTTGACCTCTTCTTCCTTTATAATCTCTTCTTCTCCTCCAGATGAGGGTTTACCCTATTCTCTCTCTTGCCTCATCTCTCCCTACGTTCACCTTCTCCTCTCTTCTTCCCTTGGATCTCTTCTTGATCTTTGTTGGAGTTTGGGTGAGTTTGTGTGCTTGTAAGCTTGGCTTTGTTGCTGATTGTGATGGTTGTTGCTGTTGTGCTTGTGATGGAGCCAGCCTTGAGGTGTTGATGGAGTTCTGCTCTTGTTTAGGTTCAGCTTGGTGAGATCTCTCTTCTTCTCACCTTTCTTTCTTCTTTTCTTCCTTTCTATGCTCTTTCCTTTGTCTTTAGCTTAGGATCCACAAGATTAATCTTGTGGCAGCCTTGATTGGCTTTCTTTGATGTATATATGTATGTTTATGTATGTGTATGATTGCTGAATGAAGGAGTGAAGAAGATCGAGTGAAGAATCAAAGGACAGTCGGAGGTGCACCTTCTGCACACCAGTCGCCCCTGCGCCCCTTCTGGACCGCCCCAACACCGGCCTGAGCCGCCCCTGCGCCACCTGTGAGCCGCCCCTGCGCCCACCTGCATCAGTTGGTGTTTCCACTTGGTTCTGCATGTGTGTGTTGCTTCTAGGCTTGCTTTAGGATGCCGTTGTGCCCCTCCCTTCCTAGTGTGAGTGTATAGGATCATGCTAGATGTGTGAGGATGTGTTTTGATGAGGTTATGATCGGTATATGCCTTGTATGGCTTTTTGAGGTTTATTAGGTTGTGAGGTTAGGTTGAGGATGATCCTATGGATCCCTTGGGTCTAGGTGTGACCCCTTTGATGAATAGAGGTTGATATCTTTCTATGCCTTCTTATTAGGCAGTGCTCCTCTCTCAGGATTGGAGGTTGATCGTGATTGAGGTTATACGAGGTTGAGGTAAGTCCGTAGGACTTACTTAGCTACCATCCCTATATTGGGTGTTTGCATGAGTGGTGTATGTTTTATATGCCTGTGATAGCATGAGATGTCGTTTATACCGACCTATGTTTTAATGACTGCCCCGTTGCGTGGTTGTGATAACCCTTCCCTTTCATCCCGCCGTGGAGTATGGGAGGTTCTCTGACGTCAGGCCAGACTGGTTTACAGGAAGGGCGCAATCCACTGTCATAGGGTACACGGATTGTGTGACCGATACTCGTACAGCTGGCTAGCAGACCTAGAGGCGAGGATGTATCGGTCCTCGTGTCACATACTTTCATCTATCTATATATACAAGATTTTAGTGAACGGATATTATATAAAGATAATAAATGGGTAAATGTGTGATAGCATGTTGATGTGTTTATCTTTCATGATTGTGCTTGTGCTTGTGCATCACTCTTTATATATGTGTGGTTAGATAACGGTTTCATACCGTGTTGTAGATGCCCTACAAGATAGGCGTGTTGTTGAGTGATCTGGAAGGGTGGCAGGACGAGGACCTCTCGTACATAGGATGGTTGTGGTCTTTTGGGGTTGTTTATGTTTCCCTCCTGCGTGAGGATGATCTTTTGTTACCTCCTGTGTGAGGATGTTGTTTTATACTCGCTTGTGATGTCTTTACCTTTTGGTTGTACAATTTTATAGAATTTTATGTATTTGTTTTATATCTGTTAGTGCCATGTTGTAAGGTCCAGTGAATTTGTTGTCAAGCTAGGGTCAGGATCCATTGTGAGATCCTAGCCCAATGTGACATTCGAGTCCCGCAGAATCGGGTGTTACAGTAAGAGCCTTAGTCTTTGAGATATCCCGCACCTACGCCTCAGCCGAGACGTAGGTGTTGAGCTTTGTTCAGCAGGCCTGAGCCGCCCCTGCGGCCAGACCAGGCGCCCCTGCGGCCACCCTGATCCGCCCCTACGCCTCCATGAGACGCCCCTGCGGTTTATGGTGTGTTGCAGCCGGTTTTGTTGACCTTGACATGTGCTTTTGGATGGCTTCCTATATAAGCCATTCCTTTGCTTCTGGAGGAGGGCTTTTCACCTCTTCCAGCTCCATCTTCTCTCCCTCACGTTCTTCTTCCTTCTCCTTCCTCCTTTGAATCTTCTTCTTGTTTTCCTTGATCTTGCAAGAGTTTTGAAGAGAGTTTGTGTGGCTTTGGATGATGATGATGATGATGGAGGGCGTTGATGTGCTTGTGTTGAGCTAGCCTTGAGGTTGTGGTGTGTGCTCTTCCTCTGTTAGTTTTCAGCTTGGTGAGTTCTTCATTCCTTTCTTCTTTTCTTTCTTGCTTCTTTCTTCTTTCTTCTCTTATTCCTTTCTAGCTTAGGATAACATTGATCTTGTGGCAGTCTTCCTAGGCTTTGTTTGATGTATATATGTGTGTATATGTATGTATGGGGTTGTTGGCTGAAGAAGGTGTGAAGAGGTTCGAGTGAAGAAGCGAAAGAGGAGTTGAAGTGTGCATTCTGCACACCAGCTGCCGCCCCAACGCCGGCCAGACGCCGTCCCTGCGCCACCCAGGGCCGCCCCTGCGGTTCCCTGCACCAGCCTTCCTTTGCTCTTGTCACGTAGGTGTATCTTGCTTTTAGGCTTGACTAAGGATGGCATTGTCCCTTCCTTTCCTAGTGTGTGTGTGTGTAGTATCATGCTAGGTATAGATGAGAGTGTGATGACGATGTTATGATCATGTTATGTCTTGTACGGCTTTGAGGAATAGTAGGTTATGAGGCTTAGGTTGATGATGATCCTATGGATCCCTTGGGTCTAGGTGTGACCCCTTTGATTGATAGGAGATTGATATATCTCTATGCCTTATTATTAGTCAGTGTCCCTCTCAGGATTGGAGGTTGATCGTGGTTTAGATTGTACGAGGTTGAGGTAAGTCCGTAGGACTTACTTAGCTACCATCCTTATATTGGGTGTTTGCCTGAGTGGTGTGTGTGTTATATGTTTGATATGATAGCATGCGATGACGATTATTATCGACCTATGTTTTATTAATAGCCCCTTGCAGTAACAGTGATAACCTTTCCCTTTCATCTTGTAAGGAGTCTAGGAGGTTCTCTGACATCAGGCCATACCTAGTTTATGGGAAGGGCACAACACCACTCCCATAAGGTACACGTGTTGTGGGGCCGATACCACTCCAAATGGCTAGCAGACCTAGAGGCGAGGATGATATGTTCCTCGTGTCACATAGTTTCATATATCTATATATATATACGATTTGAGTGGATGACCTTATGTAAAGATAATAAACCGGGTAAATGTGTGACATCATGATGATGTGTTTATGCTTTATGTCTTGTGCTTGTGCTTATGCATTACCTTATATATGTACGAATAGCTAACGATTTTATACCGTATTGTAGATCCTTTGCAAGATAGGCGAGTTGTAGAGTGATCTGGCAGGGTGACAGGCCGAGGACTCTCGTACATTAGGTGGTTATGATTTTGAAATGATGTTTTATACCTCCTACATGAGGTTGATGTTTGTATACCTCCTGTGTGAGGATGATGTTTTATACTCGGCTACGATCTTGTCTACCTTTTGATATACAGTTTTATACCGTTTTATGTATTTGTTTTATATCTATCAGTGTCATGTTGTAAGGTCCAGTGAACTTCTTGTCAGGTTAGGGTCAGGATCCACTGTGAGATCCTAGCGCAATGTGGCATCTTGAGTCCCGCGGAATTGGGGTGTTACAAAGTAAGTCCAAGGGACTTACTTCACTTGACGGTAACTCAAAGGGTTAGCAACAACTCAGTTTCCAGAAGGAAAGAAGGATGAAAAGCCTGCTCAACTAGGCATAATGAATCAGGAACGAAATGATTTCTAAAAGTATATAACATCTAGTTTCAATAATCTCTAGGAGATCTCCACAAGCTAAGGTCTCAACCTTAGTCTTACAGATCACCCCGGGTTAACAGCAACATCACAAGCCAAGGAAAGGAACGAGGAAAGCAAGCAAGTAAGCAACTCACCAAAGACGGGAACACTGCAGACAAAACCGCAGGGGTGGCACTGGGCAGATTCGCAGGGGCGGATGTGGGCAGGTGCGGGGGCGGTGGTGTGATAGAAACGGTTGACTACTCCTTCGACAATAAGGAACGCATCAAAGGCCAAAGCTTGCCTCTCTAAACACACACACGTCACAACTCAACCAAGCATGCTTGTGAACATCAACGAATCAACAACGGAAAGGCCAACAAGAATCAAGGCTCATACTTGATTCTTGTGAAGAAGAAGAGGAAGGACGAAAGAAGAAGGCGAAACAGAAGGGAAGGCATGCAGCAACTCACGAACGTGAGGGCAAAACAAAGAAGGAGGAACTTACACGTACAGCAAGAGATCACAAGGAAGAACGTTGCAACTTTCGATGTTGAAGAAGAATGTATGCAAGAAACGGGAAAAAGAAGAGAAAGAGGGAATTTATAGGAACGATGGGCAAAGATAGAAGGAAGGACGTTCTAGGGTTAAGAACATGGTAGGAAAGCTGACCCATAAGATAGAAGATCGAATCTTCTATCTATGGAAGGAAATAAAACGGAATAAAAACAGATCGGCGCGATCTGGGGCAAAACCGCAGGGGCGGTTTGCCCTGCCGCAGGGGCGGCGCTCTTCACCGAGTACATTGAACTAACTATGATTAATAGAGGTACATGATTGCTACTTCATGGTGTTACTAGATTCAACAAAAACATTTTTTTAAAACGAAAACTATTGATGTCAAAGCTTGTTTTTACCAAATTTTATTGCTTTTTTTTCTATTGATTGTTTTTCTTTTTAACAATAAGTTTATCAATATCATCATGCGACAAAAAGTTAATTAAGAGAACATCCATTAAAGGAAAAAAATTCAAGCTATCTAACAAATAGGGATGACAATGAATCAGGTGATTGATGAGCGAAGCCCTTCCATTATCCACCGTTAACCTTATCGGTTATATCCACCCATCAAACTTCGGGTGACCGATTGGATATAACCGATAAGGTTAACGGTGAAATATTGCTCTCATAGACTTTGCCATCTAAAGCTACAGAGAAAATATGCTTGTTTTCCGTTATACAAATTTACAATCGCTTCAAACATAATTTACTAAACATATATATCAAGCATATTTAAAAAAAAATCTTTTCAAAAAACCAATCGTAACTTCAACCTCGACTACAAACCGCAACTATAAATGACATTACACTAAAAACACCAAAAAAATGTAAAGGAGGAACAATATACTAGAACATTGGATAACCACTAGGTAGAGTAATCTCAATTTGAGGGGTTATATACCAAAGGTCATTTTCAATCTTTCCACTCAAGCTATTCTGTAATTATTATTATAATGGAAATATAATTTTGATACCACAAATGTTTAAGTACTTGAGCCTTCTTTTCAATATTCTAAAGAGTATTTTTCTATTTGTTCAAAGTCTTACTCCTTTACTTGTCAAGGTTTCTATTTCGAGTCCAAATTAGGTGTCCATACTTTTTTTTGGCCTTTTTCGCTCAATTAAGCGACGTATCATTTAGTATTTTCAACCGCTTTCTATTAAAAAAATGTAATAAAAAACATATGTTACAAAAGCATGGCTGCAAAATGTATAAAATCATCTTATTATAGTTCAACTATTATTTCTCTTCATTGTCAATTTATTGATGTTTTCCTTAACTAGCAATCAACCCAATGTATGTGTATTTAAGAGAAAAAAGTGCATTTATATTTTGTAATTTGAATGGATACGAAAAGTTCAATTCAAAATATAGGGGAAAACAAAGTGTACGTTGTAATCGAACCAACCAAGAAAAAAGTATTACCTTAAAGAGTTTAAAGATAAGGATGAATTGCGTAATGAACAATACTATTCTTGACTTATATTTGGTATAATTTCGATGTAAAATATAAATACTTAACTTTATAAGTTTTTATTGATTTTATTCATATATTATATTAGTAGGAGATTAATCTAGGCTTTTATTATATTCGGTGATTATTACGTGTTTATATTATTATATTTGTGTCTTGTTAAAATATTATTGTATATCCGGTAAAATTATTGTCGAACTAAAGTCGGCAACTTATTATTCTAACCCTAAAATTTCAGGTTTATAAATTCGGTTAACTTATAGGCTTCTCTTACTTATATATGGAAGAATTTGGATTTAAAAATATTTAATCACTTAACTTTTTAAGTTCTATAAAATTTATTCACATATTATATTAGTAGGAGATTAATCTAGACTTTATTCTATATTCTAAAATAAAAATATTTGGTAATTAGAGACTTAAAAATGGAATATACTTTCCTACTTTATAAATAAAATGGTAAACAAAATGGGTAAGTAAGAATAGTAGACTAAATTTGTTTATATTCTTCCAAAATGTGGAAAAAAACAAGTATGATAAAGACAAAGCACCCAACACTTAAAATAACCATTTTTTACTCAAAGTACTACTAACTAACACTATTATTCAATAAAATCAGCAACTATATGTGCCTACCAAAACTTAAATCGCTAGTTTTATTACATATAAACCCAAAAACAATTTTCATTTTTGTACTAATGAAGGCCAAATGGGTTGGATTGGGTCTTTGCTTTGCCCATTGAAGAAGCTATGGAACAATTGCAAACGCCCATTTATGAGGAAGAGTAAGTAACTAGGGTTTCAAAGAATTGTTTAGATTTGGGTTTCAATTTTTTTTTCCTAATTGTTGTTTAATTAGCAGGAAAGGGGATTTATATGTTATATGAAGATGTGAAATCTTGTGAATGTGAAGATGTACAAGCTCTTTGGTCTATGGTGGTTGTGTCATATTCACCACCGCCGAGGAAGTACCGGTTCCTTCTCCGCCGACGCTAGAGCTGTCGTACCGCCGGCCGCCGGAACTCATTGTACATGAAAGTCATTTGCATGTGTAGTTCTTTCTACTTCCTTTTCAATTGAATACTACATTCATAAAACTCAAATTTAGGTTGTTTGGGTCAAAATTTGGACCTACTTGGACCGCTCAACTCGGCCTTTTACCGATCCTAGTGTATTATAACCGGTCTCTGTACAGGGTTCTAGCGGATCTACAATACGCACCCTCCTTTTCGGACTATGGATAATGATTAAACCTTTTCATATCCGGACCGGGCTTTTATAAAATATTAAGACCACTTATCTGGATCCGAGTTGGGCCATGTCCGGCTACCGGGCCTGAAATGGCTGCCGTAACCACTCAAACGGGTACCCGTTTTTCATTTTTCTAAGGATTTTAAAAAAAATTGATATGATTTTTTTAAAAAATGAATAAAATATACCTAAATATTTTATACTTATATTAAATATTTATAATAGATATAATATAATATATATTTTTAACCCGGGTCAACGGGTCGGGCCTGGAGTGGTGCCAGGCTTTTCGACCTGGTCGCCGGTCGGACTTCTTTCTCTGTTCAGACCCAACCCGTCCGGGCGGACTGCCCGGATATGATCAGGTCATTCATGAACAAGATAGTGACTTCTCTTCTGTTGTTGCTGTGGCTTAATGGGGTTCACCCAACTCTCTTTGTTGTTGTATGAACACCAAAATTTAACTTCTTACAGCAGAAAAATCACTAACAGAAACATGAGCAAACTCTCTTCTTTGTTATCTTCATGGTCTATTACAGCAATTAAGCTTCCAGCTGAAATGCATATTGTCATGCCAAACGGCAAACATTTACTGTGAAATGCTTGCTTTAGTATTCTGTGAAACAATTTTCAATGACATGCAAAGTCAACCAAAACTTAAGAAGCTAATTAAATGGAACACCTGATCCAAGAGGAAACACATACTGGTAAGAGATTTCACTTCAGTAAGCAAATACAAAGTGCTAAAAACCGGAAGCATGAAGGTTTCTTGATCCGAATCGTTTGAACCTCCTTGTGTAAAAAGGAGGGTAGACAGCTTCCGGACAAACATTTTTCTTAAACTCCATTGTGAAATACTGTCTTTGGACAGAATTTCTTGAACCTGGTCGTTGAACCACACTTGTGAGTAAAGGTGGATAGACAGCTTCCGGAAAAGCATTTTCAGGACGTCTCTTAAATACCGTAGTTTTAGAGAGTCTTTCCACAAGGTCACCTGATCCAGATAGTATAATTCCCGGTTTCATCATCTTCTTTTTAGTCTGTTGTTGCTGTCTATGTTCTTCATCTGTACTAGTTTCAACCACTTCACCCTACAGGGTGTATTAAATGGATTTATGTTATTTTCCACCTGACATCTTCACACTGCAACATTCTCAACACTTTTCTGAGCAAGTATATGAGTTAGTAAATACCTCTCCTTGTGTGTTCATGCCTGTATTGGAATCAACAAGAGCGTCAGCTGAATCATTTTCTGTCACAATGTCGTCATCCAGCAGTATCAAACTTTCATTTTGAACTTTAATGGCTACTGAAGTATCTGAGTTTCCCCATGGAAATGCCACAAGGTAAATGCGCAACAAGAATCAAGTCAGTTTAGAAGACTACTATACTGTTAATTGCACACTCGGTTTCTCAATACAACTCAAGTCTAAACAACGTAAATGCATTTACTATAAATTTACCATTAGACCAAACCCAAAGGCCCAAGGTCACCGAAACATTTTTTAAAACTAAAAAATGAAAAGCATGATAAATTCCAAATCTTGATTAAGCTTCTCACCAAAAGCTTTAGCAATGCTTGCTTTTCTATTCACAACCTGTTTCCTTGAAACAATACTCATGGAATCAAGGAAATAGAAGCACTTAGCTGCAATACGCGAAGCCTATAATGCAAACACGTTTTAAAGTTAACATGCAGTGAAGCTTGTAGCAATTTACCTGAATCACAAGGAGCATAACTAAAAATTAGATCATCAAGCACGCGAATATGAAGTCTTGTAAGAGATTGACTGTTAGAATTGCATACTCCATAGAGCATGTGCATTGCCTCCTGCATACTGGGCCTTTGATTTGGTTCTCTTTGTACACATAAGAGTGCCACAATGATAAAGCTTTGCACAACATCTACGGAATAATCAGTCAAGACTGGATCAATAAACTCGATAACTCTGTCATTTCTCATTAGCAATGAAGCCCGAGCAATAAAACTGCAGGGTCTGCTTGTTTCATCTGCATCCTCATGAAAGTCATCACAAACATTTCTCCCGCTAATCAATTGAAGCATAAGAACTCCAAAAGAAAAGACATCTGTCTTTATCGAATAATGGCCGTTTAATAGATACTCAGGCGCAATATATCCAATAGTCCCTTCAATAGTAACTGTTTTATCAGCGGATTCCAATTCCAATTCATAGGGTTCATTAAAGACTTTGGCAGTCCCAAAATCACTGACTTTAGGGGTGAAGTTGCTGTCGATAAGGATGTTTGCAGGCTTAATGTCACAATGAATGGCACAGGGATTGATATCGTAGTGAAGGTAAGAGATGCCACGAACAATGCCCATACAAATGGCAGATCTCCTATGCCAGCTTCTGAAGTCTCTACTCACTGAATTTTTTATAAGGTCGTCCAAGCTTCCAAACTCGGCAAATTCAGTAACAAGTAACAGACAATAATCCTCCATACAATACCCTAATAATTTCACAATATTTCGGTGCCGGATACGTGACATCAACTTCAGGGAACACGAAAAATCTTCCAATCCTCGTTTAGATAGTGCATTTCTGTAGTTCTTGACTGCAATTAGGGTTCCATCGGCCAGAAGTCCCTTGAAGACTCTTGCAGAACCACCCTGACCGACAAGTCTATCCTTGGAGAAGTTGTCAGTCGCGATCCGCAGAGATGAGTAGGAGAACTTTTCTATGTTCCCCAAATTGGAGAAATCATCAGCTCGGGGGCGACGGAACCAACGACGACCCATATCCTACTAGATCGAGTTCAACTCATTACAGCTTCCAACAATCAAACAAAATAATCAAAGAATAGCAGTAGAGCACTTACCAAATTGGGCACACAAGAGCTTGGAGGAGGAAGGAAACTTAGGAAAGTATTTCATTTTGTTCACCCTAGAGAAAACTTAACCGCGTTCGCCACACAATAAATTGGCATAGGAGACTTCCCAGAATCTTCTGATGAAACGATCTACAAAAACTTAGCTACTGCGAAATTTCTCACGGCAAGCCATTGTGTGCAACAGATACCACCTATGATGCACGTACACTTATAGAAGGTGGCCAGTCCAGTGTCCTGCCAACAGGGTGCGGCTCGGACACGGTCAAGATACGTTTCCGAGGTAAGACACGTCTAGGACACAAATTGTATCCGGTTAAGACACGGTTAACGAAAGTTCATTAAAAAAACATTTTTAAAAAAAATATAAATAAAAACTAATTTACCATAATATATTTTCTTCTCTCCTATTTTTTTCCGACGAAACCTCGCCCCACATAGCCACGTACGAGATTGTGGTTGCTGAAAGTAGCACACCGATCTTATTCATCGAATCTAATGTTGAAATGTTGTTCCACCGACCGACTCTTCTCTCCATTTTTCTTATGATTTTATAAATTAATTTTGAATATTTGTTTACTAATTTATTGTGTAATCTTTCTTTATTGAATATTGAGCGCGTTCTTCTAATTTTTTACTTTTTATAATTTACAAATATTTATTATTGTTTTCCTTGGTTGATCATGTTGTACGGTTTTTGTTGATTTGCAAAATGAATAGTTCATTCTTCAGTTTTGATACTAAGTATGTTTATTTCAAATAATAAGACTAAATATGTTTATTTCTATGTTTTATAAGACTGTAAATATTTATTTTTAACATTTTGTTTCGGTTATTTTGTTATCATGTTAATATTTTTATCTATTCATATATCATTAAATTTTTTTTCATATATATGTATCTCATTATTATATAAGAATTTTATATTTCAATATCTTTAAATTGATATATTATTTGTTTTACTCGTCGTGTCACCGTTTCTTATACTTTTAGGATTGTCGCTTCCCCGTTTCTCGCTGTGTCTGTTTCCCGTATCCGTGTCCGTGTCCGTGCATCATAGGATACCACTCCTCTAGGTTCGACTTCTAATTTGCTTCATACTCTAGAGTGTAGACATGAGTCTGGTTTCCAAACCAGCATTTTAGATTTGTCGGTTTGGTGAACCGTCGGTTGACGGTTTAGATTAAGCATGTCCACGGGTTGGACCCGCCGGGTCAAGGGTCCGGGAAGGGTGACCCGGACCCGTATAAATGGCCGACCCGCCGGGTCACGGGTCAGACCCAGCGGGTCGACGAGTCGGCCACCTCATCTTAAAAAAAATAATGGAAATAAACTTAAAAAAGAAGAAAATAAAGAGAGGAGTTAAACTTAAAAAAATTGGACTTAAACTTAAAAAAAAGGGAAGAATTGGGCTTAAACCGGAATCCCGGAAGCCTACGTATCCTCTCGGGGAGGAGGACTCAAAGCCCACGTAGTTCTCTTACCTTTGTTTATATCCCCGATTGGCCCTTACCTTAGTCGTCGGACTCTCCCGTCGATACATCCGATGGCGTTTGTTGTCGCTCGTCGTCATCTTCGTGGCCTTCCTCCGCCAAGAGGGTTTTTTTTTGTGTTCGCATTTCCGCTTTCCTCCAATCGGCTAGGAGGACTTGTGCCTCCAACGTCTCGGGCAACATATTTGATCTCGTCGGATCTAGCACCTTTCCACTCCGGCTAAAGGTTTGCTCAACTGCTACCGTTGAGGCGGGAACGACGAGAATTTGTGCCGCGATCCTTGAGAGGGTATGGAACCTCATTCTCTCCGGTCAGCTCCACCATTCTAATATGTTAAAATCCTCTTCTTCTTCATCATTGGCATACTCAAAAGAAATTGTTAGATATTCGTCGAGTTCCGAATGGGAACTCGACGTGATTTTTGCCCTTTTCGGGCCAAACAAATCTCTAGCAATTGATTTAAATTTAGATGAAGTTGAAGATGAAGGACGAGGAGGGGGTTGAGAAGATTGACCTTGATCGGAAACACGATATTGAACCAATAATTATCAAATAATTTTCTAACTTTAGCAATTATGGTAGAAACATGACAATCGGATGTTGTTCTAAACATAAAAAATCATAATAACTTTCTAAAAATTGTTTTAAACCATTCATTTTACGTCTAGGGTCTAACACAAATGCAACAAGAAAAACATCGAGAATGGTTGTATAATAATCTAACCATTTACTTCGCATTGAATAAATAGCTTGTGAAATATTATCAATTAAAAGACCTTGTTGAATTGCAAATGCAATATTAATTGCTACATAACAAAATATGTTTGAAGTTGGTGTATAAACATAACTAAAAGTGTTAGTAGCATCATAAAAATATTTAAAAACCTCCATTACATCTTTTGCTAAAACCCAAAATTCACCGAAAACAAAATTACCGTCAATATGTTGTGCAGCAAAACCACTTAAAAGTTCTCGATATTCATATGATTCGTATATCATTTTGTAAGTAGAGTTCCATCTTGTACAAACATCTTTTGGAAATTTTGTAGGATAAACGCAATTTTGTCTACAATATGCATACCATTTAGTACGTACACTTTTTTTAGACCAAAGTTCATTAAGAGTATTTCGAATAGGTTGTACTAAATCTCCAACATATGCTAAACCGTCTTGAACACACAAGTTTAAAATATGAGCGGCACACCTAATGTCAAAAAATTTACCTCCAACCGTCAGCTTAAAATAGTTGGTTAAACTTAAATCTCTAATGGAAGCCGTATTAGCGGAGGCATTGTCAAAACCGATTGAAAAAACTCGTGAAAGTAATCTATATTCTTCCAAAACATTTGCAATCAAACGGGCAATGTTTTGGGCGGTGTGTTGTTCGTTTAAAACTCGTAATGCTAAAACTCTTTTGTTTAAAATCCAAAATTTATCAACAAAATGACAAGTAATACCCATATTTGAATTTTTTTGAAAACCGTCCGTCCAAATATCACTACAAATAGAAACTTGAATATCACCGTTTTTCATAAAATATTTAATCAATTCTTCTTTACGAATTTTATATTTATGCATCATTTTTCTTTTAGCGGTTTGACGAGAAATCGGTTTATATGCGGGTTGAGCATGATTTTGCATCCAATCATTAAAACCAACATTTTGTGCAAAACTAAATGCTAAAGAATCTACGGCTAACATTTCCGAAAATGCATCCATAGAAGAAGCATGATCATATGTAAATAAAGAAGGAGGTTGGTTAGAGGTAGATGTGTACCCGGTAAGTTGTGTTTGCCCTAGTGCTAATCCTATTTTTTCGGGATGCTTGTTCCGGATATGCCTCTTGTAGTTCCCATAGCCTTCTCCCTTTTTGTGCTTGTATTGTGCCGAACAAAAATTGCATTTGGCATAGTAAACCCCGTTGGAATCGGGAGCACCTTTTGTGAACCAAAATCGGAAGACCGCCGCCGTTAGTTGAGTGTTTTTCAACGGTGGCTCCTCCACCTCCTCCGTGAATTGGGTCACGGATCCTTGGGTGTTGAGGAAAGTAGGTGATTCCATGTTGATATCCTCCTCCTCGAAGATCTCGTGATCTCCACTTAATAAGCCCCGCCTTAAATTTGAACCGGTTGGAGGACCGCTAACGGAATGATATCCTCGGTTAACACCTTCGCCGGATGAAGGACCGGCACCGCTAACGGAACGTCTTCCTCGGCTAGACATTTTTTTTTTGAATAATAGAATGTAGTAGTAAGAGTAGTAAAATGAAAAATAAGAGAATGAGAATAGGAGATTAGGAGAGTAATTGAATTTAAGAGTTGGAAATTATGGAGAGATTGAAAGAGTGAATAGATGATTAAAAGAGAATTGGTGTGAGATGAAATGAATTGGATTTGGGGCATTTATAAAAATGTTTTTGGGTTAGATTTATTATAGTTTATTGTTTATTAATTTTTTTTATAAACTAGCCGTTACAACGGCTACCCAACGGCTATATAGCCGTTGGGTTTTTTTTTAATTGTGACCATCACGGGTGTAACACCCCGAATTCTCAAAACTCGGGACGTTACTGGTTAGGACCTCACAATGGGTCCCGACCTCAATTTGGCAACAATATTACTAGGATCTTGCAACAAGACACAAATAAGAAAAACCGAAATTCATGAAACAGTATTTTTAAAGGAATGAATGCAGCAAGGTCTAGCAGTCTATGGTACTTAAACAAAGGGAAAAAGATCAACTGTCTTAACAAAGAAAGAACGACAAACAACAACCCAACCCCCACTCTAAGGAGTACGGAGACCCGGCTGACCACTACTTCCGGATCACTCAGCTGTTGTTCTAACCTGCGGTGAATCTAAAAACACAACAAAAGAATAACAATTAGCTAGTTATCTAAACATTAGGAAAATAATAATAGCACACACACGCATAAAATAATAAACACCCATCATGCTTTCAAACAAGTCCATTTATTATCTTCATTTAAGTTATTCACTCTTACTAATGATACTTATTTTGTGACACGAGGGATTCCCAAACCTCGCCTCCGCCCCCGTGTAACCATCAGGAATGGATCCGATGCATCTCACCTTGTACCTGCTTGGTCTGGGTATAGAGAATCTCCCAGTCTCCTGTCAGAGCTGGGCAGTGATGTCACGGCCCGTTATAATGCACTTGGGCCTTAAACCATAATAACCACGGTCGTCCTAACAAGTTGTTACTTTTATTATAACACACATTGCACACACACAACCATTATCACCCAACTAATATTCAGAAACCAGCTAAGTAAGTCGCAAGGACTTACCTGAATCAAATCACACTCTAACAAGTCTCAAATCGGTCCGTACTCGTGGTAACTCAAACGTCTGTCAAATAAGGCATGGGGATCAAAACACATCCCTAAACCCTTAGAAGTTGTAAACTTCTAAGCTGTACAATCACACGAAGAAAAGTTACGAAAAGTTTCTCTTAGGTTAGAAGGACCATTTTGCCCCTTGATCCCGGAACTCTCCAACGTCTATCATTAAAATCTCTCGTTTAGTTTTAGAACTTGTTTCCACAATTTGTTTCTCTCGGTTAGCTTAATTAGAGATTATAAGTTCAAATCCCGTACTCTATTCTTATACATGCATGTATACATATACAAAGCGTTACTCTTACTATCTCGGTATATACTTATGTATATTGTTCGCTCAAAAAGTGTGTGCGTCAAAGTCTTAAATTTGTATCTAGACTCAAAAGCAAAGCGAACCCGCAGTGTACGGATCGGCTGTAGTGAGGTAAGAATTCCAGAGTTGAACTCAGGGATTTGGTGAGAATAAATTCAAAGTCAATTATCTAGCGAAAGTGTAAAAGCTTTTGTGATTGATAAAGAGGGAAATGATTCCAAGGATTCAAGTATCCGATTTCGGCTTTCGATTCAAGACACTTCTATAGATATAGGACAGAGTTTATATTGCGAAGATTAAATGTTCAAAGGTAGGATTCGTACGACGAAGTTCCGAAACCCATATGACTAATCTAAAGGTTCTCTCTATAAGGGTTGTTGAGGCTGCAATATAGAAAGATCTAAAGACAAGAATTATGTTCAAACTAACTATCTAAAACTCCAGGATATGACTCTCCAAAGCAAAGATTAGAAAGCACACTTAGAATCTTAATAAAGGATGTTGAGTCTCTTTATTACCCAAATCTTATAACCTTAATCTATTAAATGTATAATCAAGTTTGAAATCTCTTCATACACTCTATTAGAGGTTAAAAAGGTTAATCAATGTTGGGATTTAGGCAAGGATTAGTTTTGGTTGAAGAATGATTCAATTAAAGTTCGTCAGAAGAATAAATCGTGCTGTTCATAAGAAAATCGGCCGATTTTCCTCAAGAACAGTCCGATTTTCCTGTTGTCGCAAAACTAAAATCTAAACTCTCAGGGTCCTAATGTTTGAATGAGTTCAGTCTATCATCATCTAAGCCTTAATCATCAACTATTCTCCCCAGAATCACAAAGGTTTTAGCCAACCATTTTCAAAATCGAATCAAATTAAATATTGAGAGAAATATCGCAAAGAAACCGAATCTTGAATAAAAAATCCAATAACCTTCAAATCTGTAAACGATTATCAAAACAAATCAATGTATCTCTTAAGTAACTCAAATTCTTGCTCAAAAACAGCAAGCACTTCAATGGACAAAGAAATCTCACAACTAGAATCAAGAATAACTTCCCGGCAAAAAGTCCTTCAATCTTCCTCCAAGAATCTTCGAATTCTCTCAAACGTGTAAAGATTTCCCGCTGCGGCCTCCTCGTTTTCGTTCGTAGGGTTCTTCTTTATAGTTTCTTGTAAATGGGTTGTTTAGCAAAACTCTCTTCTAGCCCAAAAGAATTGGGCTTTGTGTCGTCTTTTCATTTGGCCGAAAAACAGAAGAAATCGACTCAGTCGATTTACACACAAAACCGTTCGATTTCTATAGGAGAAAATCGTCCGATTTATATGTATATTGGCACGATTTTCTTCAACAGTAAGTGCTCTTCTCTTGGCTCGTTTTCTATGCTTCTCCTTTGCAATTCCTTAACTCTTTATGAACCCTTTAAGACTCCTTTAGCTTCCTTAACATCCTTAGATGCTCCTTGCTCCACTTTTGCTTCCAATTCCATTCCATTTACCTATAATTCATCAAAAACTCGTGTAGACCTCTATTTCCGACAAATGATTGAATAGAACATAAAAGGCACACAAAATCTCTCTAAATGCAAGGTAAACTGAGACAATCTTCTATAATATGCATGAATATGATGATACATAATTCATGTCATCAAAATACCCCATACTTGCCTCTTGCATGTCCCTAAGCAAGACTCAAATTTAGAATATAAGATGTCATGGATTATATATGTATGAAAACTCAAAAACTCTTCTTTTGGTAGTGCTTCTTCTTATTGGATCACCCTCAAAGTGATATTTCAAGGCATAAAAAGGCAAAGCATGTATCAATGATAACTATAAGATGAACTAACTCCCTTTTCTTTCTTGAAAGCACAAATAAAGGACATGATAAAGGTGTAGAGGTAATCAAAGTCAAACAAATCTAAGTTGTTACGTCTAGGAATAGATGCGCAATAAGCCTTAAATTTATACTCGATATATTTCTCCTAACTCCTAGCGAACCCGCAGTGTACGGGACGTTTTGTAGTAGGGATAGTATTCCGAGGTCGAACACAAGGACTGAGGCGAAATCAAGTCATTCAATGATCAAAGATAGTGTGAATCTAGTCTAAGAAAAGAGAAAGGAATAAAGAAATGAAAAGCACGATATTTTTTGTTGGTTTTGGGGTGATCAAACAAGGATCACAAAATATGCAAATCAAACAAGCAAACAAACACACGAATGCAAGATAGGAGAAAAGAGGTAAGATAAGTGGATTCTAGAGGTCAAGATTTCCGGTTATGGCATTGGACTCAAGCTTCTAAAGATTCTAAGGACAAAGCTGCGGTGTTAGGAAAGGGTATTTCTCTAATGGAAGCAATTACCGGGTAAGTCTCATGCTTCACTAATCCCGCACCAAACTCCTATTACCGGGTAAGTCTCAAGGAAGTAAAGTTGGGAATTCTACACAAACCGGACACTACTTAAGGGGCAAACCTCTCCTTACCGGGTAAGTCTCAGAAAAGGTAAGTCTCAAGCAATAATCCTAGCACACTCAGTCCAATAGCGGCTTGTGAGGCTCACTACTACCTAGAATTCATCATCTTAGGTATCTAAGATCGGAAATCACCGGGTAGGTCTCTTTCCTCGCTTAGTTTGCTAGCATTAGGTCACCCTAAGCTATATCATGCTCAACAAACACTAGGATTTCAACAATCTAACATCCTAACATACAGATTCATCAATTAAAGAGCAACAGAAGGAAAAATCGGGTGGATCATAGCAAAAATCGGCCGATTTACTCTGAAGAACAGGTCGATTTTT
>BSUD01000006.1:114137676-114238786 GCA_033239045.1 Fagopyrum esculentum
TAAGTCCATTCTATCATCACCCAAGCTATAACCATCAATCCATCACTCCAGAATCACATTAAACTAGCCAACAACATGCATTTCAAGATCTAAAATCATCATACAAGCATACATGGAATCCATAGCAAGAAGATGAAGTAAGGAAATGAAAGCAATGAAACTTAGCTGGATTTGAGCTCAAAACAAGTCTTTCAACACACCAAATGTAGCTCCAAGTCAGATCTTACAACCCTCAACAAGATCCTTCACAAAAATCACTCAAATCTCACTACGAAATTGAAATCTACACTAATCTCCCGCAAGAACACCCACAAGGGTGTCTTGAAGAGAGGCTACAATCCAAGAGTCTTTGGGAAGATGCTAGAGGATGTGTGTGAGGGGAATTGGAGAGATCGCTCTCAGCAACAGCTTGCAGGCCCACTTATATTCTCCACCAAGAGCAAGGCCGGACAAAGAGATCGTGGGACACGTGGCTTAAGCTGTCAAAGGCCAAAAAAATCGACCCAGTCAAATAAATCGGCCGATTTTCCTGAGTGTAGGTCGATTTTCTTCAACAGAGACTTGTTATGATCATCTAGCCATGAGTTGCTCCATTGCTTGCACCAATAAGGGTCCTTGTGTCCTTTGTTGCTCCAATTATGTTCCTTCTAAGCCTTGGATGTGTACCACCATGAGGCTTGACCCTTGAATGTATCGATTAATGCCCAAAAGATCCCCGAATTACCTACAAAACCGACAAAAGGTCGTGTAGACGTCTTTTCTAGAAATATGCATGAAATGAGTGTAAACGTCGTGAACTAATGTCAAAACGTGCATGAATAACGGGAGAAACTATCTAAATGTATGCCTATACTAACGTCATAAATCACGTTATCAAAATACCCCATACTTAAGGTTTGCTCGTCCCCGAGCAAGATCCAACTATAGACTAAGAGATGACGTGATTTATGCATGCAGAAAAACAACAAAATCTTTTTGGAATTGTGCTTCTTACCATTGGATCACCTTCATAGTCACGTTTCATGGCAATGGACAATCAATCATGCATCAAATGAATGAAGGCATGGAAAGACAATTATACTTAACTAGAAAGCATGCATGAGAGGTGAAAATGAAGAAGTCAAGATGATCATGAGTATGTCCAATCTAGATCACTAAGTCTTACACACATGCATTTAGGTCACAAGGACTTAGGAAAGAAGAGGCTAAGAAACGTTGTGATTAGGTGGGAATTTTTAGGTCATGTGATGCTAATCCGGGAAAGGAACTAACTCCACAATTTCGTTTTTGCTCAACTTCCCAACAAGTGTATAATTTTCTACATTTTTTTTTCTTTTCTTTTTCACTTATTTTTGAGACAATCGCATTGGTGTACAAAAGCCGAAACCTTGGTGATTAGCCGTCCTCAGGTTTTTTTATTTTTCGAGGTGCATCCACACCGGGCACACATACCAAAGCTCGTTAGGACTATCGGTTTATTTGACTTTGGCAAGGCACAAACACCGGATTATGTGAATGGTGCCGATTTACTCGTCATTTAAACCAACGTCCCCAAACCTATATTTTTTTTACACTTTCACAACAAATTCAGCACTTCATTCACATCATTCATTCATCAACAACTTCACCCCACACTTACTTTTCACACACATCAACACACTAGCATGCTCCTATTCCCGGATGGGTCAAAAGAGGTCAAATTTTTCATCAATTGAGGTGCTCAAACAACATGATCAAGATGAGAAGTAGAGAAAGATGAATTGCCTTAATCACTCCTAAATGATGTGCAAGAACTAGCATGTAATTTCGACCTTCAATCCTCAATTCAATCAAGGCAAACATTCATGATCACAAATCATTCATGGGATTCAAGATAAGTACTTCAAGTCCACATATGCATTCATCTATTCAACACATAAGGCCATCCATATCCAATTCACAAGACAATTTCATCATAAAGGTCATTCCCAAGCTTAGAAGCACTAAAAAAAATTTTAAAATTTTCTGATTTTTTGGATTTTTTTCGAAATATGTATGTACAATGCAAGACATAATGAAACATGTGACAATATTAAACTATCCTAGATGTTAATCATGCAAGTGATCATGAAAACCCCACCCCATACTTAGAAGCACATTGTCCCCAATGTGGAAACTAAATAAAGAAGTGAAAGAGAGTTCTCACAATGTAAAATTGGTGATGCTTTGGTATTTCGGTTCACATCGAATGATGATGGTGGGTGATCAATCAAGGATGGTAGAGAGCTCTTGATGTTCATTATGATGTCGGAACCCACGCTTCGCAAGCCGTCCAAGTTACACGTCCGCTCCACCCATGCTTGATTGGAGATCATCACTTTCCTTGACAGAAGGAAAAATCGGACCATCTGCCCACGAAAATCGGCCGATTTTGTGCAAGATCAGTCCGATTTTCCTGGGTGCTTTCTTCCTTGTCCATGTGCTCGGATCTTGCACCTTCTTCTCCACAGTTCCATGAGGTTTTCACATGACCTCCAGCATCTCATCACACATGACAACAACAAGATCTAGCACCCAAAAACACAAAAGAAAAACAAAGCACACCAAAAGCAAAATCAAACAAAAACAAGAAAAATAAAAGGGAAAGACATGTACCAATGGGTTGCCTCCCATTAAGTGCTTCTTTAAGGTCATTAGCTTGACCAAACTCCGAGGATGTGTCAATCCACCTCGAATACCATGGTTTGCTTGAGGAGTTCAAGCAACCATCGCTTTCCGGCATCCATGATGACAAGAAAGGGCCACTTGATGCCCAAATAAGCTTTAAGTTCTCTCTTTACCGGTGAGTAGTAGACTCCTTCATTACCGCTCCCTTGATGATAGTATGGAGTTGCAACCATAGGTGTCACCCCATACTTAGACAATTGGTACTCCGCGGTCATACCGGTGAGATGCTTGTCATCCTTATCCTCTATGATCCAAAGAAGGCCGGTTCTTGGAAAGAATTCTTCATTGAGGTGCTCCATAACCATCATGGATCCATCATGCTTGCCTCCATCATTCAACATGGGAAACTCTTTAGGAAAGGGGCTCCAATCTTCGTGTGTACTCCGGGCAAGCAAGGAGGGATTGGAAGGAGTTGAAGCTAGCTTAGGGCTCTCCCTCGTGAGCTCTTCAAGTGTGGTTCCGGGGCTGATGGCAAGGATGACCGGGGGTGAGAATACTTCATTGCACTCCTCCAAAGGTGAAGGAGGTGAAGGTAAGCCTTGAAGGATGGTAGGATCTCCTAGCATAAGAGCATGCCTAATCTCCTCAATCTCCCTCCTCAATTGTTCTTCTTTCTCCACATTCAATCTTCTTGCATCCTCCAGGGCCAAATCCCTTAGCCACAATTGCTCCCGAGCTTCATTCAACTCTTCTCAAGGCCTCTATTAGTTATGGTTGAATCGGGCAATTCTTGGATCTCCTCATAGTGAACCTCCTCTTGTTGAAATACTTCCGCTTCAAGCACCACATGTGCACTCGAAATGGAAGAAAGGTTGCTTTCTAGATTATCCATCTTCCTCAACATTTCTTCTAGCATTGACTCCAATCGATCATTGTGAGGTTGATGGTGAGGTTCCATATAAGGCAATGTAGTCATGTGAGCTTGATCATGGGACTAATGATAGGCATTAAACTCCTCCCAATACTCAAACTCATCATGGAGAGGTCCTAGATCTTGGCTTTCCATCCACTCCTCATACTCCATGTCGTCAAGGTCGTCTTGGAGGTACAATCCGTCCATGGAAAACATGAAAAGGCAAAGACAAAAACAACACAAGATCAAAAGTAACAAGAAAGATAAACACTAAAAGCAATCAAAATCAAATGACTTAATCTAGACCTAGTCCCCGGCAACGGCGCCAAAAACTTGTTACGCTAAGATTGTGTAGCACAAAAAGCTTTACATTTATAAACTCGATCTAATCTCCTAAACTACCTAGCGAAACCCGCAGTGTACGGATCGTTATTGATAGCATGAATTATAGTCCATATTTTAGGGTTTGTTTGGACGTTTTATCTTTCATGTTCTGCATGTTTGTATGTACATTATGTGATTTTACTACCATTTCATCTACCTTTGCGAGAATCGAGGTCTACACCTAGTTTCGTTGTAATTGCAGGTAATATGGTACGTTTTGCATCAAAAAGGAGCAAAAGAAGTCAAGAGTCATTTGGAGCTACATCCAGGAAGCACAGCCATGGATTGAAGATTTACTTTGGAGCTGATTTGAGAGATTTCACATTCTGTCGTGAGATCACCTCGGTTGACCAGAGGTTCACCTCGACCGAGGCGATCCAGAGACACCGACTCGACCGAGGCGAATACCTAGGACGCGGCGAGAATATTTTATTCTTGGAAGAGATCTTTTAAATTTGGAAAGTGATCTTATATTTTTGGGCTGAGCTTCTGGAAGGAAGGAGATATGCAGAATCATATATTTTACCTATATTTATGGGATAATATCTTCTTAAGATTTATTATCTTTGGAGGTTTATTTTTCCTATAAAAAGGATTGGATTTCCACAAATCCAACATCACGCTATACCGTCGATCAGGGTTTATACGACGCAGCAGCCGCAGTATACTCCAAGTTGGGAGTTGTTGAAGAACCTTTTTGAAGGTTGAAGGAAGGTTGAAGATCATAGCTTTTTATAGCTTTTTGAAGGGTTTTGTAAAATTGTCTTCAATTCCTTCCTTGATTGTCTTGTCTTGTTGAATTGCTATCCAAGGAACGCTTTGTTTGTGATATTTGATTCAGTTATTGAAGTCTTTTCATTAAATTCTTCTTTGTTCAAATATTCACCTTCTTCCCATATATTTAATACTTTCATAATGATGATGAGTGGCTAATTTCCTTGTGTGATTCTAGGGTGATTGGCTGAAGGTTGTGGGAAAAACAATGATAGAATAATCTTAGATTCCAGTAGGATCCTGAAAGTTCGAGTCTTTAACCTTAACCCTAAGCATCTCGTTCGGTTGATGAACATCTCGGCCGGGGTGGAATTCTTCTGACCGAGGTGACTTATCCGACCTAAAACAGAAAGTTAAGTGTTAGAGTTTGCTAAATCCTATTCTTATTACACCTTCCTGGTTCAATGCAAGCTTGGGATGAGACTTACCCGGTAATTCCTTAGTTTGTGTATTAACGATCATAAGTGTAGGTAATAAAGGTTTATCCTTTATTGGGGTTTGAGTGTGCTTCCATCCCATCTTTGTGAGTTAGCCTGAGACTTACCCGGTAAAGGTTGATTCTATTCCCTTAGATGGTGTGTTAGTTTGAGGTTATAGTTCTTTATCTTGATTCCTTGAGACTTACCCGGTAATAGGAGTTATGGTTTAGGATTAGTGAGTAGTGAGACTTACCCGGTGATCTATTCTACTTTAGTAACACCTTCCCCATGCAAAAACCTCAACTTTGTCCGCTTATCTTTAGATCTTGAGTTGGAACCACAACTAGATGCTTTAATCCCTAGAATTGCATATTTCCTTTATTGACTTCTTATTCATCTTTGATTGTTTTAATTACTCTTGTGGTTAGTGATTGCTTAAGCATACCGTAATTGGACTTTGTTTCACTAAGTCCCTGTGATCGACCCCTGGAATTCCTTGCTTTTTACTACGATTGACCCGTACACTGCGGGTTCGCATCCTTGTTTTAAGCTTACGTCTAGTGTTATAAATTTAAAGCTTGCACACACCGTTTGGAGCGAACAGGCTTCCCGGCAAAGAGTCCTTCAATCCTTCTCCAAGAATCTCCAATCTCTTTCAAACGTCTAAAGATTTCCCGCTGCGGCCTTCTCGTTTTTGTTCCTAGGGTTCTCACCTATAGTTTCTTGCAAATGGGCCGTTTGGCAAAACTCTCCTCTAGCCCAAAAGAATTGGGCTTTGTGTCGTCTTTTCATTTGGCCGAAAAACAAAAGAAATCGACCCAGTCGATTTATACACAAAACCGTTCGATTTCTAGGGGAGAAAATCGTCCGATTTATATGCATCTTGGCACGATTTTCTTCAACAGAAAGTGCTCTTCTCTTAGCTCGTCTTCTATGCTTCTCCTCTGCAATTCCTTATCTCTTTATGATCCCTTTAAGACTCCTTTAGCTTCCTTAACATCCTTAGATGCTCCTTGCTCCGCTTTTGCTTCCAATTCCACTCCATTTACCTATAATTCATCAAAAACTCGTGTAGACCTCTATTTCCGACAAATGATTGAATAGAACATAAAAGGCACACAAAATCTCTCTAAATGCAAGGTAAACTGAGACAATCTTCTATAATATGCATGAATATGATGATACATAATTCATGTCATCAAAATACCCCATACTTGCCTCTTGCATGTCCCTAAGCAAGACTCAAATTTAGAATATAAGATGTCATGGATTATATATGTATGAAAACTCAAAAACTCTTCTTTTGGTAGTGCTTCTTCTTATTGGATCACCCTCAAAGTGATATTTCAAGGCATAAAAAGGCAAAGCATGTATCAATGATAACTATAAGATGAACTAACTCCCTTTTCTTTCTTGAAAGCACAAATAAAGGACATGATAAAGGTGTAGAGGTAATCAAAGTCAAACAAATCTAAGTTGTTACGTCTAGGAATAGATGCGCAATAAGCCTTAAATTTATACTCGATATATTTCTCCTAACTCCTAGCGAACCCGCAGTGTACGGGACGTTTTGTAGTAGGGATAGTATTCCGAGGTCGAACACAAGGACTGAGGCGAAATCAAGTCATTCAATGATCAAAGATAGTGTGAATCTAGTCTAAGAAAAGAGAAAGGAATAAAGAAATGAAAAGCACGATATTTTTTGTTGGTTTTGGGGTGATCAAACAAGGATCACAAAATATGCAAATCAAACAAGCAAACAAACACACGAATGCAAGATAGGAGAAAAGAGGTAAGATAAGTGGATTCTAGAGGTCAAGATTACCGGTTATGGCATTGGACTCAAGCTTCTAAAGATTCTAAGGACAAAGCTGCGGTGTTAGGAAAGGGTGTTTCTCTAATGGAAGCAATTACCGGGTAAGTCTCATGCTTCACTAATCCCGCACCAAACTCCTATTACCGGGTAAGTCTCAAGGAAGTAAAGTTGGGAATTCTACACAAACCGGACACTACTTAAGGGGCAAACCTCTCCTTACCGGGTAAGTCTCAGAAAAGGTAAGTCTCAAGCAATAATCCTAGCACACTCAGTCCAATAGCGGCTTGTGAGGCTCACTACTACCTAGAATTCATCATCTTAGGTATCTAAGATCGGAAATCACCGGGTAGGTCTCTTTCCTCGCTTAGTTTGCTAGCATTAGGTCACCCTAAGCTATATCATGCTCAACAAACACTAGGATTTCAACAATCTAACATCCTAACATACAGATTCATCAATTAAAGAGCAACAGAAGGAAAAATCGGGTGGATCATAGCAAAAATCGGCCGATTTACTCTGAAGAACGGGTCGATTTTTCTCCTCTGGTTTAGGTTTCGGGCACAAAAATCATCCTAAACTAACATGTAAGTCCATTCTATCATCACCCAAGCTATAACCATCAATCCATCACTCCAGAATCACATTAAACTAGCCAACAACATGCATTTCAAGATCTAAAACCATCATACAAGCATACATGGAATCCATAGCAAGAAGATGAAGTAAGGAAATGAAAGCAATGAAACTTAGCTGGATTTGAGCTCAAAACAAGTCTTTCAACACACCAAATGTAGCTCCAAGTCAGATCTTACAACCCTCAACAAGATCCTTCACAAAAATCACTCAAATCTCACTACGAAATTGAAATCTACACTAATCTCCCGCAAGAACACCCACAAGGGTGTCTTGAAGAGAGGCTACAATCCAAGAGTCTTTGGGAAGATGCTAGAGGATGTGTGTGAGGGGAATTGGAGAGATCGCTCTCAGCAACAGCTTGCAGGCCCACTTATATTCTCCACCAAGAGCAAGGCCGGACAAAGAGATCGTGGGACACGTGGCTTAAGCTGTCAAAGGCCAAAAAAATCGACCCAGTCAAATAAATCGGCCGATTTTCCTGAGTGTAGGTCGATTTTCTTCAACAGAGACTTGTTATGATCATCTAGCCATGAGTTGCTCCATTGCTTGCACCAATAAGGGTCCTTGTGTCCTTTGTTGCTCCAATTATGTTCCTTCTAAGCCTTGGATGTGTACCACCATGAGGCTTGACCCTCGAATGTATCGATTAATGCCCAAAAGATCCCCGAATTACCTACAAAACCGACAAAAGGTCGTGTAGACGTCTTTTCTAGAAATATGCATGAAATGAGTGTAAACGTCGTGAACTAATGTCAAAACGTGCATGAATAACGGGAGAAACTATCTAAATGTATGCCTATACTAACGTCATAAATCACGTTATCAAAATACCCCATACTTAAGGTTTGCTCGTCCCCGAGCAAGATCCAACTATAGACTAAGAGATGACGTGATTTATGCATGCAGAAAAACAACAAAATCTTTTTGGAATTGTGCTTCTTACCATTGGATCACCTTCATAGTCACGTTTCATGGCAATGGACAATCAATCATGCATCAAATGAATGAAGGCATGGAAAGACAATTATACTTAACTAGAAAGCATGCATGAGAGGTGAAAATGAAGAAGTCAAGATGATCATGAGTATGTCCAATCTAGATCACTAAGTCTTACACACATGCATTTAGGTCACAAGGACTTAGGAAAGAAGAGGCTAAGAAACGTTGTGATTAGGTGGGAATTTTTAGGTCATGTGATGCTAATCCGGGAAAGGAACTAACTCCACAATTTCGTTTTTGCTCAACTTCCCAACAAGTGTATAATTTTCTACATTTTTTTTTCTTTTCTTTTTCACTTATTTTTGAGACAATCGCATTGGTGTACAAAAGCCGAAACCTTGGTGATTAGCCGTCCTCAGGTTTTTTTATTTTTCGAGGTGCATCCACACCGGGCACACATACCAAAGCTCGTTAGGACTATCGGTTTATTGGACTTTGGCAAGGCACAAACACCCGGCTATGTGAATGGTGCCGATTTACTCGTCATTTAAACCAACGTCCCCAAACCTATATTTTTTTTACACTTTCACAACAAATTCAGCACTTCATTCACATCATTCATTCATCAACAACTTCACCCCACACTTACTTTTCACACACATCAACACACTAGCATGCTCCTATTCCCGGATGGGTCAAAAGAGGTCAAATTTTTCATCAATTGAGGTGCTCAAACAACATGATCAAGATGAGAAGTAGAGAAAGATGAATTGCCTTAATCACTCCTAAATGATGTGCAAGAACTAGCATGTAATTTCGACCTTCAATCCTCAATTCAATCAAGGCAAACATTCATGATCACAAATCATTCATGGGATTCAAGATAAGTACTTCAAGTCCACATATGCATTCATCTATTCAACACATAAGGCCATCCATATCCAATTCACAAGACAATTTCATCATAAAGGTCATTCCCAAGCTTAGAAGCACTAAAAAAAATTTTAAAATTTTCTGATTTTTTGGATTTTTTTCGAAATATGTATGTACAATGCAAGACATAATGAAACATGTGACAATATTAAACTATCCTAGATGTTAATCATGCAAGTGATCATGAAAACCCCACCCCATACTTAGAAGCACATTGTCCCCAATGTGGAAACTAAATAAAGAAGTGAAAGAGAGTTCTCACAATGTAAAATTGGTGATGCTTTGGTATTTCGGTTCACATCGAATGATGATGGTGGGTGATCAATCAAGGATGGTAGAGAGCTCTTGATGTTCATTATGATGTCGGAACCCACGCTTCGCAAGCCGTCCAAGTTACACGTCCGCTCCACCCATGCTTGATTGGAGATCATCACTTTCCTTGACAGAAGGAAAAATCGGACCATCTGCCCACGAAAATCGGCCGATTTTGTGCAAGATCAGTCCGATTTTCCTGGGTGCTTTCTTCCTTGTCCATGTGCTCGGATCTTGCACCTTCTTCTCCACAGTTCCATGAGGTTTTCACATGACCTCCAGCATCTCATCACACATGACAACAACAAGATCTAGCACCCAAAAACACAAAAGAAAAACAAAGCACACCAAAAGCAAAATCAAACAAAAACAAGAAAAATAAAAGGGAAAGACATGTACCAATGGGTTGCCTCCCATTAAGTGCTTCTTTAAGGTCATTAGCTTGACCAAACTCCGAGGATGTGTCAATCCACCTCGAATACCATGGTTTGCTTGAGGAGTCCAAGCAACCATCGCTTTCCGGCATCCATGATGACAAGCAAGGGCCACTTGATGCCCAAATAAGCCTTAAGTTCTCTCTTCACCGGTGAGTAGTAGACTCCTTCATCACCGCTCCTTTGATGATAGTATGGAGTTGCAACCATAGGTGCCACCCCATGCTTAGACAATTGGTACTCCGCGGTCATACCGGTGAGATGCTTGTCATCCTCATCCTCTATGATCCCAAGAAGGCCGGTTTTTGGAAAGAACTCTTCATTGAGGTGCTCCATAACCATCATGGATCCATCATGCTTGCCTCCATCATTCAACATGGGAAACTCCTTAGGAAAGGGGCTCCAATCTTCGTGTGTACTCCGGGCAAGCAAAGAGGGATTGGAAGGAGTTGAGGTTAGCTTAGGGCTCTCCCTCGTGAGCTCTTCAAGTGTGGTTCCGGGGTTGATGGCAAGGATGACCGGGGGTGAGAATACTTCATTGCACTCCTCCAAAGGTGAAGGAGGTGGAGGTAAGCCTTGAAGGATGGTAGGATCTCCTAGCATAAGAGCATTCCTAATCTCCTCAATCTCCCTTCTTATTTGTTCTTCTCTCTCGGTATTCAATCTCCTTTCTTCCTTCAGGGCCAAATCCCTTAGCCACAATTGCTCTCGAGCTTCATTCAACTCTTCCTCAAGGCTTCTATTGGTTATGGTTGAATCGGGCAATTCTTGGATCTCCTCATAGTGAACCTCCTCTTGATGACATACTTCCGCTTCAAGCTCCATGTGGGAACTAGAAATGGAAGCAAGGTTGCTTTCTAGATCATCCATCTTCCTCAACATTTCCTCTAGCATTGATTCCAATCGATCTTCATGAAGTTGATGGTGAGGTTCCACATAAGGCAATGTAGTCATGTGAGCTTGATCATGGGACTCATGATGGGCATTAAACTCCTCCCAATACTCAAACTCATCATGGAGAGGTCCTAGATCTTGGCTTTCTATCCACTCCTCATACTCCATGTTGTCAAGGTCGTCTTGGAGGTACAATCCGTCCATGGCAAACATGAAAAGCTTTACATTTATAAACTCGAACTAAAATCCTAAACTACCTAGCAAAACCCGCAGTGTACGGGACGTTTTGTAGTAGGGATAGTATTCCGAGGTCGAACACAAGGACTGAGGCGAAATCAAGTCATTCAATGATCAAAGATAGTGTGAATCTAGTCTAAGAAAAGAGAAAGGAATAAAGAAATGAAAAGCACGATATTTTTTGTTGGTTTTGGGGTGATCAAACAAGGATCACAAATCAAGCAAGATGATAAAACAAACTATCAACTCAATCTACCAAAACAAACAAGCAACACAAACACAAGATGTGTGATCAAAGAGAGAAAAATGGATTCTAGAGGTCAAGATTTCCGGTTATGGCATTGGACTCAAGCTTCTAAAGATTCTAAGGACAAAGCTGCGGTGTTAGGAAAGGGTGTTTCTCTAATGGAAGCAATTACCGGGTAAGTCTCATGCTTCACTAATCCCGCACCAAACTCCTATTACCGGGTAAGTCTCAAGGAAGTAAAGTTGGGAATTCTACACAAACCGGACACTACTTAAGGGGCAAACCTCTCCTTACCGGGTAAGTCTCAGAAAAGGTAAGTCTCAAGCAATAATCCTAGCACACTCAGTCCAATAGCGGCTTGTGAGGCTCACTACTACCTAGAATTCATCATCTTAGGTATCTAAGATCGGAAATCACCGGGTAGGTCTCTTTCCTCGCTTAGTTTGCTAGCATTAGGTCACCCTAAGCTATATCATGCTCAACAAACACTAGGATTTCAACAATCTAACATCCTAACATACAGATTCATCAATTAAAGAGCAACAGAAGGAAAAATCGGGTGGATCATAGCAAAAATCGGCCGATTTACTCTGAAGAACAGGTCGATTTTTCTCGTCTGGTTTAGGTTTCGGGCACAAAAATCATCCTAAACTAACATGTAAGTCCATTCTATCATCACCCAAGCTATAACCATCAATCCATCACTCCAGAATCACATTAAACTAGCCAACAACATGCATTTCAAGATCTAAAATCATCATACAAGCATACATGGAATCCATAGCAAGAAGATGAAGTAAGGAAATGAAAGCAATGAAACTTAGCTGGATTTGAGCTCAAAACAAGTCTTTCAACACACCAAATGTAGCTCCAAGTCAGATCTTACAACCCTCAACAAGATCCTTCACAAAAATCACTCAAATCTCACTACGAAATTGAAATCTACACTAATCTCCCGCAAGAACACCCACAAGGGTGTCTTGAAGAGAGGCTACAATCCAAGAGTCTTTGGGAAGATGCTAGAGGATGTGTGTGAGGGGAATTGGAGAGATCGCTCTCAGCAACAGCTTGCAGGCCCACTTATATTCTCCACCAAGAGCAAGGCCGGACAAAGAGATCGTGGGACACGTGGCTTAAGCTGTCAAAGGCCAAAAAAATCGACCCAGTCAAATAAATCGGCCGATTTTCCTGAGTGTAGGTCGATTTTCTTCAACAGAGACTTGTTATGATCATCTAGCCATGAGTTGCTCCATTGCTTGCACCAATAAGGGTCCTTGTGTCCTTTGTTGCTCCAATTATGTTCCTTCTAAGCCTTGGATGTGTACCACCATGAGGCTTGACCCTTGAATGTATCGATTAATGCCCAAAAGATCCCCGAATTACCTACAAAACCGACAAAAGGTCGTGTAGACGTCTTTTCTAGAAATATGCATGAAATGAGTGTAAACGTCGTGAACTAATGTCAAAACGTGCATGAATAACGGGAGAAACTATCTAAATGTATGCCTATACTAACGTCATAAATCACGTTATCAAAATACCCCATACTTAAGGTTTGCTCGTCCCCGAGCAAGATCCAACTATAGACTAAGAGATGACGTGATTTATGCATGCAGAAAAACAACAAAATCTTTTTGGAATTGTGCTTCTTACCATTGGATCACCTTCATAGTCACGTTTCATGGCAATGGACAATCAATCATGCATCAAATGAATGAAGGCATGGAAAGACAATTATACTTAACTAGAAAGCATGCATGAGAGGTGAAAATGAAGAAGTCAAGATGATCATGAGTATGTCCAATCTAGATCACTAAGTCTTACACACATGCATTTAGGTCACAAGGACTTAGGAAAGAAGAGGCTAAGAAACGTTGTGATTAGGTGGGAATTTTTAGGTCATGTGATGCTAATCCGGGAAAGGAACTA
Organism: Fagopyrum esculentum; assembly: GCA_033239045.1. Classification (NCBI taxonomy): domain Eukaryota; kingdom Viridiplantae; phylum Streptophyta; class Magnoliopsida; order Caryophyllales; family Polygonaceae; genus Fagopyrum; species Fagopyrum esculentum. The sequence continues at coordinate 114,151,190 of BSUD01000006.1, forward strand.
ACTCCACAATTTCGTTTTTGCTCAACTTCCCAACAAGTGTATAATTTTCTACATTTTTTTTTCTTTTCTTTTTCACTTATTTTTGAGACAATCGCATTGGTGTACAAAAGCCGAAACCTTGGTGATTAGCCGTCCTCAGGTTTTTTTATTTTTCGAGGTGCATCCACACCGGGCACACATACCAAAGCTCGTTAGGACTATCGGTTTATTTGACTTTGGCAAGGCACAAACACCGGATTATGTGAATGGTGCCGATTTACTCGTCATTTAAACCAACGTCCCCAAACCTATATTTTTTTTACACTTTCACAACAAATTCAGCACTTCATTCACATCATTCATTCATCAACAACTTCACCCCACACTTACTTTTCACACACATCAACACACTAGCATGCTCCTATTCCCGGATGGGTCAAAAGAGGTCAAATTTTTCATCAATTGAGGTGCTCAAACAACATGATCAAGATGAGAAGTAGAGAAAGATGAATTGCCTTAATCACTCCTAAATGATGTGCAAGAACTAGCATGTAATTTCGACCTTCAATCCTCAATTCAATCAAGGCAAACATTCATGATCACAAATCATTCATGGGATTCAAGATAAGTACTTCAAGTCCACATATGCATTCATCTATTCAACACATAAGGCCATCCATATCCAATTCACAAGACAATTTCATCATAAAGGTCATTCCCAAGCTTAGAAGCACTAAAAAAAATTTTAAAATTTTCTGATTTTTTGGATTTTTTTCGAAATATGTATGTACAATGCAAGACATAATGAAACATGTGACAATATTAAACTATCCTAGATGTTAATCATGCAAGTGATCATGAAAACCCCACCCCATACTTAGAAGCACATTGTCCCCAATGTGGAAACTAAATAAAGAAGTGAAAGAGAGTTCTCACAATGTAAAATTGGTGATGCTTTGGTATTTCGGTTCACATCGAATGATGATGGTGGGTGATCAATCAAGGATGGTAGAGAGCTCTTGATGTTCATTATGATGTCGGAACCCACGCTTCGCAAGCCGTCCAAGTTACACGTCCGCTCCACCCATGCTTGATTGGAGATCATCACTTTCCTTGACAGAAGGAAAAATCGGACCATCTGCCCACGAAAATCGGCCGATTTTGTGCAAGATCAGTCCGATTTTCCTGGGTGCTTTCTTCCTTGTCCATGTGCTCGGATCTTGCACCTTCTTCTCCACAGTTCCATGAGGTTTTCACATGACCTCCAGCATCTCATCACACATGACAACAACAAGATCTAGCACCCAAAAACACAAAAGAAAAACAAAGCACACCAAAAGCAAAATCAAACAAAAACAAGAAAAATAAAAGGGAAAGACATGTACCAATGGGTTGCCTCCCATTAAGTGCTTCTTTAAGGTCATTAGCTTGACCAAACTCCGAGGATGTGTCAATCCACCTCGAATACCATGGTTTGCTTGAGGAGTTCAAGCAACCATCGCTTTCCGGCATCCATGATGACAAGAAAGGGCCACTTGATGCCCAAATAAGCTTTAAGTTCTCTCTTTACCGGTGAGTAGTAGACTCCTTCATTACCGCTCCCTTGATGATAGTATGGAGTTGCAACCATAGGTGTCACCCCATACTTAGACAATTGGTACTCCGCGGTCATACCGGTGAGATGCTTGTCATCCTTATCCTCTATGATCCAAAGAAGGCCGGTTCTTGGAAAGAATTCTTCATTGAGGTGCTCCATAACCATCATGGATCCATCATGCTTGCCTCCATCATTCAACATGGGAAACTCTTTAGGAAAGGGGCTCCAATCTTCGTGTGTACTCCGGGCAAGCAAGGAGGGATTGGAAGGAGTTGAAGCTAGCTTAGGGCTCTCCCTCGTGAGCTCTTCAAGTGTGGTTCCGGGGCTGATGGCAAGGATGACCGGGGGTGAGAATACTTCATTGCACTCCTCCAAAGGTGAAGGAGGTGAAGGTAAGCCTTGAAGGATGGTAGGATCTCCTAGCATAAGAGCATGCCTAATCTCCTCAATCTCCCTCCTCAATTGTTCTTCTTTCTCCACATTCAATCTTCTTGCATCCTCCAGGGCCAAATCCCTTAGCCACAATTGCTCCCGAGCTTCATTCAACTCTTCTCAAGGCCTCTATTAGTTATGGTTGAATCGGGCAATTCTTGGATCTCCTCATAGTGAACCTCCTCTTGTTGAAATACTTCCGCTTCAAGCACCACATGTGCACTCGAAATGGAAGAAAGGTTGCTTTCTAGATTATCCATCTTCCTCAACATTTCTTCTAGCATTGACTCCAATCGATCATTGTGAGGTTGATGGTGAGGTTCCATATAAGGCAATGTAGTCATGTGAGCTTGATCATGGGACTAATGATAGGCATTAAACTCCTCCCAATACTCAAACTCATCATGGAGAGGTCCTAGATCTTGGCTTTCCATCCACTCCTCATACTCCATGTCGTCAAGGTCGTCTTGGAGGTACAATCCGTCCATGGAAAACATGAAAAGGCAAAGACAAAAACAACACAAGATCAAAAGTAACAAGAAAGATAAACACTAAAAGCAATCAAAATCAAATGACTTAATCTAGACCTAGTCCCCGGCAACGGCGCCAAAAACTTGTTACGTCTAGGAATAGATGCGCAGTAAGCCTTAAATTTATACTCGATATATTTCTCCTAACTCCTAGCGAACCCGCAGTGTACGGGACGTTTTGTAGTAGGGATAGTATTCCGAGGTCGAACACAAGGACTGAGGCGAAATCAAGTCATTCAATGATCAAAGATAGTGTGAATCTAGTCTAAGAAAAGAGAAAGGAATAAAGAAATGAAAAGCACGATATTTTTTGTTGGTTTTGGGGTGATCAAACAAGGATCACAAAATATGCAAATCAAACAAGCAAACAAACACACGAATGCAAGATAGGAGAAAAGAGGTAAGATAAGTGGATTCTAGAGGTCAAGATTACCGGTTATGGCATTGGACTCAAGCTTCTAAAGATTCTAAGGACAAAGCTGCGGTGTTAGGAAAGGGTGTTTCTCTAATGGAAGCAATTACCGGGTAAGTCTCATGCTTCACTAATCCCGCACCAAACTCCTATTACCGGGTAAGTCTCAAGGAAGTAAAGTTGGGAATTCTACACAAACCGGACACTACTTAAGGGGCAAACCTCTCCTTACCGGGTAAGTCTCAGAAAAGGTAAGTCTCAAGCAATAATCCTAGCACACTCAGTCCAATAGCGGCTTGTGAGGCTCACTACTACCTAGAATTCATCATCTTAGGTATCTAAGATCGGAAATCACCGGGTAGGTCTCTTTCCTCGCTTAGTTTGCTAGCATTAGGTCACCCTAAGCTATATCATGCTCAACAAACACTAGGATTTCAACAATCTAACATCCTAACATACAGATTCATCAATTAAAGAGCAACAGAAGGAAAAATCGGGTGGATCATAGCAAAAATCGGCCGATTTACTCTGAAGAACGGGTCGATTTTTCTCCTCTGGTTTAGGTTTCGGGCACAAAAATCATCCTAAACTAACATGTAAGTCCATTCTATCATCACCCAAGCTATAACCATCAATCCATCACTCCAGAATCACATTAAACTAGCCAACAACATGCATTTCAAGATCTAAAACCATCATACAAGCATACATGGAATCCATAGCAAGAAGATGAAGTAAGGAAATGAAAGCAATGAAACTTAGCTGGATTTGAGCTCAAAACAAGTCTTTCAACACACCAAATGTAGCTCCAAGTCAGATCTTACAACCCTCAACAAGATCCTTCACAAAAATCACTCAAATCTCACTACGAAATTGAAATCTACACTAATCTCCCGCAAGAACACCCACAAGGGTGTCTTGAAGAGAGGCTACAATCCAAGAGTCTTTGGGAAGATGCTAGAGGATGTGTGTGAGGGGAATTGGAGAGATCGCTCTCAGCAACAGCTTGCAGGCCCACTTATATTCTCCACCAAGAGCAAGGCCGGACAAAGAGATCGTGGGACACGTGGCTTAAGCTGTCAAAGGCCAAAAAAATCGACCCAGTCAAATAAATCGGCCGATTTTCCTGAGTGTAGGTCGATTTTCTTCAACAGAGACTTGTTATGATCATCTAGCCATGAGTTGCTCCATTGCTTGCACCAATAAGGGTCCTTGTGTCCTTTGTTGCTCCAATTATGTTCCTTCTAAGCCTTGGATGTGTATCACCATGAGGCTTGACCCTTGAATGTATCGATTAATGCCCAAAAGATCCCCGAATTACCTACAAAACCGACAAAAGGTCGTGTAGACGTCTTTTCTAGAAATATGCATGAAATGAGTGTAAACGTCGTGAACTAATGTCAAAATGTGCATGAATAACGGGAGAAACTATCTAAATGTATGCCTATACTAACGTCATAAATCACGTTATTATAAGCCATTAAGTCTTAAACACATGCATAAAAGTCTCAAGGTCTTCTAATCAAAGAAAAGGTTCAAGAAACGTATTAAGGGAAGGAATTCTTTTAGGCAATTGTGGTGCTAATCCGGGAAAGAGGAACACATAATACCTTCAAGATTTTTCTTCACCGCACATGCTTCGCATGTAGAAAGCTTTGCTTCCATTATACTTTACTTTTTGAGAGTATGGACAGCGGTGCACAAAAACCGAAGCCTAGGAGATCGGCGTTTCTCAATTTCGAGATGCCTCAAACCCTTGATGCACATACCATATCCCGTTAGGACTTGTCGTTCAATCGGACTTTGGCAAGACACAAACACCCGGCTATGTGAATGGTGCCGAGTTACTCATCCTCATGTTCAACGTCCCCAAACTTATGAATTTCTGCACTTTCTTTCAATACATTTTCCTTGGCCCTCCCACATCAAACATGCCTTTTTCTATCACTTATCCTAATTCCCGGATGGTAAAAGGAGGGTTACATATTTCATTGAGGGGCTAGCATGATCAAGATATGAGAAAAGAAAAGAAGTGAAATGCCTTAGTCATCCTTATATGATGTAAAAGAACTTGCAATATAGCTTCGACTATTATTTCATTCTCTTATCAAAACAACTAGATCATATAACTTATCCATGCGTTCAAGTAACAAAAGTAGACTCGTTCATGCTATGATTAACATCTCAACATAAGGCGGAAGGTGACCATCCTTTCCCTAGGATCATGCTCAAATGTACTAAGGAATTCTAGGGTGATCTCGGTATAAGCATCCTCCCTAATCGTAGCAAACTGGCTCAGTCCAGCCCTGTCAAGCATCATATCAACATCCTCTCGAACAAACAATGAGTCTAAGTCATCTAGCACTATGTAGCGAGGAGGGGTGAATGGGCGATCTACGATACGTTCATAACGTTTCTTGTGCTTGGATAGGGGAGGGGGAAGCTTAGGGATGTTTTGAGGTGGTGGTGGAGGTGGGGGAGGGGCTTTGGAAGAAGATCCCTTCTTCTTCCCCGTGTTTCTAGTTACCCTCTTAACAAGATCCATTCTGAGTCAAAAAATCGGCCTGTTCTTCACAAAAATGGTTCGATTTTTCTGGGCTGGGTCGATTTTTCTTTCGAATTCAACGATTCTCACAATTCTGTAAAGTTCTGTTCAAGCAATCACCACCTACAGTCTCCTATAATGATTCCTAAGCAGATTCCTCAATCAATTCCAGCAAACAAACACTTCCTAAGCAAACTTCAATTTCGAATTAGAAACTTAGGTTTTGGAAAGAAAAACCTGAATTCCTTGTGGAGGAGTCAATTGCCGTGCTTGTTGTTGCTAGATCCTTGTTCCTTGTTGAAAATGCTTCAGTTTGGAGCCAAGAATCGCTCAAAATGATTAAGGAATGAGGATTGTAGGGTAAGGGCGATTTTCGGCGTTCTTGAGAAGGGGAAATCGAGAGTGGTAGGTTGTGGAATGAGGAAGATCGAGAGTTTGAGTCTTTATATAGGGTCGAGAAACTGTGAAGAAAATCGGACGATTTATAAGGTCGATTTAATCGTCGGGGCGATTTTTCTCTGGATTCAAAGAAAATCGGACGATTTAATTTGGCAGGTCGATCTCCAGGTCGATTTTTCTTCCTGTTGTCAAAAATCGCCTTGCTCTGCTTCTGAATCAGACGATTTACTTTGGGTAACTCGATTTTTCTCTGAACACATGGAAAATCGAACGATTTATTTTGGCAGGTCGATCTTCAGGTCGATTTTTCTTCCTGTTGTCAAAAATCGACTTGCTCTGCTCCTGAATCGGACGATTCACTTAGTGTATCTCGATTTCCTTCCTTATTCTTCATGGATCTCGAACATTTAACTGATTTATGCTCCCTTTTTCCATGGATCTCTCAAGTTGAACCTAATTTCCTGCGATTAATGACACGACAAACCAAGAGTGCATCGAGGAACAAATAAAAACGAAAACAAAGAAGCAAAACAACTAATCTACTCTAACTAAGCGATAAAAGGGTGAGAAATTATACTATCATGGATTGCCTCCCAAGAAGCGCTTAATTTATCGTCTTTAGCTAGACGGTGTATGGTTTGTGTTCAATGGAGGAGGATAGGAGCTATCTCCTCGACCGGAATTTCCGGTGTGTATTTCTTCAACCGTTGGCCATTGACCTTGAAACTTCCGCTTTGTTCACCCCATACTTCAACTGCACCATGGGGGAAAACTCGTTTAATTACGTAAGGTCCTGTCCAACGGGATTTAAGCTTACCTGGAAATAGACGCAACCTTGAGTTGAATAGGAGGACTTTGTCTCCCTCCTTCAAGTCTTTTGGAATGATGTGCTTATCATGCCAACGCTTTGTCCGCTCCTTGTAGATCTTTGCATTCTCATACGCATTTAGCCGGATCTCATCTAACTCATTGATGTCTAAGAGCCGCTTCTCTCCGGCTTCTTTCATGTCAAAATTGAGCCACTTGATAGCCCAATAGGCTTTATGCTCTAGCTCTACAGGAAGATGACAGGATTTACCATAGACAAGGTTATAGGGAGTAGTACCTATTGGTGTCTTGAAGGCCGTCCTGTACGCCCATAGTGCATCGTCAAGCTTCATTGACCAGTCTTTTCTTGTTTTAGAGATGGTTTTCTCTAAAATTCCCTTCATCTCTCTGTTGGATATTTCGACTTGTCCGCTGGTTTGCGGATGGTAAGGTGTAGCTATCTTATGGGTCACCCCATACTTGGCCAATAGAGTCTCAAATCGACGGGTTGTGAAATGCGTTCCTCCGTCACTAATGATGGTTCGGGGAGTTCCGAACCTTGGGAAGATCGTTCTATTGAAGAACTTCACCACTACCATTGCATCATTAGTAGGAGAAGCGATTGCCTCTACCCATCTTGAGACATAGTCTACGGCAAGAAGTATATATTGGTTACCGCATGAAGATGGAAAAGGTCCCATAAAATCGATGCCCCATACATCAAAGATCTCTACTTCTTGTATGTTGTTGAGAGGCATCTCATTCCTCCTTGATATATTACCTGTCCTTTGACAAGCATCACAAGAAACAACAAACTTTTGTACATCTTTGAAAAGTGTAGGCCAATAGAAGCCGGAACGAAGTACCTTAGCACAAGTCTTGTGGAAACTAGCATGTCCGCCACATGGTAGAGAATGGCAATGGCGGATGACACTATCTACCTCATCTTCGGGGATGCATCTCCTGTAAATGCCATCGGGACTTCTTTTGAATAGAAGAGGTTCGTTCCAATAGAATTGCCGGACGTCACTAAAGAACTTCTTCTTTTGAGCGTATGAAAGTCCGGGTGGGATCTCCTGACAAACAAGGTAATTCACAATGTCAGCGAACCATGGATCATTACCTTTTGAGATGTGTTGAAGACACTCTTCAATCTCGTGTAGCTGTTCGTCAGGGAATGAGTCGTCTATGGGAAGTTCATCCGTCTTGCCGGTGAGTTGTGGGAGACGACTAAGATGATCGGCAACGGAGTTTTCCGATCCTTTCTTATCTCTAATCTCTAAATCAAACTCTTGTAAGAGTAAGATCCATCTTATAAGCCTTGGCTTCGCATCCTTTTTGGTGAAGAGGTATCGGATTGCGGAATGGTCCGTATAGACTATCACCTTCGCACCTACAAGATAGGAACGAAATTTCTCAAAAGTGTATACTACGGCTAAAAGTTCATTTTCCGTAGTTGCATAATTATATTGAGCCTCATCTAGCGTTTTGCTAGCGTAGTAGATGGCATGAGTGCGACCGTCTTTCTTCTGTCCAAGAACGGCTCCTATAGCGACGTCGCTTGCGTCGCACATGACCTCGAATGGAAGAGTCCAATCGGGTGGTTGAATGATTGGTGCTGAAATTAAAGCTTCTTTGATCTTGCAAAAAGCATCTAGACAATCCTTCGAAAATTCGAAAGTTGCGTCCTTCATCAAAAGATTAGTCAAGGGTTTTGAAATCTTAGAAAAATCTTTTATGAATCTCCTATAGAAGCCTGCATGTCCTAAGAAACTTCTAATTCCTTTCACTGAAGAAGGGGGAGGTAACTTCTCAATGGTTTCTATTTTCGCTCTATCAACTTCTATTCCCCTTTGTGATACTAGATGACCTAACACAATCCCTTCGGTGACCATGAAATGACACTTTTCCCAGTTTAAGACTAAGTTAGTGTCCTCACAACTCTTAAGAACTAGTGAAAGATTATAGAGACAGTTATCAAAGGAAGAACCATATACCGAAAAATCATCCATGAAGACTTCCATGATATTCTCTACATATTCGGAGAAGATTGCCATCATACACCTTTGGAAGGTGGCTGGAGCGTTGCATAGGCCGAATGGCATCCTTCTATAAGCAAACGTACCCCATGGGCATGTAAAAGTCGTCTTCTCTTGATCATCCGGATGAATTGGGATCTGAAAGAAACCGCTATATCCATCTAGATAACAAAAGTAAGAATGTTGGGCTAACCTTTCCAACATTTGATCGATAAAAGGAAGGGGGAAGTGGTCCTTCCTTGTCGCCACGTTCAGTTTGCGGTAGTCGATGCACATTCGCCACCCTGTAACTGTCCGTGTGGGGATAAGTTCGTTGTTCTTGTTGGCAACAACGGTAATGCCTCCTTTCTTGGGTACTACTTGTACTGGACTCACCCATTTGCTATCGGAAATAGGGAAGATGATACCTGCATCAAGTAGCTTAAGGATTTCTTTCTTCACGACCTCTTTCATTGCCGAATTTAACCGTCTTTGAGGTTGGCGTGAAGGTTTGTAATCCTCTTCCATTAGAATTTTGTGCATACATAGAGAAGGCTTTATTCCTACTAAATCATCAATAGTGTAGCCTAATCCTCTCCTATGTTGCTTCAAAACATGCATGAGTTTCTCTAATTCAGCTTCATTCAAATTCGCATTGACAATGACCGGATATGTGGAATTAGTGCCAAGAAATGCGTACCTTAAATATGTGGGAAGTGGCTTCAATTATAATGATGGGGGTACCTTGATTGATGATGAACCTTGGCCTTCGAATGTTGTAGGAGAGGCCTCTAGAGATGGGGGTACGGCATCACTCAACTGGAGTTGGCGTTGAGCTTCATTCAGTTCAGCCTGGTAGTTTCTCTCGTCGTTCTCAGCCATTTTCTTTTCCTTCAACTTTCTTCTCAAAGTTCTCTCCAATTCGGGATCGAAAGGAACTAGATCTTTAGTGGATCTAGTCTTTCGCATATACCTAAAGAACCTGCAAAGATCACTCAAGTAGACAAATCAAATCACAAGAGCAAGAGCTCTCAAGCTAGACAACCGAAAACCGAATTTGGTCTAGACCAAATCCCCGGCAACGGCGCCAAAAACTTGTTCGCTCAAAAAGTGTGTGCGTCAAAGTCTTAAATTTGTATCTAGAACTCAAAAGCAAAGCGAACCCGCAGTGTACGGATCGGCTGTAGTGAAGTAAGAATTCCAGAGTCGAACTCAGGGATTTGGTGAGAATAAATTCAAAGTCAATTATCTAGCGAAAGTGTAAAAGCTTTTGTGATTGATAAAGAGGGAAATGATTCCAAGGATTCAAGTATCCGATTTCGGCTTTCGATTCAAGACATTTCTATAGATATAGGACAAAGTTAATATTGTGAAGATTAAATGTTCAAAGGTAGGATTCGTACGATGAAGTTCCGAAACCCATATGACTAATCTAAAGGTTCTCTCTATAAGGGTTGTTGAGGCTGCAATATAGAAAGATCTAAAGACAAGAATTATGTTCAAACTAACTATCTAAAACTCCAGGATATGACTCTCTAAAGCAAAGATTAGAAAGCACACTTAGAATCTTAATAAAGGATGTTGAGTCTCTTTATTACCCAAATCTTATAACCTTAATCTATTAAATGTATAATCAAGTTTGAAATCTCTTCATACACTCTATTAGAGGTTAAAAAGGTTAATCAATGTTGGGATTTAGGCAAGGATTAGTTTTGGTTGAAGAATGATTCAATTAAAGTTCGTCAGAAGAATAAATCGTGTTGTTCATAAGAAAATCGGCCGATTTTCCTCAAGAACAGTCCGATTTTCCTGTTGTCGCAAAACTAAAAATTAAACTCTCAGGGTCCTAATGTTTGAATGAGTTCAGTCTATCATCATCTAAGCCTTAATCATCAACTATTCTCCCCAAAATCACAAAGGTTTTAGCCAACCATTTTCAAAATCGAATCAAATTAAATATTGAGAGAAATATCGCAAAGAAACCGAATCTTGAATAAAAAATCCAATAACCTTCAAATCTGTAAACGATTATTAAAACAAATCAATGTATCTCTTAAGTAACTCAAATTCGTGCTCAAAAACAGCAAGCACTTCAATGGACAAAGAAATCTCACAACTAGAATCAAGAATAACTTCCCGGCAAAAATTCCTTCAATCTTCCTCCAAGAATCTTCGAATTCTCTCAAACGTGTAAAGATTTCCCGCTGCGGCCTCCTCGTTTTCGTTCGTAGGGTTCTTTTTTATAGTTTCTTGCAAATGGGCTGTTTGGCAAAACTCTCTTCTAGCCCAAAAGAATTGGGCTTTGTGTCGTCTTTTCATTTGGCCGAAAAACAGAAGAAATCGACCCAGCCGATTTACACACAAAACCGTTCGATTTCTATAGGAGAAAATCGTCCGATTTATATGTATATTGGCACGATTTTCTTCAACAGAAAGTGCTCTTCTCTTGGATCGTCTTCTATGCTTCTCCTTTGCAATTCCTTAGCTCTTTATGAACCCTTTAAGACTCCTTTAGCTTCCTTAACATCCTTAGATGCTCCTTGCTCCACTTTTGCTTCCAATTCCATTCCATTTACCTATAATTCATCAAAAACTCGTGTAGACCTCTATTTCCGACAAATGATTGAATAGAACATAAAAGGCACACAAAATCTCTCTAAATGCAAGGTAAACTGAGATAATCTTATATAATATGCATGAATATGATGATACGTAATTCATGTCATCATATATACACTCTACTTATTCATATTTAAACACTTATGTCTCCCATCCCATACCTATCTATACGTACCTATGTATCCGGCACCGATACATGTATATTTATTTCTATCTCTCACTCTTACTTCTATGTACACGCCCGTATAACACTGCACGCCTACATGATAGCTTATCCATCCTCACTATCTCTTCATCAGATATATATATATATATATATATATATATATATATATATATATATATATATATATATATATATATATATATATATATATACTTATCACTCGTATGCCTATAAATTTTATATATATACATATACAAACTCACACTCTCAGCCATACTGTCTATATATCATATATAGGTGCACACACTGTATAGACTGTACAGAAAACGACTCACCTTACGACCCCTCCCTTTCCGGACTCGCTTTTGCCTGAGAAGACGAGAGATTGCACGTCTTAGGTAGCCAACCGAAGTCCGTCCTTAACCTGCTCGTCGATCCAGCACAAGGCTCGTGTCGTCCATGGTTCCGACTAGCGAAGGCACTCTTCCGCAGTCTGTAGTTCGAGATGAGGGTCAGCACAGGAGGAGGAGAGTAGCAGAGGGGAGAGACGAAGGACTCACCGGTGTGACTCACGACTGGTTGCAAGGTTCGGAACCGGTTTGCTTGTACGCCCCACGTTGCCCCGCTCTTCCTAACTGGCGCCTACTGCAGCGCCTGAAGTATACCCGTCTTCCAGTTAAACACAGGAGCAGCCGAAGGGAAACAGAAGGAATGAGAGACGAATCACCTACTGCAACGCCTGGGGTCTTCGTGTTGTATCGATCGTCCTAACCGGTGTGAGCACCGCTGTTGTGTGAAGCAAAGTCAGACGACTACTGCGACTCAAGAATAGAGAGGAAGGGGAGAGATGGACAGAGGAGATGGCTCACCTAGTGGTCGATAAAGCGGGCGAACGAAGCTCTCGATGGTTGTGCGTTGCTACGTCGTCTCGCAGATGGAGGCAGGAGAGATATGTACGAGGTTGGTTGCGGTTGAGGGAGAGAAGCGAACAGCGGCTAACGTAGCAGATGAAGGAAGATTAGGTGTGTGTTTGGCTGCCAAAAACTAAAAACTAGTGTTGTAGTTTTACAGTAGTTTTTGGTAGTACCACTAGTGTTATAGTTTTGTAAAAACTGTGGTGTGTTTGGTAAGAAGAGTTTTTTTTAGTGGAGTGTTTTGATGATAAAATTTCTATTATAACCCTACTTTTAATTAATTACTAATAAAAGTGAGGGTACAAAGGTCTTTTTGTTTATGATAACACTAACCACTAAACAATAACCCTCACTCCCATTAGTGTTCCACAAAAACTCCATGAAAACTCAAACACTAGTTAAACTAGTGCAGCCAAACACAAATTTAATTTTCTAACACTACAAACCACTAGTTAACACTAGTGTTGTGTACCAGCCAAACACACACTAGGTTTAGGATTAGATTAGGTTAATTTCAATTAGTGAGGCGTTTAGTAAGTGGGCCGGTCCAAGGTGAATGGGCCAAATATTTGGGCCTGTTCACCAATAAAACAACTGAGCTGAAAGAATATTTATTAATTGTCCGGAACTGTTAAAAGTACGGGATTATTTACGGAATTATTTACGGATTACAAGTTATCATTTTATGTGAATCAAAGTCACATAAAATGATAGAATTTAATATCGTGTTCTTTTATTTAAAGGAATTAAGGTTGGCGGATCGAAATCCGGTTAAATCTGGTATTAAACGGAGTTTAAAATTTTGGGTTATTACAACGGGTTTGGGTAAGGATCGATGACCCTTACCCGTATCCGCGACCCGGGGGAACCCATACCCGCCGGGTCGGTGACCCGGCACAGAACCCGCCGGGTCACGGGAGACCCGTGACCCGTGGACATGCTTAGTTTAGGTTGTTTGACGCTTTTTAAACCGGTTTAAACCGCATGTTTGATCAAACCAACAATTTAGATTTGCCGGTTACCTAAACTGCCGATTATTTGCAACGGCTCTTGTGGGCCCGCCAACGGCTATTTTTTTAAAAACGGAGAGCGGTTAGGTTGGTTTATCTTCTAGAGGTAGTCCATCCTAAAGCATCCTTGCGGATGAGACACGAAGTTTGGGATCGTCAGAAAAAACATATGTTGGGGTTCGATATTCCCAAATGGGTCAGTCGGTCAGTAACACAATTAGTTTATGTGAAAATATGTCTGATCTGGACTTTGTCAAAGAAACAAAGATCAAGCATGGAGTCAGAAATAATTATCTCGACCTCCCACGGGCAACTCCATAATCTTTGGAGTGCCTTGATGACACAAAGATTATCACCCTCAATTTCTATCTTTTTGATTTTTAATCTGATAGCCTCTTGAAGACCCAATTTTAGAGCATAAGTTCAACTTTTATTAGCGAGTTCAAGTTATTTTTTGTCACGTCAAGGCTAACAACCTCACCGTTGTGATTCCGAATCACAAAGCCAATGGATGTTACTCCCGAATCGAGTTTAGATCTATCAAAGTTAAGTTTATGGAAACCAGGTTTTGGTTTATCCCACTTACTATTGTTTTTCTTCCTTTTGGGAGAATTACACTTCTTTTGTTGTTGTTTTATATCGTAATCGTCTTCATCAATGATGTTAGTTTTCCACATTTGGATTTGGTTTTTAATGAAGCTAATAAACTTATTGCAAGGACCGATAGGCTCGTTCCCAAAGATAATTTTGTTCCTAAAGAACCATATACTCCACCACATAGTTGCTAGACTTGCAAACTTGTTAAGTCCAATTTTATTCTTTATTTCTTGTAGGAGGTCGTTAGTTTTTTTTATCAACAAGGCTAATGTTGTTTAGTTCGGTTAATATTGACCTGTCGAATTTGGCAAGAATTTGTTTGCTAAAAGGACATTCAATGAGCAAATGGAACAAGTCCTCAAGATGGTGGTTACATAGTTCAAAATGCCTTGTTACGGCAATTTTTCTTTCGTCAAGTTTAGCCTTTGTTGGGATTCCGTTTTGTGAAATTTTTCAAAGGAAGTTTTTTATTTTAGGTTGGGTATCGAGGTTTCAGATCCAATCGCATGTATAGTTCGGGGACATGCTTGAATCCTTCTCAATCATTTCCGACGCAGATTTTGTAATAAACCACCCATTATTATTACATCTTCAATATAATCTACCTTGAATATCATTTTTTGGTATAATTATTTCCTTAATTTTTTTCCTAATCTCTAGGTTGATGATGTTTTGTAGCTCGTTATCAATTTTGTTGATATCCCATTATCTCGCGACGTTAATAAAGTGACTAACCTTTATATTTGTGTCAAATTGATTGGTGTTCAGAGCCATTTTTATAAGTGGTGTTGTTGTTACTCAATTGTCATGCCAGAAGTTAATGGTTTTACCATTTTCGACTTGCCAAATAATGCCATTTTTGAACTCAGATTTTAGCTTCATAAGGTTATTCCATTGCCAAGACGTTGAACCTTTTCTTTTGGTAATGAAGAATATTATGGTTTTTCAAATATTTTTCGTTTACAATTTTAACCCATATATTATTTGGTTCAGCCAAAATTTTCCATAAGAGTTTCATTTGTAATGTTTTATTTGTGATTAAATATTTCCTTAATCCAAGACCGACATGCCTTTTTGATTTGCATATTACATCCCAACTGATTATGGGTCTATGTTGGTCCCCTTTGTTCCAGAAGAATTTTTTATATGTATTATCTAACTCCTCTAGATTATGACTCGGAAGCATAAAACTTTGCATGGCAAAGGTTATTTTAGCCGTTAGATTATGTTTTATGAGGGTTTTCCTCCCTTCTTGTGATAAGGAATTGGCTTTCCATTTCGAAAGTTGTTGTTTTGTTTTGAGATTTATGTCACCAAAAGTCTCTTTTGTCACTCTATCCTTGATGATTGGACATACAAGATATTTGTCGAGGGAAGTGGCATGATTCATGGCTAGAACATTTTTTTATTAGGCAATGTTGTTTTCATTAGTGTATTTTGTTGTTTGGAAAGCAGATTTTTGGAAGTCAATCTTCTGTCCCGATATGGATCAATATATTTCCAGGATTTGCTTAGTTCTTTGACATGAGGCCATATTTTCCTTAGCAAAAATGATCATGTCATCATCAAAAGAAAGAAATGGGATTGGTGTTGCTTGTGTGCACACGGAGAATCCAATATAGTTGTCATAGTTATTGCAATCTTCTTGTAACATTTGTGTTAGGATTTCAGCCCCAAGGATGAATAAATATGGGGAAAGAGGATCTCCTTGTCTAATTCCTTTTTCCGCACAGAATTGCTTAGTTGGTCCATTATTCACAATAATGGAGAAAGAGACTATAGTTATATATTCTTTAACCCATCCTACGAATTTATTATTGAATCCAAATCTTTTGAAGATGCTAATGATATAGTCTCAGTTGACTTGGTCATGTGCTTTTTCCATATCTAGTTTGATTGCGATTCATCTATCCTTACTCTTTTTAGACCGAAAAGAGTGAAAAATTTCGTGTGCGATGAGAATATTGTCGTGGATTGATTTATTAGCAACAAAGGCGCCTTGTAGAGGGTGAATGATTTTAGGCATGATGGTTTCCATTCTTTTCGCGATTATTTTCGCTATAATTTTGTAGATTGTTGAGCAAAGACTTATAGGTCTGAAATGGTTAATTGTTGTAGGATTATCCACTTTAGGTATTAGGGTTATAAAAGTATGGTTAATTTGTTTGAGCATTTTTCCGCTTCTGAAAAGACCTTTCACAGCTTTGAAACGTCGGTTCCTAAAATGTGCCAGTATTTTTGATAAAATCCGGCCGGCATACCATCAGGTCCTGGGGATTTATCACATCTAATATCGAACATGACATTTTTTATCTCTTCATTAGTGGGGGGGGAGGGGTTTGTTAGATTTAAGTTATCTTCATTGCTAACTTTGTTTTGAATAAATTGGAGTTTGTTCTCCAATAGAGATTGATCTAGTTGAGTTTTAGAGTATTTTCTCACGAATTCCGTTTTAACTTCCAATCTAATCTCTGTTTCAAAATATAAAGTTGTACCATTTGTAGTTATTAGTTCGTTTAGGCGTTTTCGATTTCTTCTTCCAGTAGCAATGTGATGAAAATATTTGGAATTTGAGTCCATGTTCTTCAATGTTTGTTTTTAGTTATGTCTCTGATATCTCTGGTGAAAAGACAGTAAACGGTTTTGTTTTATAAGAAGATTCCTTTGGATGGTTTCCTCTACTTGGTTGAAATTATTAGGTCTTTTGCTTTGAATTTCCTGTAGTTTTGATTTCACCTCTTTAAGTTGTTTGAAGATGAAACCAAAGTTTACTTCAGTCCATTCATTTGCCTTTGTTTTAAGTAGTTGAGTTTTTTTGTGAGTTTATACATTTCATTTTCGATAAAGTTGGAACGCCATGTTTGTTTAACAATATTCTCAAATGATTTTCGTTTAGTCCACTTCATTTCAAATTTGAACGGTTGTGGAGTGTAATTCTTAGTTGTCGAAATTTCCAGAGAAATTTGACAATGATTTGATATAGTGAAAGCATGATTTTTTTGCTTTTAAGTTTGGGTACCACTAGAGTATTTGATTATGAACCAACACACGATCAAGTTTTTCAAAGATGTTATTTGGATCATCACGTTTTTTCCTCCAAGTAAAGAAATTGCCCGAAGTTTGGATGTCCTCAAGGCTACAAAAGTTCTTGAAGTTAATCAGTCTATTAAATCTATTGTTGTTAATAGGAGGTCCTCCTTGTTTTTCGGAGTATTGTTGAATTTCATTTAGGTCACCAAGGATAATTGTAGAAAGAGGAGAATCTTGTATGAATTCAGAAAGGTTATCCCAAAATTGTTTTTTTTAGCTTCTTGTGGAGGTGCATACACAAAGATGAGGTTCAACTTATGATTCAAATTGTTGCAAGTAAATTCAACACAGATGAATCTGTCGTTTTTAAATATGAACTTAATTGTTTGGTTTCTTAGTTGGTTCGCTTTCCATAGAAGGCATAAGTCATCAGCCCTTCCGATGGCAAGGCAGTAAATCATGTTGTCAAAATCAGCAGACCTCCATGATCGCTCATCCGGAGGATTCTCTGATTTTGTTTTTGCTAAGGCAATGATGTTGATCTTGTGAATTTTACAACTTGCGTCGAGGTTTGTCCAGAAGGTACTCCGGTCCATTCCTCTTTGGTCTATGGTGGTTGTGTCATATTCGCAACCGCCGAGGAAGTACCGGTTCCTTCGCCGCCGCCGCTAAAGACGTCGTACCGCCGGCCGACGTAACTCATTGTACATGAAAGTCATTTGCATGCGTAGTTCTTTCTACTTCCTTTTCAATTGAATATTACATTCATAAAACTCAAATTTAGGTTTTTTGGTTCAAAATTTTAGACCTACTTGGACCGCTCAACTCGGCCTTATACCGATCCTAGTGTATTATAACAAGTGTCTGACAAGGCTCTAAGAGCATTCACACCAATAGAGAGTTAAGATTAATCTTAACTTATATTTTATTAATTTTTTATTATTCTCTTCCTTCCACATCACCTTAAGAACATGTCTTAATTTTCACTCACATCAATAGAACACCTCTTCTCATCTTAGCAATTATAAAACTATAACAATATGTTATGTGTACAAATAAAAAATATTTTTAAAATAAAATAATATACACAAATGAATGTCTATAGATAAACAAATTTATTATATAGATCATAATAATTTTATTTTTTTTTCAAAATATAATTTTTTTACCATTTAATTTGAGTTTTTAATTAATTTGAACAAAAAGTAGAGAAGTTTTATAGTGGGGTCCATTTAAGATTGTACTTAAGATTAATCTTATACTAGTGTATTACCCATGTCTTGCACGAGATTTGTTAAAATATACTTTAATTTTATTTCTTCTTCTATTAGCCTTTTTTAGATGATATATATTTAATCAAATATGATATTCATGTGTATTTACAAACGTATCTCTTAAAAAGTCATGAAAGTTAAGTTATGGAATAATAAAAGTTTTTTTTTTCAAATTTTTAATGACTAATTTAAATTTATTTGGTTAAATCTTGTCAATCAAATTTAGGTTTTCCGATCTACTTTTCTCAGTCAATATCTTCTTTTTAAATATTTTTTGAAGGAAACAATATCTTCTCAAATTAAACTAATTTTAAATTTATTTAGTTAAAATTTTAATTTCATTTCTGAAGAAATATTTTACTGGATTAAAAAAATGATGATTTTAAAATTTTAATTTCTCGGTCGGATATCTTCTTTTTATATTAAAATAAAAATATATTAGATTTTAATAATTAAGAAACTTAATTTAAAAAATTTGGGCACCTATTATTAATTGCTAAATGGACACGTGGCGTTAGAGTTTTCGTAGGGAGACATGTGGCAATAGGTGCTACTCCTATAATATATACCAGTGTAGTTCCCGTGCCAAGGCACGGATATAATTTGAATTTTATAATTTTTAAAATTTTAATAAAAAAATTTATGTAACATAATAGTTTTAATTAACTAACGAAAGATTAATTAAAACTTATAATTAAATTAATTATAATTTCAGATAAATAATAAAAATAGACTAATTTAGACAATATTAAATATCTTAGTTAATGTTAGTAGACTATTTTATAAAGCTGATAAAGGTGAAATAAAAATTTTCAAAAGAAAAATATAAATAAATTTCAAAATTAAAATATAAATGTTAAAGTAGAGAACATTTAAAAAATTCAATTACAAAATTATCTTAGGTTGTTTTAAATAATATCCATAAAAAAAAAGATTTAATAATTATATTATAAAAATTTATACATTTTTAAGTTAGTGATTATTTCCTAGTTAATATAAAAACTATATATTTATATGTTAAAGTTAGAATAATAAATAATCTAATCATTTTATAATTAAAAGTGAGAAATTTTTTTTAAAATAATGAAAAGGATATCTTAAGAATATATTGAAGATTGTGATAAAATTATAAATGGAAATAATATATCTATTATCTATATCATTGCTATTTTTATTGATTTGTTAATTACTATAATTATAAAATTAAGATGCGCAAGAAAATGACACGTGACACAAAGTGTTTCTACTTTAATATATGTATATAGATTAATTGATAGAAGTTTAATAAAAATAATCTCTTCAATTTTTTAATAAAATTAAAATACAATAGCATCTATACATAAAATAAAAAAACTATATTTAGTATAGATAAATATATGTATAACTATATATATAAAGTTATTTTGGTATAATTTTTATCGTAGAATAATAAATATATTAGTATAATTTTAACTATGTTTATGTATATGTGTAGATATATAAAAAGACATGTATGGTAAGTAGATAAATATAACTTCTATTATAGGATAATTATACTATTACATTATTGACTAATTTAAATATGGTAAATGTATATATAATTTTTTTTAACAAAAATCAAAATTCTAAGAAAATGACACGTGACATAAAATAAGATAGTATGAACCACGTTGAAGTAAATGTTTTGGCTTTAATATATGTATATAGATAAGATAAGACCAAGTTTTCTTGGTTCTAACAAAACAAATTTTCTCTTTCCTATGTGGAAGCTAAGGACACCCACAAGATCAACCAATGTGGGTACTCTAACGGATAAACATGTCCACGGGTCACGGGTCACCCGTGACCCGGCGGGAACCCGGCGGGTCCGGGTTCCCCCGGGTCGCGGGTACGGGTAAGGGTCGTTAGATCCTTACCCGTGACCCGCCGGGTCGACCCGTAACAATCACAAGATTTTTTTTAAAAAAATCTCAACGGCTATATAGCCGTTGGGTAGCCGTTGTAACGGCTAGATTAATAAAAAAAATAATAATAATAAAAAACAATATACTTTAATAAATCTAACCCAAAATCAATTTTATAAATACCCCAAACCCAATTCATTTCATCTCACACCAATTCTCATTCAATCATCTATTCACTCTCTCAATCTCTCCATAATTTTCAACTCTTACATTCAATTACTCTCTTAATCTCATATTCTCATGCTCTTATTTTTCATTATACCACTCTTACTACTACATTCTATTATTCAAACAAAAAAATGTCTAACCGAGGAAGACGTTCCGTTAGCGGTGTCGGTCCTTCATCCGGCGAAGGTTTTACCCGAGTACGGCATTCCGTTAGCGGTCCTCCAACCGGTTCAGATTTAAGGCGAGACTTATTAAGTGGAGATCACGAGATCTTCGAGGAGGAGGATATCACGGAATCACCTACTCTTTCCAACACGCAAGGATCCGAGACCGAATTCACGGAGGAGCCGCCGTTGAACAACACTCAACTAACGGCGGCGGTCTTCCGATTTTGGTTTACAAAAGGTGCTCCCGATGGCAACGAAGTTTACTATGCCAAATGCAATTTTTGTGCGGCACAATACAAGCACAAAAAGGGAGAAGGCTACGGGAACTACAAGAGGCATATCCGGAACAAGCATCCCGAAAAAATGGGATTAGCACGAGGGCAAACACAACTTACCGGGTACGCATCTACTTCTAACCAACCTCCTTATCTATTTACATATGATCATTCTTCTTCTATGGATGCATTTTCGGAAATGTTACCCGTAGATTCTTTAGCATTTAGTTTTGCACATAATGTTGGTTTTAATGATTGGATGCAAAATCATGAACAACCCGCATATAAACCGATTTCTCGCCAAACCGCTAAAAGAAAAATGATGAATAAATATAAAATTCGTAAAAAATAATTGATTAAATATTTTATGGAAAACGGTGATATTCAAGTTTCTATTTGTATTGGTATTTGGACCGACGGTTTTCAAAAAAAATTCATATATTGGTATTACTTGTCATTTTGTTGATAAATTTTGGATTCTAAACAAAAGAGTTTTAGCATTACGAGTTTTCAACGAACAACACACCGCCCAAAACATTGCCCGTTTGATTGCAAATGTTTTGGAAGAATATAGATTACTTTCACGAGTTTTTTCAATCGGTTTTGACAACGCCTCCGCTAACACGGCTTCCATTAGAGATTTAACCAACTATTGTAAGCCGATGGTTGGAGGTAAATTTTTTCACATTAGGTGTGCCGCTCATATTTTAAACTTGTGTGTTCAAGACGGTTTAGCATACGTTGGAGATTTAGTACAACCTATTCGAAAAATTTTTAATGAACTTTGGTCTAAAAAAAGTGTACGTACTAAATGGTATGCATATTGTAAACAAAATGGCGTTTATCCTAAAAAATTTCCAAAAGATGTTTGTACAAGATGGAACTCTACTTACAAAATGATTTACGAATCATATGAATATCGAGAACTTTTAAGTGGTTTTGCCGCACAACATATTGACGGTGATTTTGTTTTCGGTGAATCTTGGGTTTTAGCAAAAGATGTAATGGAGGTTTTTATACATTTTTATGATGCTACTAACACTTTTAGTTATGTTTATACACCAACTTCAAACATATTTTGTTATGTAGCAATTAATATTGCATTTGCAATTCAACAAGGTCTTTTAATTGAAAATATTTCACAAGCTATTTATTCAATGCGAAGTAAATGGTTAGATTATTATACAACCATTCCCGATGTTTTTCTTGTTGCATTTGTGTTAGACCCTAGACGTAAAATAGATGGTTTAAAACAGTTTTTAGAAAGTTATTATGAATTTTTAGGTTTAGAACAACATCTCGATTGTTATGTTTCTACCATAATTGCTAAAGTTAGAAAATTATTTGATGAATTATTGGTTCAATATCGTGTTTCCTATCGAGGTCAATCTTCTCAACCCCCTCCTCGTCCTTCATCTTGAAGTTCTTCTAAATTTAAATCAATTGCTAGAGATTTGTTTGGCCCGAAAAGGGCAAAAACCACGTCGAGTTCCAACTCGGAACTCGACGAATATCTAACCATTTCTTTTGAGTTTGTCAATGATGAAGAAGAAGAGGATTTCAACATATTAGAATGGTGGAGCCGACCGGAGAGAATGAGGTTCCCTACCCTCTCAAGGATCGCAGCACAAATTCTCGCCGTTCCCGCCTCCACGGTAGCGGCTGAGCAAATCTTTAGCCGGAGTGGAAAGGTACTCGATCCGACGAGATCAAACATGTTGCCCTAGACGTTGGAGGCACAAGTCCTCCTACCCGATTGGAGGAAAGCGGAAATGCGAACACAAAAAAAACAACCTCTCGGCGGAGTAAGGCGACGAAGATGACGACGAGTGACAACAAACGCCATCGGATGTATCGGCGGGAGAGTCCGACTAAGGTAAGGGTCAATCGGGGATATAAACAAAGGTAAGAGAACTACGTGGGCTTTGATTCCTCCTCCCCGAGAGGATACGTAGGCAACCGGGATTTCGGTTCAAGCCCAATTCTTCCCTTTTTTTTTTTTTTAAGTTTAAGACTTAAACTTAAAAAAGAACAAAATAAACTAAAAAAAAGAGACTTAAACTTAAAAAAATTGGACTTAAACTTTAAGTCCAATTTTTTTAAGTTTAAGTCCTCTTTTTATTAGTTTATTTTCTTTTTTTTTAAGTTTAAGTCCAATTTTTTATTAGTTTATTTTCTTCTTCTTTTTTAAGTTTAAGTCCAATTTTTCTCTTCTATTTATTTTCTTATTTTTTTAAGTTTATTTCCTTTATTATTATTTATTTTTATTTTTTTAATGTGAGGTGGCCGACTCGTCGACCCGCCGGGTCTGACCCGTGACCCGGCGGGTCGGCTATATATACGGGTCCGAGTCACCCTCCCCGGACCCCTGACCCGGCGGGTCGGACCCGTCGACCCGGCGGGTCCGACCCGTGGACATGCTTACTAACGGATCTATAGCACGTACGGGCCTTTTCAGACAATGGATCATGAATAAACCTGTTCATATTTGGGTTGGGTTCGGGTCGAGCCTTGCTTCCAGGCCTCAAATGGCGGTCATGCCCGGCAGGGCGGGCAAATACCCGTTTTTCATTAAAAAATTTTTTTTAATGTTTTTAATATGATTTTTTTAGTTAAAAAATAAATTATAATTAAGATATTTTAATACCCGTTTTTCATTTAATTTTTTAAAAATATTTTTAATATGATTTTTTAGTAAAATATATAAAATTTATTATAATTATACTAAATATTTATTTTTATAATTAATAATATTAATATTGGATAAAATATATTATATATTTACCCGGGCCGACGGGCCGGGCTTTTCGACCTAGTCGTACATCTTCCGTTGTTCGTACGTACCCACCCGTTTTTTCACTCGGGCTGCCCGATAAAAATACTAAATATTTTGTATTTATACTTAATATTTTATAAAAATAATATTTTCGACCCGGTCAGACTTCTTTCTCTGTTCATACCTACCCGTTATTTTTCGGGCGGGCTGCCCGGATCTGAACAGAATGACAAGATAGTATAATTCCCGACTTGTCTACTGTTGTTGCTGTGGCTGAATAGGTTCACCCAACTCTGTTGTTGTATGAACACATTCACTTTGCAAAATTTAACTTCTTACAGCAGAAAAATCACCAACAGAAACATCAGCAAACTCTCTTATTTATGGTCTATTACAGCAGTTAAGCTTCCAGCTGAAGGGCATATTGTCAGGCGAAACGGCAAACCTTTACTGTGTAAACAATTCTCAATGACATACAAAGTCAACCAAAACCTTAAGAAGCTAATTAAATGGAACACCTGATCCAAGAGGAAACACATACTCGTAATAAGAAAAAACAGAGGTTCCCTTGAGAGATTTCACTTCAGTAAGCAAATACAAAGTGCTAAAAACCAGAAGCATGAAGGTTTCTTGATCCGAATCGTTTGAACCTTCTTGTGTGAAAAGGAGGGTAGACAGCTTCCGGACAAACATTTTTCTTAAACTCCATTGTGAAAGACTGTCTTTGGACATGATTTCTTGACCCTGGTCGTCGAACCACACTTGTGAGTAAAGGTGGATAGACAGCTTCCGGAAAAGCATTTTCAGGACGTCTCTTAAATACCGTAGTTTTAGAGAGTCTTTCCACAAGGTCACCTGATCCAGATAGTATAATTCCCGGTTTCATCATTTTCTTTTTAGTCTGTTGTTGCTGTCTATGTTCGTCATCTGTACTAGTTTCAACCACTTCACCCTACAGGATGCATTAAATGGATTGATGTTATTTTCCACCTGACATCTTCACACTGCAACATTCTCAACATTTTTCTGAGCAAGTATATGAGTTAGTAAATACCTCTCCTTGTGTATTCATGCCTGTATTGGAATCAACAAGAGCGTCAGCTGAATCATTTTCCTTAACAGTGTCGTCATCCAGCAGTGTCAAACTTTCATTTTCATCTTCATCTTCATCTTCATCTTCAATGTCTCCTGAAGTACCTGAGTTTCCCCATCAAGGTAAATGCGCAACAGGAATCAATTGAATTTAGAAGTTTTCTCTACTGTAATTGCTCACTTAGTTTCTCAATACAACTCAAGTGTAGAACAACGTAAATGCACCATTAGACCAAATCCAAAGCCACAAGGCCACTGAATCACTCTGTTAAACTAAAAACTGAGAAGCATAACTTGTTTTCTTTATTGACTTCATATACTTTATATAACATAACAAGTAGGGATAAGACAGTAAAATACATATAGCTTTAACCTAACTCAATCTCTAACAATAAATTCCAAATCTTGATTAAGCTTCCAACCAAAAGCTTTAGCAATGCTAGCTTTTCTATTCGTAACTTGTTTTCTTGAACAATAGTCCATGGACTCAAGGAAATAGAAGCATTTAGCTGCAATAAGGGAAGCATAGATATAATTCAAACACATTTTAAATTTAACAGGCAGTGAAGCTTGTAGCAATTTACCTAAATAAGAATGACAGATACTTAGATCATCAAGCATGGAGACATCAAGTCTTGTAAGAGATTGACTGTTAGAATTGAATACTCCATAGAGCATGTGCATTGCCTCCTGCATACTGGGCCTTAGATCTGGCTCTCTTTGTACACATAAGAGTGCCACAACAATAAAGCTTTGCACAACATCTACGGAATAATCAGTCAAGACTGGATCAATAATCTCGATAAGTCTGTCATTTCTCATTAGTAATGAAACCCAAGAAATAATACCGCCGGCTCTTCTGTTTTCATATGCATCCCCATGAAAGAGACCATATGCATTTCTCCCGCTAATCAATTGAAGCATAAGAACTCCAAAAGAAAAGACATCTGTCTTTCTTGAATACTCGCCTTCTATCATATACTCTGGCGCCATATATCCATAAGTCCCAGCTATAGTATCTGTTTTATGAGTCGATTCCAATACCGATTCGTAGGGTTCACAAAAGACTTTGGCAAGATCAAAATCAGTGATTTTAGGGGTGAAGTTGCTGTCGATAAGGATGTTTGCAGGCTTAATGTCAAGATGAATGGCACAGGGATTGGCATCATAGTGAAGGTAAGAGATTCCGCGAGCAATGCCCATACAAATGGCAGATCTCCTATGCCATCTTCTGAAATCTCTACTCACTGAATTTTTTATAAGGTCGCCCAAGCTTCCAAACTCGGCAAATTCAGTAACAAGTAAGAAACAATCATCCTCCATACAATACCCTATTAATTTCACAATATTTCGGTGCCGGATACGTGACATCAACTTCAGGGAACACGAAAAATCTTCCAATCCAAGTTTAGATTGTGCATTTTTGTAGTTCTTGACTGCGATTAGGGTTCCATCGGCGAGAAGTCCCTTGAAGACTCTTGCAAAACCACCCTGACCGATAAGTCTATTCTTGGAGAAGTTGTCAGTCGCGATCCGCAGCGATGAGTAGGAGAACTTTTCTATGTTCCCCAAATTGGAGTAAACATCAGCTCGGGGGCGACCGAACCAACGACGACCCATATCCTAAAAGATCGAGTTCAACTCATTACAGCTTTCAACAATCAGAAAAAATAATCAAAGAATAGCATTACAGCACATACCAAATTGGGCACACAAGAGCTTGGAAGAGGAAGGAAACTTAGGAAAGTAATTCATTCTGTTCACCCTAATTTCCCAGTGGAGCAAAATAGGAGGAAACTTAACCGCGTTCGCCACGCAACAAATTGACATAGGAGACTTCCCAGAATCTTCCGATGAAACGATCTGCAAAAACTTCGCAGTAGCTACTGCGAAGTTTCTCATGGCAAACCATTGTGTGCCAGCAGCTCCCACTCCTCTAGGTTCGACTTCTAATTGGTCTGACCAAATCGGTACAAACTATTGGTCTGACCAAATCGGCAGTTTAGGTAGCCTCCCGTTGATAGTTTAAGTTGTTTGGCGGTTTTCAAATCGTTACAAATCGTCAGGTTGATCAAACCTACAGTTTAGATATGGGTCAGGTTTGGGCTTAACCACCAAACCGGTACAAACTATTGGTCTGACCAAATCGGCAGTTTAGGTAGCCTCCGGTTGATAGTTTAAGTTGTTTGGCGGTTTTCAAATCGTTACAAATCGTCAGGTTGATCAAACCTACAGTTTAGATTAGGGTTGAGCATTGGTCCAACACCGCAAACCGAACCGCAAACCGCAAACCTGAAAAACATGGCCCGCAAACCGAACCGCAAATTTGCGGTTCGGTTTGCGGTTTGGTTGCGGTTCGAACCGCAAATGAACCGCAATTTTGCGGTTTTGTTGCAGTTTTGCGGTTTTGCGGTTTGGTTTTGCGGCTTGGTTTGCGGTTTTGCGGTTTGGTTTGCGGTTTTGCGGTTTGGTTGCTGTTTGGTTCCAAAATAATAAACATAGTCATATAGAGTATATGTAAACATCGAAAACGACCAATGGCAACATGCCAACATCCAAAACGACCAATGGCAACATGCCAACATCCAAAACGACCAATGAGTAATGACAACATGTCAACATCCAAAATGAACAAAATAAAACATGATTCTTTCATACTCCATCGTGCACTAAAACTCCAACTCATGGTTCACCACCTATCAACAAATTGAACAAGACAACAAGCAAAATAAGACCATTGATCAATGAAGAGTCGAAGACAACAAGCAAATCCAAAAAGGCAAATAGTTATGGCAACATACCTTTTCACTTGACTTTTCAAATAATAATAGGTCCCTTTTCAATGTCAAGTAACGAGTTTAAATCTTCCAAATCTATACACATGAAAATAATAAGCAAAACAAAGTTTGTCATAATCAATATAAGTAATATAACATTTTATACAATATTATAACTATGTGAAAATGAATGTTTAAAAGTCAAGTATTACCATGATACATCTTCATCATCTCTTCTTCTTCATCCTCCATATTTTCCTCATCAATAGTGGCATTATTTATATTAGAGGTAGACCTAATTTTTCCAAGTAGCCAATCTTGTGCACAAATAAGACCTTCAACTGTCTATTATAAGAAGATTATAATTAAGAAAAGTTGAAACATAATACAACATATTATTACTTATAAGCAACTAACCAACGGTCCATACCTTGGGATTTAAGGAACTTCTATAGTCATCGAGAGTACGTCCTCCGGTACTGAATGCAGATTCAGATGAAACGGTACTGACCGGGACGGCTAGCACATCACGAGCCATACGTGCAAGGATAGGATATCTTCCTGCATTCACTCTCCACCACCCTAATAGATCAGTCATCTTACCTGAAGTCCTCGGCTCAATCAAATATGCATCAAGCTCAGATGTAGCAAATTCACCATCAGAACCGCAATCATCATCAAGTTGTCCAAATAGTTTTTCAAAAAACGTATTACCTGGGGTAATAAACTCATTGTCTTCATGTAGTCATAAGAATATAATAAGTAATAATAATATAAGTTTAAAAGTTAAAGGAAGTAATTTACCTCCCCCTCCATGTAAATTAGAACTTGATGAAACTTGAGTACCCGAGTCTTGAGAACGCTGACTCATATACAAAACCTTATACTGCTCAAACAATGTAGAAGTGTAGTCCTTGACTTGTTGTGATAATTCTTTACCTTTTTCCACCCCATGTATAGCTCCAAGACCCTTTTCCACCATAAGGAACTTCTGTGTCGGATTCAGAATAATAGCAACAAAGATCAACATATTCATCTTCTCCAAACTGCCCCAATACTTATCACATTTTACCTTCATCTGAATGGCCATTGAACTACAATCAATATCATCACTACTCATCAACTGATTCAACACTTCGATGAGGTGACCAATGTGGTAGAAAACATTATTGATCGTCACATAAGATGTTCCTGACACATCTTTAGTGAACTTATAAAACTCAGCTAAAAACTTCACAAGAAGCTCAATCTTCTTCCACTCATCTGTAGTAATAGCCCCTAAGCAATCATCATTACCTCCTCTAGGAGTATCAATCCGGTCAAAAACAAGCTTGTATTTCAAAGCAACATCAAGCATCAAATAAGTGGAGTTCCATCTAGTAGCTACGTCAAGGACTATCTTCCTTTTACATTCAAATTTCAACCTTTTAGCTTCTTCTCTAAACACATGTAGTCTAGCAGGAGAGTACCTTACATACCGGACAATGGATCTCACTTTTTCAACACAAGTCATATGCAACTTCAAACCATCATTCACAATCAAATTACCAATGTGAGCTACACATCTCATATGCATGTTATGTCCACTATAAATGCATGATCCATTTGCTACAGTCATTGCTTTCAAGGTATCACACATCACATCATTAGAACTAGCATTATCAACAGTGATGGTAAACAACTTAGCATCTAAACTCCATGCTCTCAAACAATCATCAATCCCTCTAGCAAGTGATTCACCCCTATGATTAGTTATCTGACAAAAATTCAATATCCTCCTCTGCAAATTCCATTCATTATCAATAAAATGAGCAGTTACAACCATGTAGTTAATTCTTTGAACTGAAGTCCATGTGTCAGTAGTCAAACTAACTCTTTGGCAATTCTTCTTCAACCAACCATGCAATGCAACCTTTTCATTCAAGTACACTTCATAACAATCTCTAGAAACAGTGTGACGCGAAGGTACTTTAAAAGTAGGACAAGTAGTAGCAACAAATCTTTTAAAACCACATTTTTCCACTTGCCTAAAAGGCAATTAATCAAGAATAATCATTTCAGCCAAAGACTTTCTAGAATCAGCTTGATTTAGCACCCAACTCTTTACTTTACATTGTCCACTTTCAACAATTTCTTCCAAGACAATTTTAGATTGGGTACCTTTACTTTTGTTGGCCGGATTTTCTACACATCTCCCAAGATGACCGGTCAGATTTGATGCGCCATTAGTCCTTTGGTCAGCTGCAAATGTCTTGCCACAATGGATGCACTCGGCCCTTAACTTTTGATTCTCATCACGGTATTGTTTGTAGTGATCCCAATACAGCCCTTTTCCCTTTTTCCTCTTAACTACGTCAATGTAAACTCTATTGACAACACTTGGAGTTGGTACAACGGAACTTGGTGCCGATGGAGTTGGTGTGGTACTCGGTGGTGGTAGGTTCGTTGACGGAGGAAACGTCACTTCTTCATTCTCATCATCAGGATGATAAGAATTTGTTGATGTATCCGAAGCAGAAGCGGTTGGAGAAGATAATCGAATTCTTTTGGCGGTAGATTTCTTCCTTCCTCTTTGTACTTGGGAACTCGACATCTATTCAAAAACAACATGAGTAGTCAACAATCAAAGAATCATATAAAATACACATTTGTGACAGTCACATAAATACAATAAATACTTATGTTGTACAAACTACAACAGAAATAAGGTCAGTTGGTTGCTACTTGCTACACCAACATTTTGATGTCAACATTCAATTTACCACCCAAAAACTATTTTACAAACCCTTACCAAGCTCACAAGCAAAGCAACAGAATAGAAGTTAACATAAGGGTAAGCAGTAAGCACAACACACATAGAGAGAGTGGGTCGGACTTGCACACAATTAAGCATCAAAATTATCAAATAAGGGTAAGCAGTAGAATAAGGGTACTAAGCAGTAAGCACATTAGCTGATTAGCACACAATTAAGCAGTAAGCACATTAGGTGATTAGAGAAGAGAAGACTTGGAACTCGGAAGAGAGAGCAAAACAGTTTGTGCACATTAGCTGCATCATCAAATGATTCAAATCAAATAGCGGTCCAAAACATTAGCGGTCCAAAACAGTAACTGTAAGCACATTAGCTGCATCATCAAATGATTCAAATCAAATAAGGTAAGCAGTAACTGTAAGCAACTAAGCACATTAGCGGTCCAAAACAGTCTACGCACAGTGCACTTCAGCAATTGAGAACAGACCGGACAATGGAGTCACTGTAAGAGTGTAAGCACATTAGTGAGTCGGACTACCTGGACGACTGGGTTGGAGTGCCTGGACGAATCGGCCGGAGGAAGCGAGTCAGGCGACTGGGTCGGACTGGAGTCACTGGACGAATGAGGCGTCGGAATGCCTGCCTGGGGCATGGGCGACACTGCGACAGGGCGAGTCGGCGACTGACGAATGGCTCGGAGGAGGCGAAGCGAAGTGACTCGGTTGTTACACCGGAGGAGGCGAAGTGAGGCGGAGGTCCGGAGGAGGCAGAGGTCCGGAGAAGTGGCGACTGGTGGTGAACGACTCGAAGAACTGAAGATGTGCAGCCGGCAGCCCTAAATCCGTAAATCGCGTTTCCAATTCCAACTTTCCACTTTCCCTAATTTCAAAAAAGAGGCTAAAGAGCTGCTGTTTTTCTTTTTTTTTTTTTAATCAAACGCATTGCGGTTTGCGGTTCGGTTGACAAACCGAACCGCAAACCGCAAAATAAAATATGACGGACCGCAAACCGAACCGCAAAATTTGCGGTTCGGTTGCGGTTTGTACCAAAAAATGCGGTTTGGTTGCGGTTCGGTGAACCGAACCGCAACCTGCTCAGCCCTAGTTTAGATTAGCCGGTTTGGGTGAACCGGCAGTTTAACCATATTTTATTTAGTTTTTTAAAAAACGCAACGGCTCTTTTGGGTCCGCCAACCGCTATTTCAAATAGGCGTCAGTGAAGTAGCCATTGGATGTGTTAATTTATTTATTTAATAAATGATAAATGTGTTTAAAAAAAAACCTCCATCTATATTCTATAAATAACCGACTCTTCTTTCATTTTATCTCACACCAACATTCTCAATTCTTTCTACTATTGTTCTCAAGTCTCAATCTCGTATTCTCACTTCTCAATTCTCGATTTCTCAAATTTGTCTCTCAATCTCGTAATGGCAAACCCGAGCGACAATACTCCCATTTCTTCCCTATCACCCAAGAAAGCGTAACCCAAATGCCCGAAATGTCACAAGGTGAAGGGCATTTCGACAAGTTCTTTAACCGAAAACGCTTGCAGCCGACATTTTTACAAAGCATTACAAGAAGGGTAAGGCAGTGAACGAAGATTGTCAAATCTCGAAAATTGTCCGAAGGTGTACAAGTGAAGGGCGAAGGTCAACTACGGGATTTTGCAAATCCACATGCAAAAAATTCATCCCGAGAAACTAGGGATATCGCAGGAACAATCTCAATTGTCACCTGAGTTTGGATCTTCATCCTCTCAATCTCCTTTATTTATGTATAATCATCATGAAAAATGTTTAGGATTAGCCAACGTCATATATTCTCATGCATTTTCATTTGTTTATGCGGAATATGAAGAAGTTTGAGCATATTACACTAAATATATTTCACCTTCACGCATAACCGTTTCCAAATTAGTTTCTAAAACTTTCGAACAAAAGAAACAAAATATTCTTTCAATTTTGTCTTTTTTTCACAGCAACCTCTTGCAAAACTGAAAAGCATAATAATAGATACAAGTTATATTATTATCATTTTATATAGGGTGAATATAGACCAAAGACGCTCACGACGGAAAATCATCCAACTATGTGCATCCTCCCGTGTGATAAGCTTAAACTCGAATATCTTGCGTCGCTTCCCAAAACCTAGTCACGCCCCCTCCCTACACTCCTCTTCTCCGCAACTAGGATCGTGCACAATTGGACCGGACCGAAAAATACGGTGCGGTCCTGAACCATATTTATCTAATCCGGTCCGGTCCGGTTTGATCTTGAACCGTACTATTCCGTTTCGGTACAATCCTGGCCGTTTTCCCCAAACACACAGTCTGGATCGAACGGTGATGGACCGAACCATTATAATCCGATACTGCATTACCATCCGATCCGGACCGTTTGCACGTTCTTATCGGCAGTGGCTTGGTTCTCGATCTCCCAACATCAATCTATCCGCCACCTTCAGCTTTTCCCTTGCTAAACCCTAACCCCATTCCTTCTCCATCGTACACAAGCTAATTGTCTCTCTCCCCCCTTTCAGATGAATGGAGTAGCCCTTGAAGGAATTTTGACTTCTAAACTAATAAATTTATTCACCATTTTGCTCTTTTATGGCTCTTGGTCTCCATTCTCACAGAGAATGAGAGCTAAAATTTTAAAATACAACTTAATTGAACTTTCAACTAAAAAGGAAAATAAACATGAAGAAAGCTAGATTAAACAGAACAATTTTGGACATAATTCAAAAACTTAAAACGATGAAATCAAATGAAATATAATTTGTTGTGACGTGTGTGGGATGTTCCATATCGACAATATAATATCATGTGAATCTTTTATAGTACTCTTATAAAATTTAAAGACTTGAGTATATGTTCACTTTAGTGTGCATCCCTCTATATATATATATATATATATATATATATATATATATATATATATATATATTTAAAATATATAAATTTTAGGGCTACTTTTTAAAATGTTTAAATCCTTCACATTCTAAACCCGACAAATGTAAAAAATAAATTAGCATACTCAAAACATATTTAACATATAAATACGAGAATACCCATGTTAGTAAGAGTAAATTGAGCATGATGTTAACTGGACCACGCACGTGCCTTAATTATGAAGTTTGTATAAGTGACATTTTGGAACTTCAAGCACGTGAGGATACATGGATGATGTTAAGTGTGACAGATTCCCACTAGTAAGTTTGTTGGAACAAAATACGAACATTTCAAGTGGCACTTTCTTTGACAGTTTGACTCATCATTCACTTATCAAGGTGCCACCTTTTTTTCAGTAACCAAACGTGGCCTTGTCACTTTTTTGCTGAATGCAAGTACAAAAAGTTGGCGTTATTTTTAATAATTCACCAGAAGACACCAATATTTTTCTTAAATATGAAGACAGCGAGAATAAGAATCCATGGGTCTGGTAATTTGTCTGTGTTTGGATCCTTCAAACCGTAGAATAGGACTCGTGTCAGTTTGCATACGAACGTACATTCATGTTAGGTTCAAACCCAATTCTTAAACCCAACAGGATTCTGATCTAAAATCAATAAATTTAAGAATGTAAAGAACTTATAATATCTAACATAATTCTACCAATCTTTTTATTTTAAGCCGATATTTTCATACATTCCTTGAGTGGAATTCTAAACTAGCTACTTATCTAGTAGATATTCGATGGCCCATTTTAAGTTCGACAAACTCAGTACATTTAGATAGGGGTGTTCAATGAGTTTTTGAGGCCCTGTGCAATGTAAAAAATGAACCACATGCAATGTTAGACCATAGTTGGCTACTACAAATATCATTATAGAGAGTGTTTAGACCATGTCATTTATTGAAAAATCCAGTTAAAAACTTTTTAATGACGTTTATTTGATTAACTGTCATCTTTGATTGGTGTAAATTTTTAACCATATTTTTAAAACTCCATAGAATATTGTGACGTTTGGCAAATCCCCTGAAAATTTTGCGGATGTTTTTCCACCAAACTAGTTTATAGCCCGCACCTTGTGCGGGTTTGTTAATAAAATAGCTTATCATATTACATTTTTTACTATATTATATGTTGTTAACTTTATTAGTTATATGTTATGAGCTCGTATAAATAACGCGTCAAGTGTTACATAGTAAATGAGACCACGTAGTCCATGTGTTGATCATTAATTAGTTTTATGCTAATAAAAAAAATTTAAATCTAATTTATTATTTAATAAATAATAATTTAAAATATAAAACATAATCATATAATTTAAAAATACCATACACTGATATGAAATCAATTAGTAAAAAAGATTAATTGACTTAATTTGTGATTTAGTAAAAGATTTAATCCGAGAAAAAACGTAGGAGCGCCGCTTCAGTGTTAGTTTCGTATCTTTTAGTAAAGTATATAGATGTACATTTAGTATATTGATAAAATAAGAATTACGAATTTAATAGTTCAACGGTCCACAAATCAAGTTACAATGACCCACAAATTAGTAGATCATAAGGACCCACAAGGGCACAACGACCCACAAATCATTAGGTCACAACGACCAAAAAATCATTAGGTCAAAACGACCAAAAAATCAGTAGGTCACAATGATTACATACAAATACTAATTAGATATGAATAAGTATTATATTTGATTTTGACCAAAAGGTTCATAAATGTATGACTTTTATAATCCTCAAACACTCTAAATCTATTTATACATGTTTTCAAAGTGTCAACCTTTCATCATAATCGATGTGGGAGAACAAAATTCATATTTTACAAAATAATTATGCTTTAGTTAAAAAAAGATTTATTAGCTTAATTCGTGATTTAGTAAAAAAGTTTAATCTGAGAAAAAACGTGGGGGCCCCACGTCAGAATTAGTATCTTTTGTTTTAGTAAAGTATATATAGAATATATATATATATATATATATATATATATATATATATATATATATATTTAGTATATTGATAAAATAAGAATTACGAATTTAATAGTTCAACGGTCCACAAATTAGTAGGTCACAACGACCCACGAATCAGTAAGTCACAACGACCCACGAATGAGTAGGTCACAACGACCCATAATATCATAGGTCACAACGACCCACAAATCAGTGAGTCACAACAACCCACTAATTAATAGGTCACAACGACCCACAAATTCATAGGTCACAACGACCCACAAATCAGCGAGTCATAACGACCCACAAATCAGTGGGTCATAACGACTCACAAATTATTAGGTCACAACGACCCAATAATTATTAGATCAAATCGACCCAAAAATTAGTAGGCCACAACGACCTAAAAAACCGTAGGTCAAAACGACCTAAAGAACCGTAGGTCAAAACGACCTAAAGAACCGTAGGTCAAAACGACCTAAAGAACCGTAGGTCAAAACGACCTAAAGAACCGTAGGTCAAAACGACCCACAAATCATTAGATTAAAATGACCTACGAATTAGTAGGTCACAACAATCCACATACAAATACTAATCCGGTATGAATAAGTATTATACTTGATTCTGACCAAAAGGTCCAGAAATGTATGTTTTGTATAATCTTCAAACCTTCTAGGTCTATTTATACATGTTGTCAAAGTGTCATCCTTCTCTGATAACCGATGTGGGATAACAAAATTCATATTTTACAAAATAATTAAGGTTTAGTAAAAAAAAATTATTGACTTAATTCGAGATTTAGTAAAAGATTTATTCTGATAAAAATGTGGAGCCTGAATTTTTTTTTTACAAAATAATTAAAGATTCTGACTATCTTTTAAACAAATTTTGTAAAAATATAAAAGAAGCCTCAATTTTTTTTAAATATTCTTAATTATTTGTGCTTGATAATCTTTAATATTTATTTAGTAATTCGGCATCTATTTTTTAAGAATGGCAATTTAGTAATCTATCATAAATTTTTAGGAGTGGCATTTCAGTAAATATTTTACAAAAATGCTGAGGTGGCATCCCTCATTGATTGACACGTGGCATTAGTGTCCTTTGTTTTAGTAAGTTATATAGATTTTTGATGACGTTTTGCAAACGTCAAAGTTTTCATAGTCTTTTATAAATACCGTAAAAGCTATAATGTTCATAAAATGCCGTGGAAATTTGGAGAACTTTTCCGCACCAAATTTTGATGGTGTTTACTAAGGGTGTCAATGGGTTGGATTTGGGTCGGGAATTACCATATTCATTCCCATCCCCGTATAATATAATGCTCTCATCCTCATCCCCATCCATGTTCGGGTATTGAGAATTGTCTCAATCCCCGTACCCGTCGGATATTCGTCTCCATCGGGAATCTCCATCCCCGTTTAATTTCTCCATTTTAAAACTTTATGGGGTTTTCCCGTAAAAATCTCATCCCCGTTTTTAACTTTTAGTAGTTTGACAAAGAAACATTGACTCGGATAATAAATGTGAAATTAGACCATAAAATACAAAAAAATTGTTACTTTGTTTAACTATATAAATAAAAAAATACGAGAAAAAAAAAAGAAGAAAATTTTATTTTTTTAGAAAAAAATGCAAATTTGGCAAAGCAAAGTTATACCGTCTATATATTAGGTTTCGTTCGTTCAAGTAGGATCGAGACTCGTAGTACAAACTTGTGTAAACTAAAATAATTATATTTTACTAACATTTAGATTACGATTTTAAGATAAAGTGTTATATTATTTTATCATTTTAATTTTACGGTTGAGGATTTAGGTTGCATATCAAAACACGTATCTAAACGAGTAAGACACATAAAAAAACACAGCATGTAATGTGATGTGGATTTGATCATCATGATTTGATGTTCATGACGTATTTAAAAATTTTCACGAGGTCTTAACCTTTATGATCGAATACCAAATTAATATAGGTTAGCATTAGTATAACTCACACGTATAATTATAAAATAAATATTTAACTTTAAAATA
This sequence comes from Fagopyrum esculentum, assembly GCA_033239045.1. Taxonomy (NCBI): domain Eukaryota; kingdom Viridiplantae; phylum Streptophyta; class Magnoliopsida; order Caryophyllales; family Polygonaceae; genus Fagopyrum; species Fagopyrum esculentum. Next base: position 114,188,410 of record BSUD01000006.1, read on the forward strand.
CATTTTGTGTAAGTAAGAACGAGTAATCTTAAAGTACAAATGTTTATATAAATTGAAATTATAGTAATCATCGGCAAATTTTCAATTAAACATGAAACTACAAAGAAATTGTAATATAAATACGTTTGTTTATATATGTATCCCCGACAGATTCCTCGTCGGGGATCCCAAACGGGTAACCGGTGGGATCCCGTAACCCGTCGGGGTTTCTCAGCGGGTTCGGGTTCGAATCGGGGAGTGGGGCGGACACCCCAATTTTCCTCGTCCCCATCCCCAAGCAGGGAATCAAAGTTTTCCCCTTCTCCATCCCTGTCCCCATTTAAAATCTCCATCCCTGTCCCTATAACGGGTAATACCCGCGAATTTGGGTAATCCCCACCCCATTTACACCATTAGTGTTTATAGATGTTGTAAATATATAGTGTCCGCAAATTGCCATTGAAATTTTGGCGGATCTTCCCCACCAAGTTTTCATAGCGTTTTACAAATGCTCTAGGTTCCACGACGTTTTAAAAACGCCGTAAAATTTATAGCGTTTATAAAATATGTATCGTTTTAAAAAAGCAATAAAATATAGGACGTTTATAAAACACCATAAAATCTATGGCGTTTTGAAAACGCCATAAAACGCATGGTATCAACATCCATGACATTTTGAAAATGCATGGATATCAACATCCATATTTGTTTGAAAACGTCATGTAATAGAAACTAGACTAAAGAGCTGCCCAGGAACCGCTACAACATCTCAATGAATTTAAAAATATGTTCATGGAACGTTTGGGGATTAAACCACCCTAATAAGCAAAAGGTTGTTCAAGACTTTGTCAAGAATAATGATATTGACTTACTGGCTATCATAGAAACCAAACTAAAGGCAAACAAGGAGCATCGTATAGCCAAGTACCTCTTTCCAAACTGGAATCAAGTCTCTAATTCCCACTCTGCCCATAATGGTCGTCTTTGGATTTGGTGGAACCCCTCAAGGCTTCACCTTACTCCATTTATCATCACTGATCAACTAATGCATTACTTCATCACCAATCCCCTTAGTACTCTCAATCACTCCACCATGCTCGAATGCTCGTTCGTCTACGGACACAACTCTCCTGATAATCGATGCAGTCTTTGGTCTACTATATCCACCATCGGCATGCTCAACTCAAACTCCCCCTAGGCCTTACTTGGGGACTTTAATACCACACTCTCCCCCAACAAAAAATCCACTAACAACTCCCCTAGCATCTCACAACCATCCACTGAGTTGGCCTCATGCTTTGAACGTGTTAATCTCTCTGATCACCCACTCTCCAGGTGTAAGTTTACCTAGAATAATAAGTAGATTGGGACGCGAATCTGGTGCAAACTGGATAGGTTCCTTACTAACCCAATATGGCACTCTCACTATCCCAACTCCATGGCCCACTTTGACCATCCTAGCATTTCGGATCACTCCCCGGCTATGCTCTTCCTGGACGCCAAGTCTACTAAGCTTCATCAGCCCTTTCGTTTCAATAACACTTGAGCTTGCCATGAGGAGTTCTTGTCTTGTGTCTCTAAATCTTGGAGCCTCATCGTTGCTGGTAATCCCATGTACACGCTCACTAGGAAACTCAAGGTACTCAAAGGCAAGCTAAAAAAAATTCAAGAGTATCAAGCTTGAGGAGATTCACAATGAAATTCATAACAACAGGAAGCTCCTTAAAGTCGCCCAAGCGGCCCTTCAGCTTAATCTCCATGGTTCTAGTCTCCATGAGCTGGAGCAGGCTACAAGCACCAAGTTGAATGCAAACACCAATAGCCTTAGGGTTATGTTGGCCATCTATCCAAAGCAAAATGAATTAAACATGGCGACCAATGTGACTCTTTCTTCTTTAGGAACATCAAATCAAGAAGATGCAGCAATAGAATCACTTCTATCAAAAACAATGAAGGGGCTTCCATCCATGACCCTGACCTGATTGCTTCAATTTTCACCAACCATTTCCAAACCATCCTCCAGCCTGCCAGGCCTAACCTTCCACCTCCTGCTAATGAACTTGTCTTGCCCAATCTCAGCCTTGCTAACATTGATCTTCTTTCGTTACAAGTTACGCAGGAGGAAATCAAAGCTGCTCTTTTCAGCATTGGGGATAATAAGGCGTCGGGTCCTGATGGGTTCAACACTTTCTTCTATAAGGTTGCTTGGAGCATTATTAATTGTGACTTTTATGAAGCCATCATGGATTTCTTCTCCACAGGGAAAATGTTAAAACAGATCAACCATGCCTCTATCTCACTCGTTGCAAAGTGTGATAACCCGGAGAACCCTTCTGACTACAAGCCCATATCGTGCTGCAATGTCACATACAAAACCATTGCCAATGTTATTTCCAATCGCCTCAATTCTGTCCTTCACACTGTCATTGGACCTTAGCAAGGTGCTTTTGTCAAGAATAGATCCATTAAACATAATGTGCTTATCTGCCGAGAACTCCATAAATATAGCCAAAAACACATATCTCCACGTGATGCTATGAAGGTTGATATCACCAAAGCTTTTGACACTATCGATCATAAGTTCATCATCCATTGCCTTAAGTTGATGGGGTTTCCTGATCTTTTTACCAATCGGATCTTTGAATGCATCTCTACTGCTTCTTACTCCATCAATATCAACGGATCGCTCAAGTGGCATTTCAAAGGTTCCAAAGGGCTTAGGCAGGGATGCCCTCTTTCTCATCCCCTCTTCACTATTGCTATGGAGTATCTCTCTCAAATGATCTATCAGAACACGCTGATCCGGAGATCAACCTTCATCCCAAATGTTGCAACCCTCGCATTAGTCACTTGTGCTTCGTTGATGACTTAATGCTCTTCTGACGGGGGGACGTTCACTCCATCACCACCTTGAAATCCACTCTTGATTCTTTTGGTCTCCTTTCAGGCCTCAAAATCAACCTCTCCAAGTCTGCCATTTTCATGGGTGGCATCCCGGCCCCTATACAAGACCATATCACTCAATCTACGGGATTCACCAAAGGCTCACTTCCCTTCCATTATCTTGGCATTCTTGTCGGTAGTAGAAGACTTGCCATTGCTGACTTCCTCTCTCTCATCCATAAGATCACCAAGAGGATTCAGTCGTGGAGTGCAAGGCTTCTCTCTTACGCTGGACGTATTCAGATCATCTCATCAATTCTTATGGCCATCTACAACGACTGGGCCTCTATTTTCATCCTGCCTGCCACAATCATTCACAAGATCCAGACCTTGATCAGATCGTTCCTTTGGTCCGGTAAAGAGGCTAGCAAGTGCGCCCTTGTTGCTTGGAACACGGTCTACACTCCCAAAAAGGATGGGGGTCTTGGCTTTCCGGACATCCTCTCACGTAACAAGCCTCCCTTGTCCGCCTCATCTTCGATATAGACCAAAACCCTAACAACTTGTGGGCCTCTTCGGTCTCGACTAACTTTCTGAAGAGACATTCTATTTGGGACTGCCAAGTTAAACTGCACCATAGCCACCATTGGAAATCCATCCTAAAAATTCGTGATGAGATCCCCTTGCCTGATCCAGGATCTTCTAAAATCTCAACCATATCCAGCCGTAACGGCTCTTTCGCCCCTAAAAAGGCTTACGCCATTTTCAGGTTCTCCACTCTCCCTCCTCCTGTTGCTACTAGCTTAACCATTTGGGCCAAGACCAACATCCCCAAATGCAGCTGCCTTGCATGGATTGCTAGATTACGTAGACTTTCCACCCTCACCAAGCTTCTCCATTGGAACCTGATTGACAACAATACTTGCAAATTGTGTACTTGCTGGCCTGAAGATAATGACAACTTTGGGCCGGGTGTAGCTACTCTTCTCTTTTGCTTTACATCATCACCCGTTGGCTGAGAATCCATTACCCTGCCCCGTATATTCATGACATTTGGAACTAGATTAACTCGCACCCTAATACTAAGAACAACCTCCTTGAGTCGCCCCGAGTGTCCATTGTCATTTCGGCTATCTACTTCATCTGGAAAGCCCGTAACAACCTTATCTACAACAAGACCTTTACTAGAGTTGTGGACTGTGCCGGTGATGCCATTAGAGCTATCAAGCTTCACCTCTCCCACCACTGGAAGGATCGCTCCACCCAATCCCTTGCAGCAGCTAGAATGCTTGATATTGCTCTCATCTAATCTTTTCTTTTTCTTATTCTCTCTGTATTGATGTATGTTATTGCTCCCTCCCTATCTGATGTAAATTCCCCATTATTTTCAATACAAGTAATTTTTCAAAAAAAAAAACATCATGCAATAGGTGTATTGACGGCATTGCTTATTACGACATTACATGATGGTAGTTAAAAACGCCGTTAAAGGCTTTCATCACGCTTTTAGACGCCGTTATAAGTTATATTTGCACTCACCAAAGCCACGAAACGGTGTAGTTTTACTTACTTATTTAATACTTTTTTATATTAAAACTATAAAAAAAAAATGCTAAAAAAAATATTTTATATAGTTAATCCAAGGGGAATGTATATGTTGCATGCGATAAGAATTGAGGGTTAAGGTCTTAACTAAGGTTACCAAGTACTATGACAAATAAAGACTAATTAAGTTACTAATAAATGACTTAGCTAAACATGTGGTAATGATATGTTTGAATTGTTTGTAATTAACACAAAAACTTAACTATCATTATAATGTGGGATGATGGCATTCAATTTTCAAGTGCCAACATTAACTCATTTGATGTTTGCTTACGATAGTTTACTGACTTTTGTGAGTTTTTGGATGATATCATTATGACCTCACTTGCCTAAATTTAGGCTCTTAACATTCTGTTTCACTTTCCTTTGCAATGACACATATAGCTAATACACAACCGAACCGAACCGCTATAAACCGAATCGAGCCAAAACTAAAACCGATTTTTCTGAAACCTTAGACCGAAAACCGAACCTATAAAAGTAGGTTCGGTTTGGACCTAAAACCGAAAACCTGAAATATTAGAACCTAAAACCGAACCTATAAAAGTAGGTTCGGTTTGGACCTAAAACCGAAAACCTGAAATATTAGAACCTAAAACCGAACCTATTAGGTTTATAGCGGTTCGGTTCAGGTTTTGGGCCTAAACGGACCTAAAAAATAAAAGTTACAAATTCCGATAATATTACAAATATGATATATTCAAATCTCGATAAAATAACAAATATGAAAACCTATAAAAATTGTAATTCATTTCGCTCTTCAAAACCGCTTTTTTATTTTCTTAAAATAAAATTCAGGTTTCGGTTAAACCGTCAATTTTACAGTTTTTAACCGAAACCGATATTTTAAAAACTAAGGACCTAAGACCGGACTTAAAATGACTCCATGTCATTTATAAAGATAATACTAAAGTTGTGTTCGTTAAGCATAAAACGCTAGTGTTTTGTATTGTTTTTGTGTTTAGTGTTTTCAACCAATGTTGGCTAAGCACAAAAACACTTTTACAGAGTGTTTTGGAAACACTAAAAAAAAATCACGATATGTGTTTTCTAAGTAGTGTTTTTAGTACGAAAAAACATATTTGCCCCTACAAATACTAGTTAGGTCAAACAAACACGGTTTAGTTTTTTAAAAACAGTATTTTAGCCAAACAAATACTATTTTAGTGTTTTAACACACAAAAACTAATAAAAAGACAAAACACTCATAAAAACACTACAAAACACTAGCATTAGTGTTTCTCAATGGGTTAGCAAACACAACCTAAGTCTAGTATATAAGTTTAGTATGTCACTTCTCGTATTGTCAAATGGTTTCTTAGATAAATCATGCTTGTTGAGTCCAAACCCAACACGCACATAAACCCACCGACCGTATATACTAGACTCAAAATGCTCCTATTTAAATGTGGAAACTTGTTATCGTCAACGTCCACCAAATTATCTTCAAATTATCTATCGAATTTAAGATAAAACTCGGTTAAACTTACGTATTGGATTCAAACATAAATATACACATACGAAATCCCGTGTGGGCCACGGATTATAAATCGAAAGTGAAAACAAGATGTTAATGTAATTAAAGAAAGTTTACAAATTTTAGAAACATGAATTAATGCAAATTGGCCCACTAAATTATGATGTTAAATTAATAGCCCCACACATTTTTTATGCATAATCACATGATAAGAGGCAGAACACTACAACAAAATATGAGAAGACTAGTTGATTGATTGGAATCTTATGGAGCATTAATTACAGCTTGTGTTTTAACCAAATAATTAATTTCAATAATGTCACTACAATCCATACTTGGACCATATACTATTGATTGGACTTAATCTCAATATATATGGCTCTTTAAATTCGTGTGGTTAAATTTAAATCATGTATAGTTAAGTTTAAATTTGTTATTTTGTGTAGATATGAATAAATTTGTCATTTCATGTAAAGTACAAGTGTGTGTTTTATTTCAAGTTATTTTATGTGATAAATGTATATAATTATATATAAAAAAAAACTTGATAAATACTGGTATGTTTTTTGAGTTTAGGTTTATTTTATGTAAAATAAGTGTAATTTTAGGTCTTGTTCGGTAAACTCTTTAAGATTATAGATGATTAAAAAAAGAAAGTATGATTGTTCGTCAAGTTTATTTTGTATAATAAATGTAAACGTATATAGTTATGTATAAACAATTCGATAAATATACACTTGATTTGTTTTTCTTCTTTTTAATTTTAAAATTTTAAAGTTCATTAGTTAGATCATATTTAGGGCCGGTTTATAAATGATTAAAAAAGAAAGTAGAATTGGCCATTGTTTAAACTCGGATCGAATTGAGCTGACTTGGATTAAACCTAAATTCGTATCTCCAAATCCAATGGATTGAAGACCGAGTATGATGTTTAGGTTAGGGTCGGTTCAAATGAAGTTTGGGTTCGGTCCAAACTGTATTTTACCTAATTTAAAAATTATATATATATATATATATATATATATATATATGAAAAATGACCAAAATAATACCAACAATAAGGTATGAACTAAAAATAATACAAACTTATAAAATTACTATTTGATATACAAACTATTTTACATTAAACCAATTTTGATACGGGGTGAAAATCTTGCCATATTTTATTATAAAAACCGTCCATATATTTTTAAATCACACAAAATGACCCCTATATTTTTTTTTCAAAAATCACCCATGTTATTTTGGTATACTTAAAGAATTAGATATAAAAAAGTTAGTCATCACTTTATTTTTAATAGAAAAGGTAGTTTATTCAGTAAAAAAAATTAAGAAGTTTTAAAAATAAAATTTTGGTAGATAGAATCATTTTTGGTGTCATTACTATTTTATAGGTAGTTTAAGGGAGAAATTCATGTTTGTAGGTAAAACTTAATGAAAGAATCTTATCATATCTTATCTTATATATATTAAAGGAGAGACCTTCTTTGCCACATGTCAACGCCACATTCACGCAGCTCCCAAAATATTTTTAGAAAGTTATTATTTTAGTTATCTTCGATAGAAAATAATAAAACAAATTTCCTAATCTATAATTAATTTTTAAAATCTAACTAATTTTTAGAAATTCAGTAAATCTTCTAAAAAAAAAATTTAAACATATTTATTTTATTCAAAGCTAATATATAATTATTAAAAAAAATTATATTATAAATCACAAATTTTAAGTAAAAGAACGTGATCTAATTATATTAATTATATTTAATATATAATTAATTATAAGAAGAAAAAAAATTTTAAAAAAATTTAAATAATAATAATAATTATACTTTCATGAGAAAATTGGTGTAAAGGAGCCCTTTTTGTATCCATGATACAATCTAGGCCCCTCTAATTTTCTCTCAAAAAATAAAACTAAATTAAATTATAAAGAGGTTATTAGTTGTGGGGACCACTCTAATTAAAAAGATTCTCTCCCTTAATTAAGGAAGATAAATAACTATTAAAAATTAAAAAGATAAACTAAATTAAAAAGATAATTGAATATTAATTGTGGGGACCACTCTCATTAAAAAGATTCTCCCTTAATTAATATGGTTGTTTATTAATTAAATAAGGAAAATGAGAGTGATTTCCAAAAATTCGGTACATAATTTTTATGTACATAATTTCACACGCAGATTATGTACATAAATTCGCACGCAGATTATGTACATAAATTCGCACGCAGATTATGTACATAAATTCGTACGCAGATTATGTACATAAATTCGCACGCAGATTATGTACATAAATTCGCACGCAGATTATGTACATAAATTCGCACGCAGATTATGTACATAAATTCGCACGCAGATTATGTACATAAATTCGCACGCAGATTATGTACATAAATTCGCACGCAGATTATGTACATAACTTCGCACGCAGATTATGTACATAACTTCGCACGCAGATTATGTACATAACTTCGCACACAGATTATGTACATAACTTCGCACGCAGATTATGTACATAACTTCGCACGCAGATTATGTACATAAAATTATGTAATTAATCTTAATGCCAGCAAATAAGCGATTATTTAAAAAAAAAAAGCAATGTTAATTAAGGGAGAGAATCTTTTTATTTTTTAAAACTAATTCCTTAATTGTAGGGGATCACTCTTATTTTCCTTTTTTATTTAAAAAAATTAAGGGGGAGAATCTTTTTAATTTTGAATAATTATAGGGGACCACTCTCATTTTCCTTTTTAATTTTGAAAGTATCTTAAATTATTTTTGATTTTATCTTTTTCTCAAAATTACAAGGGGCCTACTTTATCTACATTTTTACAAAAGAGACTAGTTAATCTACATTAATGCATAATTAGCCTACTTTCCCTTTTATCTCTACTTTCATTCTCCGAATTTTATCTTATAAAAATATACATATAAATTTTTAAGTATAAAATATTTATTAAAACTCAACCCACACAAGATGCGGGTAATACACTATTATGTATTAAAGGAGTGCCCTTTTTTGCTACGTGTCGCAACCACAATAAACAAAACACAAATATATTAGATTAGTATATATAAGGATTGAAAAAATTTATTTAAGTCACTTTCTGCAAATTATAATTTATAAGTATTAAATATTCGGATTTTTATTTTTAAATAAATATTTGTGTTTTGTTTATTGTGTTTGGGTAATTTCAGCATGCCGTATGTAAGTATGTGAAAAGGAGTTCCTTTTTTTGTGCGTGTTTTACCCTATTAAAATTTTATTGGAAAGATTTTATTAATTAATTATTACAATTTTTATTTTATTTTTAATTTTTAATTAATCAGTTATCTTTTGTTTTAGTCAAATCTAATAAAAGATAATCAAAATAAAAAAGGCAATTTTGGTAACTAGGCTTTTTAAAAAACTATAATAGTAAGTAGGCTTTTTAATGTTTTAATTAAGTAAATATACCTCAACCTTTTATATTTATTATCAAACTCTATACACTCTTCTCTCAAGGGTACATTTACTAAACACAAAACTAGAAAAAGCCTAGTATACCAAATTGTTTCAATAAAAAAATATATATATATTCAAAACTAAATATTTGTTAGGATTTGATCTCTGATTTGTATCTTCCATCGTAAGATTACTAGGTATAATACCTCATTGTTTCATTTGATCATTCAATCACAAAACACCCCTTTATGATCCAAGGTATACTCCTTCAAATGTCAAAGAGATAAATAAAAGTAGCAAAGAGGTAAAAACGTGCTTCTAACATATTTTTGTATATACAACTTTCTCCTGCATACAAATATTTCTATTTCTTCGTCAATGAGTTTCATCACTTTTCAGTCATAGCATGTCCTTTATATAGCCTATTAAGATATTTGCTTTTAGAAATATCTTGTGATTGTTGTATACTTAGTGGTATTCATCCTCAAACAATTTTTCCCATACGATCAAGCACCCAAAGCAAGTAAGTATACCTTTCTAGTCTTAAATGATTGGAAACACATTATATGTGATGAATAGTGTGGTTACAGGTTTGCACTAGAGCATGATAATTCATCATTCACAAAGTTTACTATATGAATGTTATTTCGGCATATATCTATAAAAATTTGCCACATATTTAGTTTCATTTTAATTAGATCCAAATCTCCAAATAAATAATGAATTGATCAATAATTTCTAGCATTTTAAATATTTTGTTATGCTTGATCATGATCCTTAATCTTTGTCATACATAATTTCTGTGTCTAAACTTCTCTTATTTTTAGGTCGAGATGGAGCCCTTCCTATTAAAATTTAAAGTACAATTATAAATAATTATTTAAATATATAAAATCAATATAGAATTGTAGTCAAAGATGTTAACGTGTGGATTAAGTCTTTAATCATATGTAAACAACCCAATTAACTTTTTAATGAATAATTTATTGTTTAGATCAATTAAATATATCAAAAGGTTGGTTAACTTTTATATAGCACATATTTATATTTGAATCAATGGATATTTTACAAGTTTTAGTTCTTTTTTAATCGAAATTTAACAAGTTTTTAGTAATTTTTAACTTTTTTTCTGAAAAATAAACTTTTGTTTTTAATATATATAAGATATAAGATATATATGAATGACCGGTTGCATACACTGTTTTCAAACTTTTTTAGATCTACCTTAATACACCATCCAAGTAATGCTACTTTAAAATTTTAAAATGTATTATTTTAACATTTCTTTTCAAAAATAGTGTACTTTATTTGTAAAATTTTAAATAAAAAATAATTCCTTAATCTCTAAATCATCGACCCAAAAATGTTAATTCTTACCCTCTATATGCCTTTTTATTATATCAATTGATTTTGGTGGAAAAAATGTTTAAAACTATTAAGAAGTTCTAGATAATGTAAGAAAATTGCATTTTAAGTTGGTTCGTGTGTATGTATATATATATATATATATATAACTGCTAAGTGAAATCAACAATTTCAAAAAGTTGATTTGATTTAGACGAGAAGGAGAAGTATTTAATAAATTATACAAAATTAAAGACTTATTAAAATTTATAAAAGTAGGTATATTCGATGAATATTATCAAGCCATTTTAAGAGTAAGATATTTGAAATAGAAAAGAAAAGTATAATAATAAATATAATTTTATTTTTCACATCTTCATATGTTGAAGTATTTATAATAATACATAAATATTACAACTTATTAAAATTCAATCCCGTACAAAAGTGCGGGTAATACACTAGTGTATCACTTATTTGAAAATTTGTGTAATTTATAATTTTTAAAATTCATTTATTTAACGTAAGTTTGTGTGGAAAAAAATCTACATTTCTTATTTAAAATTTTAAAAATTAATCTTATTTTGTACCAAAATTTTGTGAAACGTCGTCAAGTATGGATCTTTTAACCAAATACTTATTTTTAAAGTTTTAAAACTTTTCAATCATTCTTATAGTCATATTTTAAATAAATGGCCTAAAATATTTAAGATTATTGTGATAACTAACCTTTATTATATAATTCGTTAAGTATAAAAAAAATATTACGGGTGATTTTTGAAAGAAAATATAATGTGAGGGTAATTTTGTGTTATTTAAAAAGTTTTGGGCGACTTTTATAATAAAATTGGCTATAATTTACCATGTATCAAAATTGATTTAATGGGAAATAGTTTATATACCAACTAATAATTTTAAAAGTTTGTATTATTTTTGGTTCATACCCCATAGATGATATTATTCTTGGTCATTTTTCATATATATATATATATATATATATATATATATATATATATATAGAGAGTTTGACTCCCATATAAACAGCCCTTATAGTGTTCAATGAGAACGAATTATATTCGTTGGATCAATATAATAGACGGCTGAGATTAAGCAGTTTCTTAATTAACAAAAAAAATATATATAAATGCTAAACACTTTTAAGGAAGTTGCAGGCGCGTGTGATACATACTCTCCATAACTTCCTCAATTTTAACATTTTCCTTTAATAAAACAACTAAATATTCTACGGTTATTTCGTATCCCGCTTATTCCTCCATAACACAATCCCGTGTTCTTCAACTGGCGTTTCTTTGGTGCCGATAGTTGCAGGAGATTTCTGTGGTCGCCTTTCTTCCCCATTCATCTACACAAGCAACTGTTTCCGACTTTCTACGACTTCACTCGAGGTATTCATGAAGAACACTGTTTTTTTTTTTCGATTCTTCAATTTAGGGTTATGTCGTGATTTGAACTAACAAAATCCCTAATTTTCTTGTGCCTATCTTCTTCTTCAACTGCTGCATTCAAAAATCCAGAGCCATTGAAGGCGCCGGCCAAGTGGTTGGAGTTCGATTTCATATTCGGTTTTGTGGTCGACTGTATTCGGAGTTGTAGAACTGAATAACTGGTTAGTTGCCATATTCTGTTGTTACATTGACTGTATTCGGCGTTCTTGCTTCTCCCTTCATCGTCTTCAGTAGAGGTAATGAACATTCTTGAATGCCCTAGTTTTTTTCGATTTTTCAATTTAGGGGTTTTTGTGGGCTAAAAAGTTATGAGGTGTTCTACAACATATTATCCTGTTTGGTGACCGTATTCAGTATACTAAGTTACTATATTCGTTGTACGGCATCATAATATTCTGTTCTTCGTCTATTCTTACACAAATTTGGTTTTCTATTATTTTCGATGCCTTTTTGATTGATGCATTTGCTATGCGGATTATATATTCAGAATTTGATGTATTATATTCGTTGTTGTTTGATTGTTGTGTTTAGAAAACAAGATGGTTTCAGACAAGAAACAACAAACTAGAAGTGGGAAAAGGAAGATTGTTTCAATGCAAGAATCTTCAGACGATTTAGAAGATGCTAACATTGTAAGGAATTCAAGAACAAAAAGAAAACATGATAAACCAGCAATTTCGGCTAATAGCGATGATGACTTCATAGATCCTGTTCCTACAAGACACAACCGTTTGGAATCCGGTAACATTTATACAGTTTAATTTGTTTTTTTTGCAGGTTTACTTATTTTTTAATTCATAACATCTAGTTTTGTTCTTCTTTTGAGATATTATGAAAAAATTGATTTGTAATTCTTTTGTTAATGAGTTGATATTCGATGATTTATAATGTATATATTCTATATTGTATGATTTTTTATTCAGTATCTATTTCCTTTATTTTGCTCCATTCATAAGTATGAAATTTTTGTTCTTAATATAGAAAGTGATGATGAGAAGCCTACATGTGGAAGAAAAAGAAAAACGGCTAATGTTGTGGGCAAGTTCCCAAAGTTGGATACTAGGGGATCACCCAAGACCTTAGTCAATTGTTTGAAAAGCTTGAATGAAGCGCAGGTAGAGGCTGTGAAAGGTATTCGCTTAGGTAGCTTGTTGGAGTTGGGATTGTCAAAGCAACCACTCACATTGGGGAAGTGGTTGGTTGACAATTTTGACGAGAATAATTGTAGTTTGGAATTGCCAGGAGGGCGTAGCATTTACATTACTGAGATTGATGTTCATATATGTTTTGGACTTCCACTGGGAGGCAAACGGATTAGTACTACTGGCCTTGAGGAAACTAGTGAGGTCGTAAAGGAATGGAAGTCTCAGTTTCGTAACAACTCGCTAAAGCTCAGGTTTGAGGAGTTGAATGAAAAAATAAGATCGTGTAGTGATGGAGGCTTTAAGTTTATTCAGAATTTCGTGGTGTTATTCTACACGACTCTAGTTCGCAGCCACCAGTGTGGTGAAATTAACAAGGGCATTGTGAAGCACTTGTGTAGTGTGGATGAAATCAAACAATTAGATTGGTGCGAATACATTATTCGTAACCTCGTTGAATCGAAGAGAGACTACAGGTTGAATGAAAAAGGAAGTTTTAGAGGTCCAGTCTTGTTACTCATTGTGAGTATTTCAATGTTTTATTTTACTTTATTTGTGTAAAGTTAACGTATATAATATATAAATGTTTTTGAATTTGTGTTTGCAGCTTGTGTATATTGATCGGGTTGTTAACGCGAACAACAGACTTGTGGAAAGGGGAGTCCCTGTTTTCAAATTCTGGACAAATGACTTGATATATGAAAGGGAGAAGATAGACAAGAACAATGCTTCTTTTGGCAAAGGTCGTGTAGATCCACCCATTACAACAGTTGAGATCCTACAAACACATATTGGTAAACAATGTGGTCCCACTGATAGTAGTGACATACCAACAAATGGTGATAGAGTGAATTCAATGAAAGAAAATGAATCTGTTGAGGTATTCTGTTGAATAATTTATTATATTGATAACGAATATATTCTGCTTGTTTCCATATTCAACATATTTTGCTGCAATTTTTTTTTATTTATATACTTTTTTTCCTTTATTATGCACAGGAATTTCTTGGAAAGTTTGTAGATGTGTTTGTGGAGATGGCGGGTGCTGTAACTAAAGTCATTGATATGGTGAAAGAGACGCCAAAGGAATATACGAGTCATCCCGCTATTCAAGCTGCATATGGGTTATTTAAGTCAATGTTAGGTGGTGGTGAATCAAGCTCCGGTGGTAGCACAAGTGACGTTGCAACACAATTGGGGTGTGTAATGACTCAGTCAAATACTCAAATATTCAACGATGAGACATTGTTGGCGAACATGAAGAAAATTGATGATGCGATGAAGTTGCGGGATGCGGTTTTAGCTGAGAAAAACAAATGGCCTTCCTTTGACCTTGGGATACCCGGTGTTAGGGGTAAGAGTTTGGATCCCGTCGATGTTGTCATCGCGAACATCCTAAAGGGACAGGACTTGACCGTTGATAAAGATGATGAAATCATCAACCGGACGGATGAACAAGAAGATATTATATTTAATTCACCGCATGTCGCACCAGAGGTGATTTATTTATTCGTTTACAAATGTTTATTGTTATATATATATAAAATGCTATTTTAATATTTGATGTTCCAGGTACGAGTGGTTGATGAGGATGAAGCAACTGATGGTGATACACTGTGTGCGGATGATACCATGCGGTCAGGGGCTGTTGACAAATCTAGTGTATGTATTTCATTAATTTTTATTCACAATTATTATGTATTTATATTCAATTGCTTGTGTTTATATATTCGGTTCAATGTGTGTGTATTTATAAACTTGTAAGTGTACGTTTTGGACTAATCTATAAATGTGCAGGGAAAGGATGTCGACATTGATAATCAAATCACCGCAACAACAGCGCCACAAACTTCCAACGTTGCATTGCAGATGGATGTGTCGTTTAACTCATCAAAGGTATGCATATTAATATCTTACATTCATCTATTTATTGCTGTGTATTCATTTGAATTTTATATTATATTCGGTTTGTTTGTAAAATCATCTATTACTTGTTTATGTTATTTTGTTGTTGTATATGTGCAGGGGAAGGAAATCGTTGTTTATGATCCTGATAAGATCAAAAACAATGTTCAAGATTCTGTACGAGATGTACAAACAGGGGTCACATTGGTTTCGTCAAAGGTATGATGTTGAATATATATGCTGCACATTTGACAGGTAGATTTTATAAAGTTATATTTGACATGTATATAACCTTTATGCTTAGGGTAAGAAAGTGGATGCTCCCACTGTTGTCAAGTCAAAAACTCCGCGTCCAAAGAGGGAGATGAAGAGATCTGTGTATGATAAAAGTCCATATGTTGATAGGGTTGTGAAAATTGCTGGCCGAAGTTCTGCTGAGGAGAATTCATTGAACAAGTTCGTAGGGGCATTGAATGTCAGGTAATTGTTATTGGCCTTCCTAGCAGTTGTAATTGTTATTTATAACTTAAATTTGTATTAATAATATATTGTTGATTAAAATAAAATTATCATATTGTTTAGGAAAATACTATTCAAACGTGGAGCAATTGTTATGGATACTGAAATATGTAAATCCATCCAAGGAAACTCAAATGTGGCGCCAGCTATTGTGGATGCTTGGGAATCATATTTAAACGCACTTGAGTGGTATAGAGGAGAAAACTCACCGAAAATCTTTTTTGTGGGTGTGTCGTGCACGGTAATGTGAAAAATTAATATATATTCTGTCATTTTGTGTATATATATTCAATATCATTTCAATTAATATTCTGTATAATCTTATTTGTTTCTAACTGAAACTTAACGCTGTCAATTGGTGCAACATTGTACGCAGCTACTTTCAATGGGTGACGAAGAGGAAGTTGAGTTCGAAGAAATGTACAGAATTTTCAATTACGAGCTCAACAAGTGCATAATATCAACAAATCATATGGAAGATTTCAGAAATCTTGATATGGTAACATAAAATTAATTTTTTTAAAAAATTAACATTATAATATTTATAGACTATGAACTAATGCTATATTTTATTTGTATCGCAGGTTATGTTTTCGATGTGCGTATATGAACATTATTACGTTATGTGCTTCAAAATGAAGGATGGGGTCATAGAAATACTTGACAACTCACTGGGTGGACCACCAACTCTCAATCATCCATACATTAAACACTTCACTTTAATTGTGAGTTTTATTTCAGTTAACACGTGCGTTGGTCTTGCTAAGGTGCTATATGCGTATATATTTGCTGACCAATTGTGAGTTTGTGTGTGATGTAGAAGCGACTATTCCAAGCCTATTTGTTGGAGGATGATTATGCGGATCTGGCTCATAAGGTGAAAAGCATGGTCAGAATGCACAACGTGAATATGAAATGGAGAGATACGCGTGTTAGCCAAGACAGCGGTATATATGCGATGCGTCACATGGAAACTTACAAGGGGGATGTCAACTGGGAGTGTAACTTTGCAAGAGGAACCAGGAAAAGTATTGGGGTGTTGAGGGTCAAATATTTATATACTTTGCTCCATTGGTCTGAGAACACATTGTTGCATGACATACCGCGTATGATTGCTAGAGGGGCTTTGGAGATGAACAACGCTAAAGATGATGATGAATAGACGGACCAAGCTGGTGTCTTATTATGTTGCTTTGTAAAACAATTTCGCTACAGTCTCTCAAACTATATTGTAGCGTGTCTTTCTGTGTTTTGCTATTTTGACCACTTATGAATGGATTATTGTGTTTGACACTACTGTCTTTATTAATGTCAATTCACTAATTTACAACAGCCGTTCGTGTATGATTTGATTCTTGTATGCTAACTCCAATTAATGACCCTTACCTTTAAATATATGTTAGTGTGTTGTACGTTAATGACCTTTACCTTTGAATATCTGCGAAATATGTACTGAATGTAAATGATTGAACTGTCGAATATAATCGATATAGACAATATAAGTATGTTGTTTGCTGATGATCAAGTTACTGAATATAGTCAATATATGTAACGAATATATATGTTCAAGTTGTCGCATATATAATATGTAGTGTGTTGATAATAACAACCTTTACATTTTTTACCGTATGTGATGTTAAATTCTGTATAATAGACAGTGTATATTTGACTGATATCTAATATATTAGTGGGTTATATATTTATGATCTCTTCTATTGAATACAGACGATGTAAAGTGTAGAATATAAAGATTTGAGTTCTCGAATATATCCGATAATACTGTTTTAGTGTTATAAAGAGTCAACTAATACAGACAATTTATTGCAACTTCATGAGCATATAGTACTCATTCGAGGGACTCCTTGCAATTCCTCTTGTCGTGTGTGGTGAGCTGACCACATCTTGCACACTTGCGTAGTGGTTTGTTTGCTTTCGTAGTTGCAGTTTCGAGATTACTTTTTATACGAGTGCCTTTGTTTTTTGCTTTCACTGGTGGCTGAATGGTAACATCTGGTGGAACTTTTATGCCAACAAAACTCTCAACCATGTCTTGTTTTGATGGATTTGCAGTGAGTAACACATCATCATACTTCATGTATTCGGCTCTTTTTGCATTGAGGGTTTGCAACAAATCTTCTAGCATTGCAGTGTCATCAACTGCACTTCCAACTGTCGAGTATACTGCACTCCATACCTTATTTGTTAACTCTTTTTTCTCTTCCAATGCAATACACTGTTGGACAACTACCTGATCTATGTTCGTGCTGGCTACCCGTCTAGCATCCTTCCTCCACCGAGGTAACACCATCTCATTCGGGATCTCCTTCATATACATATATTTGTAGGTGCAGAATATGTGAAGGCAAGGGATACCAACCCTATTAAACATGTTGCACGTACATGTTGATTTTTTCACATCCGAATCATGTTGGACAGTGAATAATCCAAACCCTTCGTCACGAACAACATGTGTCTTATAACCATCCACAACAGTCTCCTCAGTGACATTGCAGTTAACACACGCAAAGTATATCTCATATTGTACCTTTAAAAATGTCTTGAGAGTGTATACAGACGATGCAAACCTCTCTATTTCATGCGATGTTTTGTAATTGGGTGTCATGGTTGCAGATTCCATGTCCAACTTTGATTGGGCATGCCTTTGAGCATCCATAGCACTATCAAACTGCATCATGAGCTCTATGAGTGTGAAATTCCGCTTGTTGTATCTACCAAAAAGCTATTGGCTGATTCAGATATCGAAGTTGTACGCATCAGTCCACCCAATAGTACGTCCCTAAAATATGCAGGAATCCATAATTGCCGCAAAGAGTACATTAATGAAAGCCAAGTGTTTTCACCCAAGTCAAATTCATCGATCATTTCCCCCCATTGTTGTTCAAACTCCGTGACTGTAGTCTCGTAACTCCAAACAACCTTGTTAATCTTCAGCCTAAAATCCTTGTTCAACAGCACAACTTTGTCCACCTGTCAGATCGTAAAGAATGATAATTGTTAAATATATGCAATGAAATAGTATAATATATTCGTCAATGAATCGATTATATATGCGACATCTAAAACTTGTATACCAAATATACAACTGTGATTCTTACGTGAAGCGGCAATTTCATCATTATATGCCACATACAAAAGCGGTGTCTAGTATCGGGGAATACGTCTGGCACAGCAATCCTAAGGGCAGGATCTTGATCGGTGACGATAACAGCGGCATCCTTGAACATTGCTTCCTTAAAGTGGCGTAGAATCCATTTGTAAGAATCTACGTCCTCTTTCAAAAGTAGACCGGCACCAAATGTGACAGATTTACGATGGTTATCCATTCCTGTAAAGGGAGCGAATACCATACTATACCTGCAGTGTGCGATGATGTGTTCATGATACAATAAATAGTTTTAATTATACCGAATTAATGAATTATGCTGATTGAATATAAAATAACTATTTAAACTTACTTGTTTGATCGATACGTAGAGTCGAAAGATACCACATCGCCAAACGCTGCAAAATTTGACCTAGCAATTGGGTCACACCAAAACAACCTTGTGAGTCTTTTTTGTTCGTCCACGTCATATGCAAAGTAGAAACCACTGCACCGCTCTTGTTTCTTGTGGAATGTATCTAGAATCATTTGTGCATCCGCACCGGATATGTATGCCATTAAATCCCTCTTGAAATTTCGACAATCCTTTACAATAGGTCCCACATCTCCGCACCCTCCCATAATTTCATTCATCAAACGGTGTGACATAGCTGGACCTAAATTAGCTTTTGCGCAGTTTATAAGAAACTTCTGATGTCCGTAATCAAGCTTCCTGTTCGTTTTCATGAATTTCTTCGACACTCCTTCAAGTAGCGAATGATTATGTTGAGCCTCAAATTTTGATACAATGTACCCGTCGTTTCCGGCATACTTAATAGCAAATATTGCTTTGCAACCAACCCGATTTGAAACTCTATGACGCTTTCCGGTAGTGGGTACATTTCCCTTGAATCCTGCCCGACTACACAATATGCGACGATGCAATAAAGTCCCATCTTTTGAGCATATACGTGAAGATGACAACCGAATATCAAAACCGACCTCTTTAGCATACGTCTTATAAAAATCTATACCTTCCTCCGGCGTCTTGAAACACATTCCAATATGTGGATGGTTTGATTCATCATAATGCGGAGTCCAATATTTCGTTTTACCCGGCGATTGCGTCATGACTATTCCGGCATTGAATTCTTCGTTTGCATCAATGCCGGATCCATCAACATCCCAATCTCTTTCACATGTTGAATCTGTAAAAAATTCAATAAATATTTATATTATGATAATTTAAATACGAGTTGTTTAATAGTTGATATTTAGGTAAACCTTCACCGTCACCGAATCGTATTCAGTGGTATATTCAATTATATTCGTTATTATGAAACCAAATATCCGTTAACATATTACTTTAACTGTTTATGTTCTTCCACGCTCAGTTACCTTCTTCCATCGATTCCGGATCTGTTTCTTGCCTGAATCCCCTACACAAATTAAACGATCAATTGAGGATATATATTGATGAAAAACGAACAATCTGAGTACAAATCAACCGATTATTGGATGACGAGAATATTGTATACTGAACAAGAAACACTTACTTTTGACTATTCCGGCGAAAATATGTTCAGTTCTTCCGGCGACAATGGTGTATGGCGTTTCAGCAAAACGTATCATCCATATAATTGATATTGCTTTGATCGATTTTGTTGAAATTAATTGGAAGATTCTGTATATTGTAACTACCTAAAATAGTGGAAGAAGATCTCATTTATAATTTTTTAAAAATATTGTAATTTCCTTATTTTGGAGAGTGTATTACACATTCCAATGAGGAGAGTGTGCTGAATTTTTCATTGAATATTTATGTTAATTTTCAGCCTTTAGATTAATCAGATCAATGGCTACGATTTGTTCTCATTGTACACTATAAGGGCTGTTTACATGGGAGTATGATTCTATATATATATATATATATATATATATATATATATATATATATATATATAGAGGATAGATCATATGAGAACAACCTCTAACATGAGAACAAATCATGATCATCCAATTTTTAAAATTCAATGGTCTAGATTAATGGTAGAAAATGATAAATAGAAAACCAAATAATGTATAACAATTACTCACTCTCATTAAAAGAGAGTGAACCCACTCTCTCTTAATTGTTTTTTTAAAATATATATTGTATTATAGGAAACCGTTAGTTAAAAAAGATTCACCAGATATCTCATTCCTCCTCTCTATTATACGTAAACTCCATTAACAGTTCTCCCCAATTCCGTCAAATCAAAAAACAAAACAATGGAAAACTCAGATTGAGTGTGCATTTGCAAATTTATTCAATTCGGTCTCTCTACAACTTCTGTTCAAGTCGATCATAACAACAGAATTCAACAAGCTGTCATATCCTGTCAAGAAAATCATATCCCGTCAAGAAAGCAGTTTGTTTCTCCATATGCAAATCTGAGTAAGTGTATGTATTCAAATTTAATCGTTGTAATTAAATCGCTTTGACATAAATCGTGTGAATAACCGCAGGAATTGTAGAGTTGCATTGTTGAAACTCGTAAGAAGAACCGATAGACAAAAAAAATTCGTTGTTGATAATAAATAGATTAATAACGAATAACACACTTGTATCATTTTAGTTTCAGTTGAAAAGATCATTATAAGTATGAATAAACAAATTCCAAGTTGATAATAAATATAATAAACAGAGTAACTACGAATAACACATTTGTATCATTTTAGTTTCAGTTGAAAATATCATTATAATTACGAATAAAATAAATTGACGTCTAATAGAGTATTTGTTTTTTCAGGCACAACCAAACAATGGGAGGTTCATAAGTCTAATGCAGTTCAAGAAGGCGAATATATGGATTACATTTTTCAAAATTTAGAATGTGATGAGGATATTCCGGTTGGTTTTGTCAATACAAAAACGCCAGATGGATCAGTGTATTGGATACCAACATGCGATAAAATGTTGATACCGACAATTGGAAAGAGGTTCAAAACAATTCAGGATGGAGAAGCTTTTTATAAGAGTTATGCATCTACAGTCGGGTTTGATGTTAGAAGGGGAGCTTCTCGTGAGGATACGGATGGAACAATGAGACATAGGATTTTGATGTGTAGTAGACAAGGATTTGCTGATAGCTCGTCAAGTCAATGTAAGCGACTACGTGTTTCAAACCGTTGTGGGTGCGATGCAGAAGTTTATATCAAGTTCATAGGCAACGCCGGATATGAGATTAGAAAGTTTGAGGAGCGACATAACCACACACTCCTTCAAGATGAAACAAAACAGTTTTTGAAATCGAGCAGAAAGATGGATGATGGACAACAACAATTCATGATTAACTGCATGAAGGCAAATATTGGCACATCCATGACACATCGCCTTCTGAAAGAAATTATGGGTGGATATGAAAACGTTGGACCATTGATTACGGACTTCAAGAATTTCAAAAGGGATCTTATGGCATTCATTTGTGGTGTTGATGCACAGATGATAATAGATAGGTTTAAGCGCAAGAAAGAGACATGTTCTGGGTTTTGCTTTGCATATGACACCGATAAAAATCAACGTCTTACCAAATTATTTTGGTGTGACCCAATTGCAAGGGCAAACTACACGGCATTTGGTGAAGTTGTCTCATTCGATTCAACGTATCGTTCAAACAAGTAAGTTGAATTAAACAATTGTGCAGTATCGTTTTTATTCGTAATTAATATTATTTTTTCAATACTTTTAGCATGTAAAGCTCAAATTTTATTCATATTTATTAAGACATTTATTATTCAATATCGATAAGGAGTACACTTTACTTACGATTTGTACATTTATATAAAAGGTACAGCATGGTTTTTGCTCCATTTACTGGAATGGACAACCATAGGAAATCTGTCACATTTGGGGGTGGCATCCTTTTGAAAGAGGATGTTGTATCATACACATTGTTACTTGAGCATTTTAAAAAAAACCATGTACAAAGATCCAAACGTGCTTGTGACCGATCAAGATCCATCTCTAAGAATTGCGGTCCCTAACGTATTCCCAAACACACGTCATCGATTTTGCATGTGGCGTATTATGATGAAAGTTCCAAAATGGGTATTTATCATTAATTGTTATAATACTATGCTTATTGATACTTATTATTCATAATTATTAAAATGTATGCTCCATCGTATTTGTATGATTATACGAACTAACTTGACTTTTTTCCGTGTGTAGGTTGACCACAAAATATGTGCTGACATGGAATTTAGGCGCAGATTAAACCATGCGGTTTGGAGTTATGAGTTGACAATCGAACAATTTGAGATTGAATGGAACATGATTACAGTGCAATGGGAGTTACAAGACAACGAGGTTGACACTAATGTACTCATTAAGAGAATACTGGATACCTGCTTATTTCCGTGATGTTCGACTCGGGGGGTTAATGAGGACCACCTCCATTTCTGAATCAACAAACAGTTTCTTTGGAAGATTTTCAAGCCGACATTTCACTCTGACACAGTTGATGGCTCAATTCGATAATGCTATGGATGCGCAACGGCACACTCAAGCAAAACTTGACATGGAATCCGAAACCATGTTACCAAAGTTCAAGATCCCGTTTCAAGTTGAGAAGCATGCAGCAGACATTTTTACATTAAAGGCGTTTGAGATGGTGCAAGATGAAATATACGAGGGGTCGTGGTCATGTCAAGTTACAAGTGAGACTATGAACGGTTTGGATAAGTTACATCAAGTCCAAAAGATTAACATCGGATCTTTTTGCGTAACATTCGAGCACAACAGTGGAAAATCAGAGTGTTCGTGTAACATGTACAACCGGGTTGGCATTCCGTGCCAACACATTTTCTCAACATATAAGTACATGAACATAGAGGAGATCCCCCAAGGTATGGTAATGACACGGTGGAGGAAGGACGCTAGGATCCTTGCATCTTCAATGATTGACCAAGAAGTAATAAAGCAATGCATTGTCATCGAAGGGAGAAAAGGAATGCTCAAAAAGTTATGGAACACGATTTACTCAACGGTTACGGTAGTAGAGAACGATATCGCTCGGATAAGGGATTTGATTAATGTGCTGAATTATGTGAAACAAAAACGTACAAGCGAAGTCCTTGACGACACCACACAATCTTCATGTAAAGAGTCATTATTAGATAAATATGTGGGTGTCAAGCCACCTTTTGAAGTTGAAGTTGAAGATTCTGTCAAAGCCAAGAACAAAGGTACTCGTATGAAAGATTCCCTGGAGAATGCAACAAGCAAGGTTGTAAAACCTTTAAGGAAGTGTGCTCGGTGTAAGAAACTTACAAATCATGACAAACGGAACTGCAAGGAAGTTACGTTGAATATAGTTAGTGTTATTTTACATTATTTGAATTCGTAATTATTCAAATTTTTAAGTCCATTTAGGACTTAGTGCTTATCATTAATGTATTATTTCACTTAACAAACGTTTGTAATTATGAATTTCCTGCTTATATACATTGTTAAATCTCACTTTAAAAACGTTTATAATTACGAATCATCACTATTATGTCAAACACAAGTAAATAATATATTATTGTCAATTTGGTTTTAAAACTTCATAGTGTAAATTATGCAAACATCCACGACACATCGATTAATAACTAGTCAAAACAATCTAGACATTCACAATATAAGTCAAACAATAATCCTAAAAAACCATAAAAATAGCTAAGTTTGAAGATTTCAAGTTGCTAGTAGTAGAGTACATTAAGTAAAGGAAGTCTATCTAAACGATCACAGCAATGACCATTTGTAATTACGAACTTAATGCTTCTATACATTGTTTTATATCACTAAAAAAACGCTTGTAATTACGAACTTAATGCTTTTATACATTGTTATAGCTCACTTAAAAAATATTTGTAATTACGAATAATTTTTTGTATACATTGTCATTTATCAATTAAAAAACAATGGTAATTACGAATAATCGCTGTTATGTCAAACACAAGTACATAATATATTATTGGTAATGTTGTTTTTAAAATTAATAGTAAAAATTATACAAACGTTATAATTTTCATTGACCAAATTACAATCACTTATAATAAATACGATTTTTATTTTACTCGATATGACAACTATATAACAAAAATAATATTAATTACGAATAAGCATTCATAAAACACCCACGACACAACGAGTAAGAACCAGTCAAATCAAAGTAGACATAAACAAAATAAATCCAACAATTGTCCTAAAAACCCAATAGACACAACTAAGTTTGAAGATATCAAGTTGCTACTAGTAGATTACATTAAGTCAAGGAAGTCTATCTAAACGATCATCATTATCATCCATTCTTGATGTCCACTCGTCAATCTGTTTAGCACCCATCTCCAAGGCATTCAAAAGATTCTCCTTTACCTCATTAATCTCACTGGTAAGGAATCGGTGCAGATATTGAACCCTTAATATCTTTAGACTCTGTACCCTCTGATTACTTGAAGCCACATTCCCTCCCTTAGCATCCCCTTTGTATGTTTCCATATGTCTCATAGCATATATTTCACTATCATCACATACCTTGTTATCTTTCCACGCCATCTTCAAAGCTTGGCTTCCTCTATCTCACGTATCCTTCCACCCATAAAGTCTAATCCAACATTAATAAGGTGTAGACCAAATAGCAACGCCTGAAATTAATGTAACAAACAATGAATAATTACGAATCCAACGATTAAAGTGATGCATCTTTCAAACTAAACCTTACCAGTCGAGTGACATAGTAGTTGTAATCAATGTCGGAATCTCTACGATTATCAAGTAACTCAGCCACAACAGTCTTCATATGGAAGCACACCACAAAGTGATGCATCTTACAACTCAGTGGGAACATTATCTTGAAACAAATAGAAGAAATAAAAAAAAAAAACTCAGTATAAGCTTAAGAAAATACAATAAATCAACTTACAATATGAGGACTAACCATGTCAAAATCAGTCAAATCAACACTATCTCCACAAAAGCGAAGGGCAACATCGAAATCGCTAGTAAATTTTTCATATCCGCGGTCAAACCCTACCCCAACTTCTTTCACAACAGGTACATACTATAACAAAAGGTAGACACATGTTTTTAAAAAAAGTTAGCTAATTACGAATATATATTTATATCCAATAATATATTCAATAAGAAAAGACGTTAATTACGAATAAACTGACCGTGACAAAGGGAGGCAAAAATAAGACGTGTGGAGACGATGGACTTCACAATTTTTCCTGTCTACTTAGATAGATACACCACACATCCATTATGCTTGCACATACAACACCACCCTCTGCCATCCTACCACATTCTATAGATTTTAGGGTGTACATCTCAATGTCTTCCCCTCCGGGAATTACTTCATAAGATATCTGAAAAACGTCTTTGCTACACGACAAAATGTATTAGCTTAATCAATATAGTCCCTCAACAACGTTGTTTTAATAAAACTGTAAAACAATAATAATGTTACTATATATACCTCAAATGAAGTTCAATGACGAACTGTGCTATTTGCCGTTGAATTTTAGATATCTTCTTTGATGGATCGACAAATCTATCAATGTAAGGACTCTTATCTGTCACTGCACGTTTACCAATCCTCTTCCCACGTGGTGGGGTTGCGTTGTACCCCACAATCTCCTTCTCCTTGTCATGACATTAGATAACACAATGAATAAAAAGCCAAGTAAAAAAAACATAATATCTAACATTTACATAACAAACGAAAAAATAAAAAATTTATTAGTACCTTATCATGCCGTTTAGGGACACGGTATCCATCATACGATGGTTCAGACACCTTATTTGCTGGTTCATTTGTTTCAGTTACATCCTCATCCGTACTCAGAACATCACCAACATCATCAAATTGTTCCTCAGCAACCTAAACAAGTAAATTCATATTCCCCGTTTACAACTACATAAATAAACCCAAAAACACTAACATCACAAATCAATACCTTATTGTCCTCTTGTTCAATGTGTGTGTTGTCACCGGTCACATGATCGCTATCCTTACCCACAACATGATCAATAGGGTCCATCTATACAGCAGCAATTTATAAAAATAAATACGAATACAATTAGTTTATGAGTACACAATAGTCGCAGAATATAGAGTTCAATAGCAAAGTGTTGACTAACGAGTAACCAGAATAATATATTATAATACAAACGAATAATAAAACAATTCGGGGATTACCTCATTGCCTTCTTGTTCAACGTGTGGGTCGTCACCAGCATGCTCATCACTATCCTGACCGGCATCACGCTCGGTTGGGTTCACCTTTACAACATAATTTTTTAATTATAATTACAAATACATAACTTTTAATTAGCATATACACCAACAATGATACCATACCTGTTATTACACTACATCTTCATTCATGTAGCACATATTCAAATCAATTGTAATAATGGTACAACAAAAAAAAAATAATAATAAACCTCGACAAAAGCACGACCGCAATCGTCCTTCATCCGCATATCAGATGGTCCTCCTAAATCTCCTTTCGCATCCCCCTATCAAAAATAAAATAGTACAAAATAAATTTTGATAATGCGTACAAACATTTGGTATCGAATGAATTGTTAAATACACCGACCTTTTCAACATCACCTTCTAAGCTTGTCTTCATTTCCATCATCTTCAACGGACACATCATCCTTATATCCACTAACAATGTCCCTTATAGCAATATCTACGGGATCAACTCCTTTAGCACTTTGACTCGTGAAAACCCCCAAGTCAAAACTAGGCCAACTATTCTTCTCCTTCAACAGTTCGTCCCTAAGCTTGATTGCATCGTCAATCTTCTTCATGTTTGCCAACAATACGGGATCATTCCATACGGATTGAGTACTTTGAGTCATAACATCCTCAAATTGAGTACCCACGTTCCCACTACTTCCTTCTCCACTGTACCCACAACCACTCAAAGCCATCTTCCCCAAATCATAATAAGCCCTTATTCCAAATTCACTCATCATATTCCTTGGGATTTTGTTAGATTTTTCAATGAAACACTTTATACCAGCAATCATCTCCAAGACTCCACTCAACAGATCACGTTTGTAATCCTACATTTTAATAAAAAAATAACAAAACTTTAAAATATTTATTCATAATTATTGAAATTATGAATACACAGTAATTACGAATAATTTATACGACCACACACAATCTAGATAGATTAGCTGAGTTTATTCATAGTTACTAATATTAATAATACATAATAATTACGAATAATTTACATGTCCTTACAAGAGCAGGAATAATAGCTGAAATTATTCATAATTATATATATTTTGAATTCATAGTAATTACGAATAATAGTTATTTACATACACAAAAAACGTGTGTTTCATACCTCAGTTGTTACCAAAATATTTGCATTTGATGGTAGTCTTTGAACATCCTCTATCCGTCCTCGTCCGAATCCCCTTCCTAAATCTCACTTTTTTCTCGTTCAGCAACCATAGAATCTGTCCATCCACGGAATACAGGTATACACCTTTTGACCTCTCTAACTCCTCGATGCACCACACGATCAAGATAGAATAGCTACATATCCATAAACAAAATATATTTATGTTCAATAAAGAATAGAGAACCAATGAAACAAAATTCAATACTTACCACCAGGAACAACAATGGCCCTGTAAAACATAAACCATCTTCCACAAATCTTGATTTCGATGAAACAAGACTCTTAATAACGCGTTCACACCAATTGACTTTCTTCATTGCTACAACTATTGACAAGCGGGTCACAATCCCTTGATTCACACAACCGCTCTTAATGCTGTTTACCACACAAGTATCAAACAACACTAGAAAATTCTGAAGAAACTCAAGGCCTCCATCCAAACCCTCAACCATCCGTTGCCTTACATGATCTGGCCTCAAATTAACATATTTTTGAGTATATTGAAGTCTCCATTTATTCCTAACCTTGTCGGTATCTCTCTCCTTCTTTCCACTTTCTTTGTTACCACCCAACGGCAACCCAAGACAAATATGAACATCTTCAGCTGTTATGTAAAGGCTTCGTCCATCCTCAAATTCTAAGCTGCACTTGTTAGGATCAAAGTGTTCAACTAACCAAGAACAAAGGGACAATGACGTATTTCTTAATTCCAATTCCAAGAAACTACCAAATCCAATGTCCCTAATTGCATTTATCTGCGCAACATGTTTTTCTCCATCCGACAAAAGTTCTTTAATGCCATTCACAAAAGATTTCGGAGAGCACCTGGTAGGCAAGTTGTTGTACCCTTCAAGCTCCCCCCTGCTTTGCCTTGGACCTTTAGCAACTCTCTTCCGTTTGGTAACAACCTTATCCCCATCAGAACTATCGTCAAGATCCCGTTCCTCTTCATCACTAGTCAACTTCCCTTTTCCCTTTCCTTTAATGTCCTTAGGCTTGGTGACATTCTTCACAACCGCATAAACAACATTTTCATTACTCGTCATTATTCGTAATTAATAATGCATTATCATATTAGTAAATCGATGTAATCACAATTTATTCATAATTAACTACTATTTTACATGTCAATCAAAATTTTTGTGTATAACATATATATGAGAACATGTTGACTAATTAATTTCATGCCTACGAGTTTTTGTATAGCAAACATAAAAATTAGGTTTAAAATACAAATGCACCCAATACGGTTTGTTAGGAAAAAAAACATACCATCATCATTCTTATGATTTTCTATCATTAAAATCGTGCTCTTTCCTCTAGTCTTTCTATCCAGTATCTTGGAAATAGGCACGTCTTCAAAATCTTCAGAGCTACCATCATCACAAACGATGTGTTCTCCCTTTAGAATTTCTTTCTTCTTTCCCGATGTCTTTGTACGCACTGATCCAGACCTCGGAATACGCTTCCTTTTGGAACTCATATCTATAGTTTTCATCATACAACACAAAATAGTCTTCATTATCTAACACACAAAATAGTTTTCATTATACAACACAAAAAGTGACAACATAGCTACTTAAATTCAAACATCATTTACCTACGTATTGTATTAATATACATAATTAGTATACACAGTTATTATTCCTAGTTAGTGTAGTTTCTTCAAACCTAATACGAGTTCCATATAATTACAATATTAACATACATAAATAGTCTACACAATAATTATTCGTAGTTAGTTTATGTTTTCAAATCTAATATGCACTTCATATTCGCATTATTCGTAGTTAGTTGAAAACATATGCATCATATATGTTAACTTATAGTAGATACCATAAGCTTAAAACTCGTAAAACAAATTAATAACTATGAATAATATTTACAAACTATCTTGTTGATAACAAAAAGCGCAGCATCAATATCATTCGTAATTATAGAATATATTTCATCAACATATTCCACCAACATAACTTTAAGGTCGGTCTAAGATTATTCATAATTAATCAAAAACAACAATGCAAGCAAATATCAACACACCAATCACAAAACCACCAACAATATTCAACCAAGCAATGCAAGCAAGACATACCTATAGAAGAATCTACCATTACCCCCCAAAATGTCCTCTCCAATCAAGCGAACTTCACAAGAGATCTCTGACACGAAACAAATTCCCCTACATATAACGTAGTAATAAGTTAGTATGTAAAAACAACCAACAAATAAACAAAGTGAAAACCCGTACACCAAACCTCCAAAGTTTCAGAAAAAACTTTGAATCAAAGTTTCTTTTCCTTCCTAAATATTCGAATAAACTAAAGGAGAGTGGAGTTGCGATGAAGATAAGAAACTGGAAGTTGCTGTTAAAACTTATGGGGAGAGTAATTGGGCGGTTATTGCTAGTCAATTGGAAGGGAGATTAGGTCCACAGTTTGCAAATAGACGGTTGAAGGCTTTGTTACCCTCGAAACAACGAAATCATCTAAAGAATTTGACATAATCTAAGAAGAGAAACTATCACATTCGAATATGGAGCTGAATAACACCGCTATAATCAGAATAATCCTAACCTAGCATCCAAATCAAATGACTCGTTAGAATTGTATACAACTCGAAGCTCCCTTATATGAAAATATATCACCAAACAAATGATTTGAGCAATTTGTGAGCCAGTGAGAGGCGTTAGCAAGGACCAATTGACCAAATTGATTATGAGATTACCCGGAACACTTGTTAACAATCAATCGGATTCAGAAGAGACTGTAATTATCAAGCAATACAAGTGCTAATCAACGATCAGTTTCATCAATCTTGTAAAAAAAAATTAAGCATTCTTAAACACTGTCTAAATTGAGTCGTTGTCATTCTTGTAAATCATAAAAGTGCAGAGAAGTCTACAAACGAAATGGATCTAATAACAAGGAGAGAGGAGAGGATACCTTTCAGCGGCGACAAAAAAAACCTAGATCGATTGGAAGAGGGAGATTTGATTTGTAAAGGAGTCGATTTAGGGTAAGCAGGATCCCGAACAACCAGTTTGTAAGTGCACCGGGCGAATTACAACGAGAGAAAAAC
Source organism: Fagopyrum esculentum (assembly GCA_033239045.1). Taxonomy (NCBI): domain Eukaryota; kingdom Viridiplantae; phylum Streptophyta; class Magnoliopsida; order Caryophyllales; family Polygonaceae; genus Fagopyrum; species Fagopyrum esculentum. The sequence continues at coordinate 114,219,811 of BSUD01000006.1, forward strand.
CGCTGCTTGTGCGGCCACAACCGAGTCGCCGGACGTAGTACAGGGCAAACGAGCCGCCGGGAGATCTAGATCCACGAAGAACCGGTAACGCCACAACCGCAACTGAGTTCCCGGAATGCTCCTCGCCGTCTTTGTTGCGCCACCAACACCGGGAGGTTCGCTGATTCGGCTTCAAAACACCCTATTCGACCGCCACAACCCTAAAACCTTCTTTCCGAATGTGCAGCTTGTATGTAGTGAAGTTAGAGATTCCAAATTGTGCTATATTTGGAAGCGCGTGTCTTAAAATTTTATTAATAATTACGATACTAACCCTAAATCTCGACCCTTAATAATAAACAATCCTACGGTCTATGATTGTTCTCATGTTCTCACGTTAGAGGTTGTTCTCATGGGAACCACACCCTATATATAAACAAAAACCGTATGAATATATATGAGTTGCTTGGTATTGGGTATAGATCATAAACATTTAATTATTAGTATGAGTCGGAAACTTAAACTTTCATACGGTTTTTGTTTTTATAATTTATTTCATACGGTTTTTGTTTATATATATCACCGTTGTCTTATACACTTACATCCCACAAAATTTATACTCCCTTCGTCTATTAATGATTGTCGTTTTAGCCTAATTTTGTTATAAAATAATTGTATTCTATCTATTTTGTCCTTCACTTTACACATTTACCTTTCTAATCATTAATAAATACTTAGTTGTGATTTTCAATAAAGTAAAAAGTAAAAAAATATTAAGCGTAAAATGGTTTCATAGTCTTTTTAATAAGTGTGCAAAATGTTAAAACGATAATTATTTATGAACAGATACTTGCTAATTATCAAGTAAAAAGTTAATCCACACTTCTTGGTTTTCTACAAATCTCATGTATTTTTCGTATCAATAACTCAATTCAAGCATTATTTTTATCAATTTCATCGTATTTAAATTGATTTAATTCAATATTAAGGTTTTAATTTTGAAAAATAATTTAGATAGTTTTCTATCCATTTGCATATGCTCACCAATTAAACATTTAAAATCTTGAGGATATAATCTACATATTCAATGGAAACCAATTATTTTGACTTTTAAAATAATGTTAAACTGAATCACGTTTATTGTCTGCCAATTCAAGTTCTACAAAAAAAAAAAAAAAAACCACAAATCGAAGTAAAAAAAAATAATTAACTATTAATTTATAAGTTAATGTTCATTTTCTCAATATATTTTTAAAATGATCTCTTTATATAAAATTCTAATTTATCTATAAATTAATGATCATTTTCTCTATAATTTTTTATATTGAAACAATTTGGTTTACTAGGCTTTTTTGAGTTTTAATTTTAGTAAATGTACCCCTTGGGAGAAGAGTGTTTAGAGTTTGAGAGAAAATACAAAAGGTTGGGGTATATTTACTAAATAGAAAACTAGAAAAAGCTTAGTTAGTATACAAAAAAATAAAAAAAGCCTACTTACCTAATTAGCCCTATTTTTATTTATTATTTATAAATTAATGAACATTTTCTCTATAAAAAGTAATTAAATTATTATATATGTTGAATTGGGTACTATATTTGTTTCATTTAGTTTTACGCCAAATACTTTTGAAATAATTAGAGAAAGAGGACCCCAAAAATTTGCATTTTGTGAAAGGGGCCTCTATTAAGCTAACTAGATAAAATAGGTCTGAAAAATATAAAGTAGGGCACTGTTTTTGAAATAATGATGCTGCAGGCTTTTTTTCAGATGATTTGATGTTCACTTTTTGGGAAAAAAAAACACTGCTTACCCACAAACACAACTCTTACCGTTGCTTACCCAGAAATAGAGTACTCAGGAAGTTTGACATTACCCAGAAAGTTTGAGTGTTTTACATTCACAAAAACAAGAGAGAAGAAGTTTCATATTACCCAGAAATACATTACCCAGGAAGTTTGAGATTACCCAGAAATAGAAAAAAACACTACTTACCCACAAATAGAAAAGGGAAATAGAAACAAACACAACTCTTACCGTTGCTTACCCAAAAATAGATTACCCAGAAAGTTTGAGTGTTTTAGATTCACAAAAACAAGAGATGAGAAGTTTCAGATTACCCAAAATACATTACCCAGGAAGTTTGAGATTACCCATGCAAACACACTGCTTACCCACAAATAAAACAGGAAGTTTGAGTGTTTTAGATTCACAAAAACAAGAGATGAGAAGTTTCAGATTACCCATAAATATATTACCCAGGGAAATGTAAACAAACATTGCTTACCCACAAATAGAACACGAAGTTTGAGTGTTTTAGATTCACAAAAATAAGAGATGAGAAGTTTCAGATTACCCAGAAATACATTACCCAAGAAGTTTGAGATTACCCAGAAATAGAACCAAACATTGCTTACCCATAAATAGAACAGGGATACGTAAGCAGTCCAGATTCCGGTGAAGGGAAGAAGAAGGGACCTGCATATGGATACCCAGAAATACATTTACGTTTGGAGGGAGAGAAATAGAAGGGACAAGGGAGGAAAGAAGTTGAGCTGAATTGATTGGGCTATTTATTTTATTCAACATGTCACCCATCAAATCAGATGGATGAGTATGTCCCTTACTTTTCTGATTTTATCTATAATAGGAGTCCATTTTCTAAATGAATAATTAGGAGGCCCTAAATACAAACTCTACATTGTAAAAGTTCTACACGTCAATTTCAGCCCAAAAAAATCCAGACTTATCATCACCGACCAACAGTACCATTTTTTTGGCATTTGTCAAATAATGGGACATACAATCTTTTGGGTTGTCAAATCTTTGTTGCCCAACCATATCATTTATTCCAATAAAATATGAATTTGTGAAAATAAAAAAAGTCATCAATTTCATAAATAAATTTCGTATATTTAGAAAAATATATACAACACAATATACCACAAACTATATTTATAAGATGTTTACACTAGGTGTACACAACTATGTAATCATCGTTACTAATTATTAATTATGAACAATTATTTTATTGTAGATTATGAATCGATATATGAAATAATTTTATTACTGTTAAAGTCAGCATAATGTAGAATAATACACTGTGGTCTACAGTAGTACATTTGAATTATTTCATATAATAATGTTTTATATATGAATAGTTAATCTAAACCCCATAAAAGAAGATTAAAAAATGGACAAAGATGAATAATTGCGGTATCATTATGATACAAAAATATAAAAATGATTTGAAGATAAATAATAGATAACTTAATCACTAAAAAGCCCTAATTAGAGGAATACTCGCCGGCCGGAAATAGGGCGGCGCCTGAATCCAAGAGAGAGACGAGGAGGTCGGAGAAGGCGGCGACGATATACTGGTGAGTTGACTTTGGGTTAAGTGAGAGATAACAGAGAAGAAGCTCGTGAAGACATTTCCAATTATCCCTGACGTCGTGAATCCCACGCGCCGCCACCATCTCCTCCATGGATATTCTGAAGTCCCTGTATGGATCCCCTGAATACGTCTGAACCGCCACTCCTCCATCGACTTCCTCCGCGGGCCTTGACTCCGACGATGAAGACGACGATGACGAGGACGGCACCGATGAGGAGTCGATGATGGAGTTGGAGCTGCCGGGGGAGGAAATGAAGAACCGGTGGGATGCGTACGCCGTTGTTAAGTCCGGCGTGGTATCTAGTATATCGGAATCGGAGTCGGAATCGGACTTACTTGTTTTGTAGAGGGAGTTGTAGGTTTTGAATAAGTATTCTGGTTGTTGAGGGGAGGATGAGGTGGAGACGGCGGCGGTGGTGGATGGAGTGTTGTGATCTTCCGATATGGCGGTTGTGGTGGCGGTGGTGGGAGTTATGTGTGGGCGTTTGATTGCCGAGAAACAAAGGGTTAGGTTTTTCCCTATGGCTGCCATTTTAATTTGGATTTGTTTCGATATGAGTAGCTCGGTATTTATGGGTGTGCGTTGGACCTCGTATCAATAAAATTATTATGTTTTCACCAAAATAAAATAATTATGTTACCCTATAACATGCTAATACTCAAACTTTTAGTTGGTTTAAAAACGTATTTATGGTCCAATCGTTTTGTATAACAACATTACAGCGAGGGAACTAAAGCTTTGACACAATTATTTTATCGACTCGTTTATAACATTTTTGAGTCGTGACTAAATATAAACCGAGTTTAAAAGTATATTCATAAATTATTCATTTAGAAACGGAATAAACTTGGACTGACTGAAGTAGTTTCGTATATATATTTAATAGTGGTTCATATTAGAGTTGTGCATCCGGCCTAGATAATCCGAATCCATTTCGGATAGGAGTTTTCATAAACTTCGGACCTTACCGGAATTCTTGAGCATGATGACTAAAGTCTTACCGCATAAAGAAGGCGGGCCAATTTCAGTGCATATGGTTTTTTTCTGACTCTGATTATCCTGTTTGGACCGGAATTCTCGAGCATGGAGATTGAAGGCTTACCTGCGTGTAGAAGATGACCCAACTTCAGTTAGAATCGGTTTTTATAGTTCAGATCCGGTATGCCGGTCCTTGAGGTTAGTATAAATGTAGGCAAGTTTTTTGTTTTTTTTACAATGTATACCGCATTACCCATTTTGCCTATTTTTTTTGATCCAAGGCGAGATCCGAAAACCATAACTAGATAAATAGAGTATCGTAGACCGGACCGGTTTTATTGCACTAACCTAGTTCACATACTAATTTATTTATTTTTTAAAAATATAATTTTTCCCCACAAAATTCCAATTTTATTTTTATAAAATCGGTCATTTATATTTAAAGAATCACCCGTAACAATTAAAATTAACGATATTAATTTTGTTTTCATGTATAATAGTTGCATTTACTATTTACCAATTAAATCTTTGTAATATTCAAAATATTCCCCAATTTAAATATTTTTGCAAATGTTAATAAACTAATAAATACGAGTATATTCTTGCATAATATTAATTTTATTTATTTAAAAATTATAATAAGCATCGAATAATTACAGACAATGTTGTAATGTAAATATAAAAAAAAAGTTATAAAGACTAACACTTTTCTATAAATGAAAGCAGTAAAATAAATTTTGGTCCACTTATATAGTTTAATATAAATGAATTTGAATAATAAAATCTGGCATGGATCCTCAACTCCCCATATCTTGCAGTTTGTCCGCTTAACAGTTACGTACACACTGTGAACTGCAGATCAAAACGTTGTCGTTTTGGAAAACAACTATGGAACTTCATTGTTTGTTTCTTTGTATATGTCTAACACTTCCTGCACAGTTGCACGCTTTAATTTCTTTGTTTCTTGTGTGTGTGTATATAAGACAACACCACGGCCTATAGAAACAGTTAATGAATTTCATAATATATGTCTGATTTTAATTATTAAAAAAAATTATTATTAACACGACATTAGTTTCGCTAACCGGACAACTTCCAATTGAGTTAAAAAAAATCAAATTCAACGCAGATCAAGTGCGTTAAGAAAATATCAATTTTTAATACAGTTGGTATGCAATAAAGTTGAAACTTCACTGCATTGCAAATATTGCGAAAATTTGAACTTAGATTGTGTTTTGTTAAGCCATTGAGATAAATTAATGTTTTTGGGAGTGTTTGTATTTTTCACAGTCTTTTCATTTTAAAAACACTAATTACTGTTTTCTTGACTTAAACTCGTATTTTCTAGTGTTTTGGGATACAATTGTGTTTTGACTTGTAATAAGAAAAACTGTTAATGGACAATTTTTTCTTTTTGGACCCAAAAACGCTTATACGTGTTTTCAAAACACACCCTAAAATACTAAACCCTAGTACTTTTGATCATGTTAAACACTAATTAAATTCAAAAAAAATAAAAACACACCAAAACACTAGTGTGTGGCTTTGCAAGCACAACCTTAAAGTAAGACATAAAACTACTGAAAAATAATTTTTGGTGTACCGTTGAAAAACTAATTTTTATGCAGACCGACTGCGTTTAAACCAATTTCTTTCTTCTTTTTTTTAACACAATCGGGTTGTGTAGTATATAACACAAGCGTTATATACTTAGTTTTTTTTAAAAAAAAATAAATTATTTTAGTCTTGATAAATTCGAACTTTTATAAAAAAATATATATTTTTTTTAAAAAAATATACATTCTTAATAAAAATAAAATAGCTTATTGGTGGTGAAAACTTTGAAGTGTATTGAACTATACAAAATCCTACTATTTATCTTTATATTGAATTAATAAAATCTAAATATAGATTTTGAAATAAAAAAAATAGGAATATTCATTTGGGGGTGTCAGAATGCACCTTCTCTGCAATATAAATATATAAAATATCCAATATTAAAAGGAAAAACATATTACAAGAGTAGTTAATTATAAGCACAAAAAAACAAAAGCAAAAAGGAGTGAATCTGGGAAGAGAAATAATTGAAGAAAGATGGAACATATATATATATGTATACATGAATCTCAATCACTATGGAAGTGGGATTAGTGAGAGTGATGGAGATCTCTCACAGCTTAGCTTTGCTTTTTTGTGCCAGTTTGTAATATACAAATAATTGTATACAAACAAGTCATCATGTAATATACAAATAAGTTATGACAGGCTAATCAAGGTGTTAAAACAAACACCAATATTTCTAAATTAATATGATTGATCTATTTTGGAAACTAGTCGTTTTAAGTTTAAAGACACTCCTTTTCGAAAGGTTACTATTTATCTTTTCTCTCCATCTTAGTCCTAAAAAATCATTCATCTTTTTTCTTTATGTATAATTTATGTCTTTGTTTCCTTCTCTCATGGAGATATTATTGATCCACTTTCACAAGCTACTATGTACCGAGCCAAGATGTGACATCATTGAGCGGTGCTAGATTTGAGTTGGTGAGTTGCACCGCTCATTGATGTCAAATCTAGGTGGGGGATTCGCTCACTGTCTTCACCGTTTCCTTTCCTAGAGTAAAACCTTTCTTTGAGATCATCATTGTAGTACGTCTCCAAGCTATCCACAGTTGGGAATGAGGTCGTTGTTGTCATAAAATAAGAGAAACTGAAAATATGAAGGTATGCCTATGTCCGTTTATGGAAACATCGATCTCCTAAACCTCCTCGCCTTAAGATGGAACTTATTATGGACAACTATCATGGTGATTGTAAAATTTATCTTTGTAAGGTAGGTGGGTATGATGTGTTGGTGATGATTGAATTGCGGTCGATAGATTTATGAATGAAAATATATGTGGTATGTTGGCAATATGACAATTGATTATATATGTTACACAGTAACAATTAGGTCTAAAGTGAATTGGTTATGTTATGCACTAACAACCATGCCTCAAGAGACATAATTGTGACTAAAGATTGTATATTATGTTAAAAATAGGATAGTCGGTTATGTTAAACAATATGCACTGAAACTTACGCCTAGAAGGTAATTGATTATGCTACACGTTGACAATTGCCCTCAAGAGAGGGGATGATGATGGATAGATACAAATAAGATATGATGTTTATTAGACTCTGTTTTTGGAATATTAGCAAATGATATTTTTTTCCTAAATAATAAAACAAAAGGAAATAATTTCAAATCTAGAAAAGAGTAAAAGTATTTACAAGAATAGAAAGCTTTGGACGTTCGGGAAGACCAACGATTTGAAATCTCGATTTATATTAAAAGACCGCTATTTGAAATAATAAATTTCTTTCAAAACTTTTTTTTGTACATAGCCCACATGTTCAAACTATGGTTTTCTTGTTATTTTTTTTACTAGTTTAGTAAAAGCAGAAATTATATCCTATGGATTCAGTGTCACATGTACAAGAAAACTACAGTATCAACTGCGGTTTATACATCATACAAATATAGTCAATATCACTAAGTACACCTTTTAGCAATATTGTTCTATTAAGTAGGCATATAACATAATCTCATTAGTAAATATACCCCTAATAGAGTAATAGTGGTAAGTCAATTAGAATGTTAAAAATTATAGGGGCATACAAAATAAGGTAAATGTTCAGGTACGGCCCATTAATTCCGGTACGGTCGTACGGCCGACCGTACGGGCGACACGTGTCCCGAAATTTTTTATTTTTTTATTTTTTTTTTTTCTTCTTTTCTGAAACGATTTTTTTTTCCCGGAAACGAATGAAAATTTGTTTGAACAACCATGTTATAATTTATGCACTATTCTCCTATAAACTTTGAACTATTCCCATATAATCCATGAACTATTACTTTTTAATATAATCCATGAATTATTCTATTATAATTCATGAACTATCCCATAATAAGTTTTGAACTATTACTTTGACTTCTTTATAAATTTTTGCACTTTAAACTATTCTATTATAATCCATGAACTATTCTATTATAATTTACGAACTATCTCATAATAAGTTTTGAACTATTACTTTCACTCCTTTATAAATTTTGCACTATGAACTATTCTATTATAATTCATGAACTATCCTTTTAGAAGTTATGAACTATTCCTTAATAAGTTTTGAACTATTACTTTCATTCCTTTATAAATTTTGCACTATGAACTATCCTATTATAGTTCATGAACTATCCTTTTATAAGTTATGAACTATTCCATAATAAATTTTGAACTATTACTTTTACTCGTTCTTCAGGAAAAAAAAAAATAAATTCCGGGACACGTGTCGGCCGTACGGACGACCGCACGGCCGTACCGGAATAATGGGCCTTACTTGAACACTTCCCTACAAAATAAAAGCCCATAAAAAAAATCTACTTCACCAAATTTTTTCTAAAAAAATTAACAAGAAAAACTCAATTTGAAACCGCGGTTTAAGTATAAAAAGATTTGAACTTTTTTTTCTTTATTGTTCCAAACAACTATTTCTTTATATAAATTGAGGTTTCAACTATGCTATTCCCGAACCTCCAAAACTTCTTCTTATGGTAAATACTTTTACTCTTTTCCTATATTCATAATTATTTCTTTTTTTTTATTATTTAGGAAACAAATCCTATATAATGTTCTCACATTGTTGTTTTTAGGACACATTTCATGTATTGGGAATGTCTTGGAGACTAGCTATTTGCTTGGATGACGATGTTCAACTAGATCCACATGTGTAATAGGACTTTGGGATTGATTTTGATTTACCTATCTTAGCATATTGCCTTAGACAGCCATCTATATTGTTAGACTTGCGGTTGCTTTTGTTATGTCATTACCTTTGTCGTCAACATTTGCAAGCTGGTCTAACTCTAATCAAAGGTCGGATGTGTTTTTACGTTTCTTTGTGCTCTTGTTACAATGTTCAATAGAGATTTTTTTTTTATCAAACTAGCCCGAGTGGACCCATCGTGAGGTACATAATCTAGTTACTTCTCGAATTTTGAAAATTTTTTTGAGTTACACAACATACTATTGGTTGTGTCTTAACATAACATCATATTACAAACGAATATCTTTGTTGATGCAAACAACAAATATTTATGTTAAGGGGAACATATAACTTACAATATTTGTTTGTACGATATGAAAATTTGATTGTAATAAAAATCACATGGTCATTTAATATAGGTGAGAAAATATTATATTTGTTTGTAATAAGGTGAATATCCGCAGTTGTATCAACATATGTATTGTTGTAAATTGTAACACATTGAATATTTTATAAACGACCATGTTCACTTCCATTACCATATCTATTAGTTTATCGTACATATGTCCTTGTTTGTAGATATTTATTAAAATTAACTTGTTTGTGCATCAGAAGGTAACCATTGTCCGCTTAAGAGTGTGCACTCTATGAGTTTGTTCGGTGAAACGAGATTTACCGAATATGAAGTTGAAAATGAAGGGAATGAAATAAAATTGAGGTTGTTAGTTGTTGGGGTAAAAAAAAATTATTATGGATATGAAGGGAGTGAAGTATAGTGAAATTACCAAAAAAGGTATCAAATAAATAATGTTCACATAACACACAAAAAGAATTATTAAGTGAAAAAAAAAGAAATTATCAAGTTAATATAATTTTTTCCCCCTCGTTTTTTATAACGAAAAGCGGTTCAATCCTACATACGGTGCGCCGACTATTGGATCGAAAGGTCGAAAAAGATCGGCAGACAGACTAACCGCATTGAAGGACCACAACAAGATACAAAGAAAAAAAATACATCATAAAAACCCGAAAGCATGAAAGTCTTCAAGGAAAGGCAACATGATCTAGTCAGCCGGAAGCGACGAGCATGAATGTTCATCTTCGAAGGAAGTACACAGACATGAAACTTGAGGAACAACTGTGTACACCTCAGATTTGAACTGCAACAGAGCCGTCAGGAAAGCCGTCAGGAGTCGATTACACATCCACACCCCTTCTCGACAAACACTCGAAATGCCACCAAAGACAACATCAAAATAGAGAAGACGAAGTTGCAGCACACGGGTATCGTGATACAAAAATGTGTACAACTCTGATGGTTTTAAGAGTATGATTTACAAGGGAAAATATTGTTCGAAACGGGTTGGTTTAAAAATGATTTTGTTCATTTAAAAAAAAAAGCATTTTGCCCCTCCTTTTTTTGTCTCTTCACCTTTATTTTAATTCTTCCAAAATCCGGTGGGACAACCCAAAAAACCACTTCCTTGTAATTCAACCCAACTCTCAAAGAAGTCTCATTTTTAGGGTTTGCAAAATTGAATCACATAGGGTGTGCAACCTGCATGATCCAGACCGAAGGAACAAAATTTTTAGAAATTCGTACCGAACTAGGTTATTTGGGTCCGGTCTAGACCAGAAGACCAAAACTTTAGAAATCTTGGACCAGGGATCGGACCACAATTTTTTTCTTAGTTGTTTTATAGTTTATTTTTAAAAAATTAATTTTCGGCTGACCCAGATCACCCGTTTTTTCCGGTCTTGGATTGGGACCGAAAAGCAGTCAAATCACCATACACCCAGACCATAGACCAAACCTATTCCGATCCGGGTGTGGACCGGACCGTAAAAACTGGTCTAGACCATGTCAAACCGCACAACCCTAGAATCACGTTAGCATTCACTCATTCAAATCCAACCGGACACCATAGGTTCTCTTCCTTTATTCTTCCTCTTTTCTTTGTCTTCAACTCTTGGCTTACAATGAACTAGCTACATGTGATGACGAGAAGAAATAATTAAGTCTGTTGAGTTCGTCTCCGATGATTAATCTTTTCGTATTTACTAACCATTATCTCATATCTATCTCTATTTGATTGTTTTATTGTTTGCATTGTGCCGAGAATTTATCAAGGAATTGTGGAGGAAGTGCTCATATTTTACCTATTAGATATGATCATGCGATAGTAAGAAAAAGTGGGAGGAACATTTGCATTGTGCCGAAAATTTCAAACTCTAGATGACAGACCCTCCCTCCCACCCTTATACCATCTGAACTAATTGCACTTGTATTGTTGATAGACAATGTTAATGCACAATTTCAATTAGACAATGTTAATAAACAATTTGAATTAAAGTGTTAAATTACGTAGTTAACAAAATCGGCCATTTTCCAATGACACAAGCCGGTCCGTTGTTTACACAAGGTTGAGTTACACAAGCTCAAACGAGTTGCACAAGCCCAAAAGTCCGTCATTTACACAAGATTGAGTTACACAAGTCCATGCTCATCGAGTTACACAAGCCAATTTATAACTATAAAAGATATAGGTCATATCCCGTATTTATAAAGTTGCGTCCATGAATTCAAAACTCTAGGCCTTTCACGGAATTAGAAAACATGAGTCATTTCCTATGATTATCCCGTTAGGAGCAAAATTTCTAATTTAAAAAGTTTAGGCCAATAGTGTAATACAAATTTTGGGTTGTTTATTGTAATTTACCCTAAAATCGGATAAGCCTGATTAGAGTTTTCTAGGATCCCCTCAGAGGCGGCGGCGGTGCAAGCGGCTACCCTGTCGAAGCATCGAAGGCGACCAAGCAAGCGGTGGCACGACGATGACAACGACTGACGACGGCGAGCTCCGCTACTATCCTGGGCGGTGTTGTGGTTGCTCATGCAAGGTTCTATTCCGAAGACGGAGCTTTCTTTGGCGGCTCTAATGGCAACGGCCCGGGAGGTGTGATTACAGATCCACCGGCCTGGTTTTGTGCACGAGACGAAGGATACGACAATAGTGGGAGGGTTTTGAGTGAATCTGGTCTCGACTGGGCTAGGTTTGTTGTTGTGGTTCGAGACGGTTCCGAGTAGTTGTAGGTGTTTCTGGAGAAGACCGAGACGGTTCCAAGCAGTTACAGTCAATTGCGAGTTGATTCCGAAGCCGGCAAGACGGAGATGCTCTCAAGTTCAGCGGATATGGACGGCTAGGATTTCGAAATGGACTAGGTTTCGTGTAATCAAATCTAAATCGTAAATGATAATTTATAAAGTTTTATTTTAACATCGATATCAAATTCTGTATTTACCCTTTACATTAACTAAATTTAAAATTAAAAAATTTTCAGATAGATAATTAGAGGGACCTAATTTATATCAATAATAAAAAAAAATATTTTAATAGACCAATCTTCTTAAATTAAATCTATTTTACAGTTTAGTAGTCAGTTTTATGTCTTCCATCAGAGAATACGCCCCCCTATCGTAGGCCATTGAGGCCCTGTAGATTATAGATAATTGTGGTTAAAGCCCATCTCTCTAATATCGAATGCCACATAAGGCCCATAAAGGTAATTAGGCTAAACATACATAATCCAAATTTGGCAATATGATCGTTCACTGATCGTAGCAAAAAGTCGACGTGCAAAAATATGGTGTTGTTGAGATGAGGCATCGTGTACGGGATAGAAATGGGTGTACAATTATCCGAACTAACCATTTAACCGAATCGAATATTTGAGTGAAAAATTCAAAAAATTTTGAGTGGTGGATGTTGGACGGGTGATATCAATGGGTGTTGGACTGGTATAAGAGTAGGTACATACTAACTTTTAACACTTGTTCTTCTAATCCATACTAATTTTTAACATTTGTTATTTACTTAGCCAAAGAGTTGAACCGCATGACCCCACAATCCCCACATCATCTTCCACGGATTTTTAAAATCTCTTAACCAAACTTTCGAATCTTCAATATATACCCCAGTCCGGCGAGCCTCTGACCACGTTTGGTCGTTCACACCTTCACTCCTTTTGCTACTCACTTCCTTCTCCACCTACCCACTTCTTATTTATACTGATTTATAATTGTTATATGCAAACAAATATTGTGTTTGTTTGTCTCGTTTTGGATTAAATGAAAATCATTTCGATATTTGATTATCATGTTGGATAATATTGTCTATCCATTGAACACTTCATACATGTTTTTGCTCACTCCTAACTTAGGTTGATTTACATTTGTTTATGTAAAAAATATTGTATTTGTTTGAATCGTTTTATACTAATTGAAATTTATTTCGACATTTATTTTGTAATACTAAATAATATTTGGTGAAATAGTATATTTAAAATTGTGTTAGTTTAAAATTTCAAGGATGCGATTATAAATTTGTTTTTGTTTTTCTAGAAAAAAGTCATAATGTAACAACTGTTTCTGTTTGGTAAAAACATATCTTATAACAAGTATTTGACTAATTATAATCATTTGTTGAAATTCCCGTCCAGGCGTGGATGAATAATTATTAAATAATAATAATTCTTTGAAGTTCCGACACCTCACCGCGTAAACACCGACATCCCTCTCATTCTCACTATCTTTCCCACTTTCCCTCTCTAGGCATTACACTTCTAACTTCTATACAATATCGCGATCTTCAATTCGATCTTCGATTTGCTCGAAGATCTCATCCTTTATTTTAAATTCAATTCAGGTAGGTCTTTCACCATCAATTTGATTTGTTTTCCCGATTAGTTTCTTTCAAGCAGAAATCCTTATGTTCAAGAATTATGATAACAGTGATCTGTAGATCTATGGAGTTTTGTATTCTTATAAGCATTGCAATATTTATGTAGATTCGTCGGTATTCTAGTAAGCGGATAAGGCTAGCAATTGCATCATTAGCTTCAGAGTTATGCTGTTTAAATTTCGTTTGATATGACGAATTGTCGGTCATTTGTTTTCAATGACTAGGGCGATGAAAACGCAGCTAGGTTTTGCTTTAAGTGTGTATTCGGAACTCGAGACTGTATTCGTTCTTTTCTAGCAGAAATGACCAGTGGTTTTGCTTTCTGAAATGGTGTTTCCCTTTGTTGCATGATGATGTTCTTAATAGAATGCATTGAAGACAATGCCAGTTGTGATGAATATGTTGATGTATGTGCTCAAAGAAAATGAAGATGAGATATTGCATTTCATCTATTTGGTTAGACTACAGACTTCTTAATTGTGTGAATTGGGTAGCCGAATGATAGTAGATTCTTTTGATTACATTATCTTCTGCTTAGACTCGCATTTTTTCTGTCATCAGGATCCATATCAGGGACATTTATTGCCTGACATTTGAACTACATTACTAGGAACTTCAGCATGAAAGGAGGTGTTTGTGGGTTGAGCAACTGGAAATTTCCTCTTATACTTCTTGGTCTCGTTTGCACAACCGTCATCCTTGGATGGCAGAAAGCACCATTTTTCACTTCTACACTTCTGTCTCGCAGACAATTTTTCCGAGTCTCTCCAGGTCTTCTTTCTTATAACATAATTATCTTCTACGAATTACACTTAGTCAAGTTGTTTCATTAGCTTAACATACTTTATGCCATAAGCTTCATCTATTAACTGAACATCGTATATGTAAAGTTTCTTCATGCAGATTCATTTTAAGTTTGTAACTGGCAATCTCGAACACAAACCCCCAAATTCATCTTGAATATTTTACTCCATTTGGCTTAAAATGATTCAACATAACCCTCAAACTCATCTAAAGTTGTTCACTCCATCATGAACATCATTCCGCTAGGCTGTCTTCTGGATTGGTTAAGAATCGTCAAGAAGTTTCATTTGATCAACTCCCAAAAGAAACAAGCAGTATAGGAGCTAGTGGGAAACTGGGAATAAATTCTGATTTCTGATGAGTGACTTCCACAAGACTAGCTAGATTGAAACAATTTTAGTAGTGGGTTCTCTCTTTCTTGTTTTTCCCCCCTCAAATCTTAAAGAATATTTGTCTTAGAGTTAGAAAGTTATAACATACTAGCAATATCAGTTGTAGAATGACTAAATTCCATTTTTAGTTGATCAATCTTTGTTTCAACTTCTGTAGAATTTTAAACTATAATTTGTCTGCAGAGAGTTTAACCAACATGGGTGAGTATCATTATGATTAAGTTTTTTTCCCATCCACTAAATTTCAGTAAACATGAATGTTTGGCAGAGTAAGATGAATAAGTCACAACTGGAGATAAGTCGGTTCAAGTTTCCTGCCAGAACAATTATATTGTTCTGATGATAAGAAATCCTGAGATTGCAGCTGAAAAGTTACCATGACACTGTTTTTACACTTCTAACTTATCTTTCCTATTCATTTTGAACAGATTTCTCACCGGGAACTCCTGTGACATCTGTGCCTGCACAACAGGAAATGCTAATGGCTGGTCTTCCAACTACATTAAAAAGAGATGGAATGCAAAATAATGCCAAAGGACCAGCAGTTGATGTGGAGGTTAAAGATTTTTCGGCAAAATCGCCTGTACAAGTAAGCAGTAGAGGTATATTGATTTTTTAATTAATCCTGTTTTTTTTCATTGCAAATACTGCAGTTGAGTAATGTGCTAGCAATAGCATCCTGCTATTTTTTTGTTACCATATTAAGATTATAATTTATTCTATGAATATTTTTCAACAAATTCCCGCAGAATGCCTTGTCCTTGATGCATCTATGATATAAGCATACTAAAATGCCTAAGGGTAATTTGGTGCTCCTCTGAGAGCTTACATTTTCAATTGTGGGGTCAATGGAGTTTGTCAAATTGATATGATTGAGTTCAGGCTCAACTAAGGACATGTTAAACAGCTTTTTACAGCATGGATACTATCTCTCTCATTAAGTGTTTTTACTGATTCCTATTGTTCATATGGCTCAGGAACTTCCACTTCAATGGTCGGTGAAGGTTCAGGGTTTGGGTCAGGTAAAGAGAATAGTGGTCTTCCAGTGCCCGTAAGTTCTCCGAGGATAAGTATTGAGCCTGTGAGCAAGGAAATAAAAGGGAACACAGAAAATAAGCAATGTAAAGATTCATCCTTACATTCTGTGTTTGATAAAATTGTAAAATTGCAGTCAAACTAATAGGACTTTGCCTGCATCTTAGAAGTGAAATGCAAATGGTTGGCTAGTTAAGAGAAATCCTCTCTCTCTATTAAAATTATCACGAGATTACCATCACTATCTCAAATCTCGATCATATGTATGGGATATGTTTCTGCTTTCATACTCGAGAGCTTATAACTCATCTCCATGTATGTTACTATACTATGAGTCTTGATAGTGGTTATATTCTATTTTTCCATCCTGAATAATGAAAAGTGTGAATTATTGTATAGGTTGTAGGATTAATTCTTCAAGTGATGCCTATTTACTCTGTTTATTGAATTGCCCTTGGCTATATCTTAAAAGTTAAAAGTGCATTGATGAGAATTTGTTTACTCACATTCCAGCTTGCAATTATGCCCGAGGAAAATGGGTTGCTGATGACCGTAGACCATTTTATTCTGGATCTAGTTGCAAGCAGTGGCTTTCGGGAATGTGGGCCTGTCGGTTGACCAACAGAACATATTTTGCTCATGAGAAGTTCCGGTGGCAACCCTTGGATTGTGAAATGGAAGGATTTGCAGCAATTAAGTTCTTGAAAAGGTAATGCTCTTATTTTTCCTCTGGAAGCATACTTCTGTATACCATCCTCCGAAAGAAAAATATCATTATGTGTGCTATGGCACTATGCTGATGTCAGTTGCTTTGCAGGATGAGGGATAAAACACTAGCATTCGTTGGCGACTCATTGGGGCGACAACAGTTCCAGTCTCTAATGTGCATGCTTACAGGTGGTGAAGAAAGGAATGATGTAACCAACGTTGGCTGGGAGTATGGTCTCGTGAAGGCACGTCATGCTATTCGTCCTGATGGATGGGCCTACCGCTTCCCAGAAACCAACACAACCGTCCTCTTTTACTGGTCATCATGCCTCACTGATATCGAGCCACTTAACAAGAGTGATCCACACACCGAATACGCGATGCATCTTGATCGGCCACCAGCATTCTTGAGAAATTATATCAACAGATTCGATATCCTGGTTCTCAACACAGGTCATCACTGGAACCGAGGAAAGATTGAGGGAAATAATTGGATCATGTACGTAGGAGGTGCACCGAACACGAATGAGAAGTTTGCAGACACTAAGTTAGCAAAGAACTTCACTGTCCATAGTGTAATCAGATGGGTTGAATCTCAGCTCAAACATTACCCAAACTTGAAACCTTTCTTCCGGTCCATGTCACCGAGGCATTTCTTCAATGGAGATTGGAACACAGGCGGATCATGTGACAACACAACTCCGTTATCCAATGGCAAGGATGTTCTACAAAACGAGTCTAGTGATCCGGTATCCGCCAAGGCAGTGGAAGGGACAAAGGTGAAGTTCTTGGACATAACAGCTATCTCAAATCTTAGGGATGAAGCTCATATATCGCGTTATACCATCAGACCCTCACCGGGAGTCCAAGATTGCTTGCATTGGTGTTTGCCCGGTGTCCCTGATACGTGGAATGAACTCCTCTTTGCACAGATATAGAGTCAGCGTGAGCATGCCCAAGTGTCGTTCTTTCAAGCAACAGGAAATTTAAAGTTGCTTGATCTGTTGTAAAATACAGGGAACCGAATCGAATTATACGAGAATTTGAGGCATCGGTCGACTCAGATTGGTCATCCTTAGGAAACGCTACAAAGAGCTTAAGAAGAGGTTGATTAGGCCGGCGAAAAAGCTAAGGTAAACTGCTGTTTCTGAAAGATGGATTGGATATTGAACGATGCTATTATGAATGTAACACAAGGAGTGAAAATAGAGCATGTGATCATGTATTACAAATATATTACATTGACTAGT
Source organism: Fagopyrum esculentum (assembly GCA_033239045.1). Lineage (NCBI taxonomy): Eukaryota > Viridiplantae > Streptophyta > Magnoliopsida > Caryophyllales > Polygonaceae > Fagopyrum > Fagopyrum esculentum. The sequence goes on from BSUD01000006.1 coordinate 114,237,898, forward strand.
TGGTCTTAAAAAGTAACAAGTCGATTCACAACAATATAAGATTGAAATAATAAACCGGTAATTTATTGATGAAAGTGATATTTAAAGGGTTGATTGTATATATAAACCTCATCTAAGCAACTTTCTTTATTGTTAAAAATGATGTTTAAGGTAAAGTGGTTTTGTCAAAAATTGTACAGCAAGAATTGCAATAATGAAAGCATGTACTACAACCGAGCAACTTTCTTGCACATTAGAGAATCAAAGAGGCACGTTGGAGATGTGCTCTCCACTCTCAAGTAGTCGTGCAACCAAGTTTCTCCATCGAGAACTATACCAAAATAAAAGAAATTAGAGCATTTGTTTAAACTTCAACACGACTATATAAAGCAAAGGGGCTAGACATCTTGCATCTCATCTCTACATTCTTCTCTTGTAAGCTTAAACATCCAATATGGCTTTCAAGAGATCCACGCTCCTCTCCTCCCTACTTTTCTTAGTTTTGGCGGTTTTTGTATCCGCTGATTCTTACGGATACGGTTCTCCTTCACCAATTTACAAATCACCCATTTATACTCCTTCTCCTGAATATAAATCGTCCCCTGTTTACACCCCATCACCGGCCTACAAGGCCCCTGTCTACACCCCATCTCCCGAGTACAAGGCCCCGGTCTACACCCCATCACCAGTCTACAAGGCTCCCGTATACACCCCATCTCCCGCCTACAAGTCCCCGGTCTACACCCCATCACCAGTCTACAAGGCTCCCGTGTACACCCCATCACCAGTCTACAAGGCTCCCGTGTACACCCCATCTCCTGAATACAAGACCCCGGTTTACACCCCATCACCAGTCTACAAGGCCCCCGTATACACCCCATCTCCTGCCTACAAGGCCCCCGTCTACACC
>BSUD01000006.1:114239352-114293882 GCA_033239045.1 Fagopyrum esculentum
CCCTATCTACACCCCATCCCCCGTCTACAAGGCTCCCGTATACACCCCATCTCCATCATACAAGGCCCCCGTCTACACCCCATCTCCCGCCTACAAGGCCCCCGTCTACACCCCAACTCCCGAATACAAGGCTCTAGTGTACACCACATCTCCCGCCTACAAGGCTCCAGTGTACACCCCATCTCCCACCTACAAGGCTCCCGTCTACACCCCATCTCCTGCCTACAAGGCCCCTGTCTACACGCCATCTCCCGCCTACAAGGCCCCCATCTACACCCCATCTCCAATTTACAAGACACCAATCTACACCCCATCTCCCATTTACAAGGCACCACTTTATACTCCAATTTCCACCGGATATTAAGAAAAGTATGAACAATTTTGAACCAAATATAAATGATTTTCTATTATGATCGAATCAATTTGTTGGGTAAAACTCATCTAATTTACCCGAGTTTTTATCATCCGCTGATTCTTCAACATCAGTCGATTCGTTATATATGTACTATTGTTCTTTATAATATAATGAAATAATATTATACTCTTTGGAAGGAAGGAGATTCGTGTGCGCGTGTTATTGTAGTCTTTGGATGGAAGGTGTGTGCTATCGTGCACCTTGTATAACCATCATATGGTTTTTAAGAACAACACAATCGTGCACAATGTCATCATAAATATATGTAAAAAAAATCAAAGCGTTATACAACTTTATAGTATCAAAACATGATTAAAAGGCCCTCACCACCATATTGCTAGTTGGACAAGTTAAATCTCTTTATTTTTCATTTTTTACAAGATATAAATAATTGTCCAAGAGGGCTTGTTATATTGCTCATCACTTGTTTACGATGGCCTACTTGATTGTTGATAAATGAATGAACAACAAAATATGCAAATGAACAACTAGGAACGTAGGATCATAGTGCACGATCGTGTAACCTTGTATGTATGTCACGGTGCACGATCATACTCAATAAGGTTTGTTGTAAAATATAATGATAAATTAATAATTTTATGAATAATTAAAAATAAGGGTGATTGTATTAAATGCATATAATTTCTAGATGAACTTTTTAGTTTCTAATTTTATTGGTATTTGTGTGAGAATTATTATTATGTACGGTTACTTTTCATGTAATTTGGCCTAATTAAAAAGCAATTGTCTTGTTATTTTTGTAAATTTTATAATGCGTAACTAACTATGTTGGTTTGGAATCATTTGTTAATGGAGGTGTTTCAATTCCGTAAATTTTGTTTGTCTTTCTCGATAACCCCTAAATCTAATCAAATCCGTAATTTGCTCTCTTCTTTTACCCGTTAATCAATTCATCATTCCGTTGATTGTACCAAATTGATTAGTGTAATTTACCCATAAATTCCTAATTTCTTAGCATCGATTTTTGTTGCATTCGAAGAAGCTAGGCTATAGTCCATTGGAGACCATAAATTCCTAATTTGCTCTCTTCTTTTAATTTACTAGTATAGACGTGCGTGCTACGCACGCGCGCCGTGACTTAAAAATGTAAAATTATCGTTAAATGATTGAAAGAAAAAACTATTACCTTCAAATGAAACATAAAGTTAATCGTCAAATGACCGTTAATGCTTAGCGAATTTTGTTTGTGTTGGATTTTAATTACTATGCATTATTTGATCGTATGTTTAATTTTTCCAATATTTTACATGAAACTATAGAATTGTAATTGTAAGCTAAAAGAATTAATACATTGTAAATGAAGTACCAACTTAATATTAGTCTAATTACAACAGATCCTGATTTGTAACTACAAACCTTATTATAAGTTCAAAAAAGTATGAAAACATTACATCATTACTGTGTCAGTTGATTGTCCAAAGTCTTTTCTTCCTTGTGGGATGTCATTGTGTTAATGCACCAGTTGATTGTCCAACGTCTTTTCTTCCCTGTGGGATGTCATTGCGTTGTTCTGCCAAATTTTGAAAGAAAAAAAAGGTAGTTGCATTTCTATAGATGAAGTCAACATTGTCTTCTATTTGACATGATTTGTAGAGTTGTCGGAGGGAATGAGGGTAAAGGGTATCCTGGATCCCGATGAACTTGTAGTTTTCCATCAAGGAGAGGTCACTGTAGTCTGTCTGATCGGAAGGCTATTGTTTGGTGTGAGTTCATGCCTGTTGTATTTTGGAATGTTACCCCAGTGACCATAAATCCATCTCTAACCTCTCCTGCAAAGCAACTTAGGCAGATTTCCATGAAAATCAAAAGGAATTAAAGGTAGTATGACATATATCAAGAGTGAAATTGCATTAGAAAACTTTACAATGGTCACAAAAGCTTTTACTTTCTAAACAAGTTGACTATGAACACATTTTACTTGGTTAAGCATTTCAGTTTCTAACATTTCATCTCCATACAGATTGAGTACACTGAATTGTTGACTATGAACACATTTTACTTGGTTAAGCATTTTAGTTTCTAACATTTCATCTCCATACAGATTGAGTACACTGAATTGTTGACTATGAACACATTTTACTTGGTTAAGCATTTTAGTTTCTAACATTTCATCTCCATACAAATTGAGTACACTGAATTGTTGACTATGAACACATTTTACTTGGTTAAGCATTTTAGTTTCTAACATTTCATCTCCATACAGATTGAGTACACTGAATTGTAAAATTAATCAAAGTAAAATTTAGAAGTATGGATGACAATTCATAAAGGGTAAAACTTTAGAAGTACGGATGACAAGAGTACCTACGCTTCAAAACCCCTGTTTGCTGAAAGAAGTTTGTAACTACGCAGTTTTCACTTGCATCATATCTTACTGAAACAAATGTCAAGGTATCTTTCACATCATCTGGTTACCAATGAAGAGATGCAAGAAATATTTCTCACTAAGTAGTCTCTTTCCGTCAAGTGCACCTCAAGAATATGCCATTATTAAATTGATTAATCAAAATAAAACCAAGTGCTGACAATTCTCACTACCTTGAGGGTAGTACACTTGCAGAAATAATTCTCCTAATCATACTTAATGGCAATAACAATGTAGTGCTAAAACAGATCCTCACTTTTGGTCCCAACAGGGAGATCGTGGCTTTTCAAATTGGAGATATAAAAGGAAGCTTAAGAAAATGATATGAGTCAGTTTCATAGAAAATCTACCCAAATGAATCATGAATATGGAGACAAAGTTTATTTTTACGATTTTCACTCATCGGATGATAACAAATCATTCACATAAAAGGAATAAGACAGTTCCAAAGAGAGGAATGTTATCTACCAAAAGATTGTAACCATAAAGTTCAAATAGAATAAATAGATTAAAAACAAACCTTTGACCTCTAGACCCACCATCTTCATCTTTAAGAACCAATTAGTTTTTTCAAATTATATCCTCCAAGTTCACAGAATGAACCGTTCTAAATTGGTTGTGTAAGACCTCCAAGTTCATAGAATGAAGCCTCTTCATTTTGGTCTCTCAAATTATGACCTCCTGTGTCATTAACTTGATAATTAGAGGTTCTGATTGTTATAAAAAAAAAGATATGTGCATCTAAAAGAAAATGGCTTACCTTTAACATTGATTGAGCTATATGGTGGTTAGTGATGCCATTTAGCATTCTAGGTTGACACCTATATAACCCACAAGATGCCATGGTATTATGACTTTGGGAACTATTGTATTGGAGAATTCTAAGCTTCCCCTTCTGTAATTGAAACAAAACTAATGTATAAGTACATGCAGATAAAGTGTATAGAACTTGGAAGTTTGGGGGGAAAAAAAGATGATGAACAAAAATCGCTAGAGGGAAGAGGCGATCTCGCTATGGATCGATACCTGGGTTGTAGCCTGCAACAGTTGAGCAGTTATCATCGTTACTACAAGCAAAAACCCTAAAATCAAAGTTCCTTACCGATTGGGAGAATAGAAGGTGCCCAGGCGAGAGAAACTCGGAGATGATGCCTCTTCTCTGACCTGCAAACCACCAAGAAGGGATCGGTTCTCGAGCTTAGTTTCTCATTGGAACATCTCTCCAACGGTGGTGGCGATCTCGGCTCTCCTTCACTAAAGGAAATCCGAAGATTTAGAAACATAGGAAAAAAAAGAAACGAAACATCGATTAGAAAAACCCTAAACTCACCAGGAAATCGCAGCAGTAGCGAGGAAGAGGGCAACGCGGTTGATAGCCTAGAGGAAACCTAGGTTGAGGGAAAGGTGAAAAAATCAAAGCAGGAAGAGGTGTTCGAAAAACTCACCAGGGGTTGAATGGAAGGTAGGCCTACAAATCAAGTCGGACCATCGTCGAGAAAGGGAGAGAACTTCAAACTCGGTGGCCGAATTCGATCAATCCAGATGCAAGAGGTACAAAGGAAGATAAAGGATGAAGAAGAAGAAATTAGAAGCAAGTTAAACCCAAAAAAACCCTAAATTTCACATGATCAATGAAGCAAGATAAAGGATGAAGAAGAAGAAATCAAAAAAGTCTTACCTTGAAGAAGAAGGAGGCTGCTGTCGAGATCACAGGCAGAACGAAACATGCTTCAATTTCCGAAAACTTTCTCTCCCCCAATCGTCCGGTGATTAACTGTGTAATGTGAGAGGCGGTGGAATCCAAGAGAGGCGAACAAACACCGATATAACATAAGGAAGCTTTCTGTAGAAGATTAATCGAAGAGGAGTAAGAGAGTTGCGCTGGATGCAAGATGAAGATGCACGTAATCATACTGATTGTCAGAGGCCTTGGAAATAACTGGACACGTGTAAACCCTCTTCCACTAACTCTGCAGCAAGGCCAAAATAAACGGGCTGCATATAACACCGGTTAAAAAAAAAAAGCCCAAAAATCAGGGCTGAATTTAGTCATGCCGAATGTAATTAACACAAACAAATAAGGGCAAAATAGGAAGAAAAAAAAGACCATAAGGACATTTTAGGAAATCCCCTATTCATTGGGGGAACTCTCTCTTTTATTATAGTAAGGATTTTGTGTATTCCTTTAATTTTAACCCACTGTAAAATTGGGTTGATTTTACTAACGCGCTATACTATCCCCTTTGTTTTTCAAACCAAACGAGTGAAACGACCATTGCACTTCTCGCTTCTCTCCCTTCAATATAAAAAACTCATGTATCAATCTCTTTCTCCCATTTCCATCGTCTCTTCCATCTCTATATCTATGGCGGTCTCTCTCATTTCGACTCTCAACTTCACTAATCGATCTCCGTCGATCGGTCTCTCAACCATTTCCTTTTTTCCTCACAAACTATATAAACCCTAACTCAAATATCACAATGACTCAACGATCTAAGGCCCTGTTTGGCATTGTATGGGTATTCTTTTTTTAGATTCTTCGGGATGGAGATTCTTGAGATTGTCGGAGATGAGAATTCTTAGAGATTCTTTTTTGCGTAAATTTTACGGGTTTGGTATTAAATTATTTATATAAATTGCATACGGAATGATTACGACAATACCCCTATCTTTTTCGTCCTGAAAACATTGAACCGAAGCTTGCCCACGACTTGGACTTGGCACGAACTTCATTAGCAACCCAGAGCTTCATCTTGTAGATCTTAGGATGCTCATCGGCCTGAGTAGGCAGAGCTCTGCCGGCGACTCGTCGTCTTCATCGTCGTTCGCCGGAATATGCCTTCGTCTTCTCATTTATTTCAAGCTTTTTGCAGAGGGACAATGGAGCTCGACCAATTGAAGCAAAAGTACGAGAGCAAAATTTAGGGAGAGTTGCCCGCCGACGATTCGTGTAGTGGTAGGTCAAAAGTTGTATTTGTCTATCGTATACGGTGGTGACTCATATAGCGGACGTGAGTTCACCATTGAAGGTATGTGCCTGCAGTCCCGGTTCAAGTTTACAAACAATGATCATGAATTTGATCGTGCACCGTGGCAACCTCCTTCATGGTCGGATTTAACCGCCTTTGAGGTTGTCGCGAAGTTCTAAAATCTTCTTCCATTAGAATCTTATGCATGCATAGTGAAGGCTTGATTCCTACTAGATCCTCTATAGTGTAACCTAAGGCTTTCCTATCTTTCTTAAGAACAACCATAAGCTTACTATGTTCATCTATACTTAGATCGGAACTAACAATTACCGGAAAGGTAAAATTAGGTCCTAGAAATGCATACCTTAGATGTGCGGGAAGTGGCTTCAATTCCATCACTATAGGATTCTCTAATGACTCTTGAGGAGTATCCAATGCTTCCTTAGAAGTCTCTAAGGGTATAGAAGTTGTTGGAGAAGAATCAAAAGAAGTGGTAGAAAGAACGTGTCCTCAGATTTTCCCAAAATTACGGCTCCCCTGTTTCCTCCACGGCCGTGGTTTTGGGCGTGGAAGTCAATTACGGTGCCTCTGCTTGTTCCACGGCCGTGGTTTTGACCGTGTAACTTACTAGAGTCCTCTGAATAGCTGATTACGGTCATGTTGGTGGAAACCACGGCCGTGGAATAGCACGACTGGCCATGATTCCTCAAGTTCTCTGACCCATCGTAGAGTTTTTCAAACTCTTCTTCATACATTTCCTTTTGCTTCTCTAAAGCTTCAATTTCCTCATTGCAATCCTCTTCTTCCCCTATGTCCATAATGCTCATAGTGATCACCTTTTGCAAGGGATCTTTGAAGGAAATCGAACTTACTTCCTCTCTAGATAACTCTTCGTCATGGATGTTGAATATATCATCTTCAAAAGTTGGTTCTTTCACCAAAGTGGAAAGAACGAACTCTACCTTTTCCTCTCCTATGTCGAAGGCGAGTCTAGCATTCTTGCAATCAACCATACAACCGGATGTTACAAGAAACGGTCTTCCGAGTATGATCGGGACCGGACTATCTACAGGAATGTCAAGCACAACAAAATCTATTGGAACATAGAACTTACCAAGCTTGACCGGGACGTCTTCAACTATGCCGACGGGACGAGTTATGGATCGATCTGCCATGTATAACGTCATCTTCACCGGTTTAGGTTCGCCTAAACCGATCTTCTTGCATAAGGCAAGCGGAATGATGCTAACGCTTGCTCCTAAATCACATAATGCATCATATGTGATATCTCCCACTCCTATAGGAACACAAAATGACCCCGGATCCTTCAGCTTTGGGTGCATCTTTTCTTTCATCGTCTTAATGAGATCCGACGAATCCGAACTCATCTTGACTTCTCCAAAATCCTCTAATTTCCTCTTGTTAGAGAGGATCTCTTTTAAGAACTTTCCATAAGCTGGCATACCTACAATTGCATCAATGAAAGGTATATTAATATGCAGTTTGCTCATGAGTTCAATAAACTTACCGAATTGTTTGTCTAGACGCGCTCTTGCTCTAGATTGTGGGAATGGTAGGGGAGGTTTGTAAGCTGGAGGAGGAATGTAGATGTCTTCCTTCTCCTTCCCCTTTTCCTACTCTTTTTCGATGGGAACTTCCACAAACTTAGGTTGCGGGTCGGTGGTTGTTGCTCCGCTCCTAGTTGTGATAGCCATCACCCTTCCTTTCGGGTTATCCTCCGTCTTTCCTGGAAGTTTTCCTTGTTTCCTAGGAACTTCCTCAGCATTGCTAAACATTTAGTTTTCTAAAACCTTTCGGGATTTATCAACCTTAGTAATGTGACTCTCCAATCCTTGAAGCTTTCCCAAAATTGTTTCCAACATGGGATCGGGCTTCTCTTTCCCCGAAGTGCTTCCACTATTAGATGTTTGTCCCTGACTTTTCAAAGGAATGGAAGAAGAAGAAGGTGGAGTTAGTGAATTTCCTGAATTGGGATAAGAATTACCGGAATTTTGTTGTTGGTTGGAACGCCAATTGTTGTTGTTTGAACCCCTATTGTTGTTCCAATTGTTATTCCGGTTGTTGTTGTTCCAATTGTTCCGGTTGTTGTTCCGGTTGTTGCGATTTGTGTTCTCATTCCCATTGTGGTTATTGTTGTTCCCTAAATAACCAACATCTTGCTCCTTTTGCTTTGGAAAGCTAGCTTTGATGACTTCCTTCAATTCTTTAATCTCGGAGTTGAGAGAAAAGATTTGAGTTTGAGCGGCTTGTGTTAGCTTTGCTCCTTGCTCCACTCAATTTGCTTCTACTTTCCGGTGAGAATACTTCTCAATGACTCGGGCTTGCTTCTCAATGAAGTCCCAAGCGTCATCTTCCCTCATGTCCATAAATGTACCACATGAAAGGGATTGGAGCTTGAATTGTATTTCCATATCCAGCCCCTTATAGTATATCTCTAATAGCTCCAATTTGGAAATGCCATGATGTGGGCAATTCAATAGTAAATCCTGAAATCTTTCCCAAGACTGGAATAAACTTTCATTAGATCTCATAGAAAATGCATTAATCTTACCTCTCAACTCCGCCGTCTTGGATGGCGGAAAGAATTTGGTGAGGAACTCCGAAGAAAGATCCTCCCATGTGTTGAGTCTTCCATTTGGAAAAGCTTGATACCAAGATAAAGCTTTCCCTTTCAAAGAGAAGAAGAATGGCTTGATCTTGTAATTGTTGGTAGTTGTATTCTTTGGCTTCATTGTCTCCATCAAGATCTCAAAATTCTGTAAATGTTGATGTGGAGATTCAGCACTCGTTCCTCCAAACTAACTTTGGAGAACGATGGTAATAACTTGTGGGTTGAAGCTAAACCCCTGCATATCATCAACATCAAAGTTCACACCTAGGCGGCGTGGTTGCTGAATTGGATCCATCCTTTGGCCAAGGGTTCTTGGCTCTTCATCTACACGAGCGGCTCTCACACCCCCAGCCGGGACACGATAATTGGCAGCCGGTCTTTGATTATATTGATTCATGTTGATCGTCGGATTAATGTCCTCTAGCGGTGGCATGGAAGAGTCGCTATCCTCATCGGATGAGTTGGTTCTAACCGATCTTGCCGGTTTCCTCCTCTTCTTTTTCTTGGAATCGCTCAATTCCAGCCTCATTTGAAACATCATGTCCCTTAGCTCATCAATTTGCAATTGATGACGGTCCGATTCTTCCTTGCGAGTCTTCTTGCTCCATCTAAGTTGAGCTTCGGATTCCTCCAACTCTACTTGAAGATCCCGCTCCTGTTTTTAGCCATCTTTCTTTCTTTGAGCTTCTTCCTCAAAGTCTTCTCAAGTTCTTGATCAAGAGGTAAGAGGTCTTTGTTGTTCCTAGACCTGCGCATGTACCTAAGGTAACCTACAAATATCACTCAAAGGAGATATCAAATAACAAGGGCAAGCTCCCAAGCTTGACAACCGATAACCGAATTCGGCCTAGACCAAATCCCCGGCGACGGCGCCAAAAACTTGTTCGCCACTTAGCGTGCGTGCAAATAAGCTTTAAATTTATAAAACTAGAATCAAGCAAGCAAACCCGCAGTGTACGGATCGGCATAGTAAAGCAAGAATTCCAGAGTAGCGAACACAGGGATTTGGGGGGGAACAAATTCAGTTCGCAAATTGTCAAGCAAGTAAAAGTATAAAGCTTTGCAAATATTAGGGAAAACAACAACCCTAAAGATCCAGGTATCTAATTTTGGCAGTCGATTCAAGATATACTAAAGAACTAAGGACAGAGTTAAGAGTTGCAAAGGTATGATAAGGTAAAGCAATGTACGGTGAAGTTCCAAGGCTTTATATGACTTATCTAAAGACACTCTCTATAAAGGTTGTTGAGGCTTCAGTATAGAAAGGATCTAAGGATAAGAATTAATCTCAAATACCCAAACTTGTTACCCAAGGATCAAAACTAGCTAAACCGATTAAGGTTGTGGCACTCGAAATCGAAGTAGAGGTTGTTGAGGCTTCACTACTACCTAGAAAAGGCAAGCCAAGGCTAGGTTAAAGCTAATCTTTAACCTTGGATCAAAGTAAAAGCAAAGTTCGTAAATTAGGATAAATTACGGGCAGATCTTGAGTTCCACGGCCGTGGAATCTCAAGAACAAACCGTGATTTTGGTTCGTCGGCGAAATCTCTCTAACTCTCAGGGTCCAATCTGTTTACGATCGATCTATCATCATCTAAGCCACAACTATCAACCCTTCACCTTAGAATTGCTAAAGGGTTTTAACCAATAACTGTCATTATAATATCAAAATCAAGTTTAAGAAGAATGAAAGATGAAAACCTTCGAAAACCTTCAATAAAACTCAAATCAATCACAAATCCACACACAAAAGGAATAATATATATCGGATTCGGAATCAAACACAAACCAATAACAATCCTTGATAAGAACGAAGAACGGGATGTCAATCCGTCTTCTAATCAAACCTAAGGACAAAAGGCGTAACTTCCGCCACAAGCAACTCCCAAATCTTCAAACCTTCGCGAATCACGTTTGCAAGCGCAAATTTCCGGACATCCAATGCAGCCCTAAGCACGTGTGTAAAATTCTCTCCTCTCTAGCCTTTTTATAAGAAAGGATAAAATAACCGTCCGGCCCATGTGCGTAAATGATGTGGCAATAATTAATTCGACAAAAGATCGCCTAAATCACGGTCTCATGGAGTTCCACGACCGTGATTTAGAGTGTGGAAGTGGATTACGGTTCCATATGATTTCCACGACCGTACTTTATACCGTGTAACTCTCTGGAATACTCCACTTTCATGATGCCAAGATCTACGGCCGTGGTTTTGGGCGTGGACTTCTCTACGACCGTATTTTAGAGCATGGAAGTGTAAATTGCTTGTGGTTTCCTTTGTGTCGTGTCATTCCTCATCCTAGCATCTCCTTTGACTTCTTTGATGTGTCCTTAATCCTTGGATGTGCTCAAATCTTCTCCTATCTCTCTCAATTGGTTCGGTTTTAGCTCTTATTCACCTATAATCAACACAAAGCTAATGTAGACCTCCATATCGAAAATATAGACAAACTAGCTAACAAATGCTTCAATATCTTATCAATGAACACTATAATGGATGAAAAACAACTAGAAAAAGTGCCTAGAATATCGCAATATTTCATGCTAACATCAATCATGATGATGAGTAACTCAACACCATTCACATAATCGGGTGTTTGTGTCTTGTCAAAGTCAAATTGAGCGATATTTCTAACGAGTCATGGCATGTGCATTACAGTTTTGAGGCACCTCGAGAAATTGAGGTTTTGCTGATTTCCTAGTTTTCGGTTATTGTGCACCTCTGTCCATGTTCTCAAGTAAAAGTGTAAAAAGAAAATTGCTGAAAAAGAAGAGAAAAAGAGCTTTTTAGTGGATGTTAGGTTTCCCTTGCAATTGTGATGTTATTGTCCTTTTCCCGGATTTGCACCACATATCCTATACACATCCTATCCTAACACATTTCTTGACCTTTATTGTAAAGCCCTTAAGATCTTTGAGTTTGTTGTTTGACTTTGTGATTTAAATCGGATTTTCCATGATTGATTTTGATACGTTTCAGGTTATGATGCTTGTTTTGAAGCTTTTCCAAAATGTGCTTATTCTTTACCATTACATGATTCATTTTTGTGCGCATAACAGTTTTCGGAAACTATGAAGCAAGTTTAGAGAGTGATCCTTGAATAGAAGCACGAAACCAAAAATATTGTGTTTTTCCTCGTTTTTGCATTCATATTTCATACATCTTTGTATTTTAGATTTGAACCTTGCTTGGGGACAAGCAAGAGACAAATATGGGGCATTTTAATAGCATGAAATATGACTCTAGTATAGATGTGCATATAGGTAGTTTTTCCCCTTCTTTCATGTACTTTGGAATACTTCCGTAGCAATTATGGTCATATTCACCTACTATGCTGGAATCGAGATCTACAAAAGCTTTATGATGATTTCAGGTGAATTGGATCTGATTTGGAGTGGAAACAGAGCATTAGTGCACATCCGATCGAAGTGAACCTCAATGGAAAGCATTGGAGAGCCTAAAGAGAAGTATGAAGTCAAGTCCTGGAATAAGCAAAGAGGAAACATGTCTCAGAGAAGAAATCACGGCATTGTCAGAGATTCCACGGCCGAGATTTCCTCCGTACTGGACCGTGGTTTCCACGTTAGCAGCCAAAACGAGATCTTTTCGAACCCTGATTATATCCTTTAAAGAGGGAGTTGTTGCAGCATTTTCGGGGGCCTGCTTAGACGCTCGCTTATCCCCTCTTACCACACAACACTCGGACTACCTTGGATTTGGCTTAGAGCTCAAGGACGGATTCTTGGAAGACGGCATTAAGAGCTTTTGGATTCATACTTGTACTTTGGATACATTGGAGATTGAGAGATTTTTGTGAAATTTTCTAGATTCTTATTTTCCCTTCTTTTGAACACAAGAACGGAGATTATTTGTGGAATATTTCAGTTTATGATATTTGGAGATTCATTGTTCGGAAAAGATTGTGTTTCTTTGTGTTTTATTGGTTGCACGTGATTCTTTATTTCTTTCTAAAATCTTGATTTGAATATGATGATGATTGTTGGCTAAACCACCTACGATTCTAGGGTGATTGGTTAAAGGTTGTGGTTTAGATGATGATAGATTAAACTTTATAAACAGATTGGACCCTGAGAGTTGTGAATTAACTCTCGCAAAAGAGTTTCCACGGGCTGTTCTTGAGGTTCCACGGCCGGACTTACCAAGATCCTGCCGTGGTTTCCTCTATCGTGCAACCTTTGTTATATCATTAGCCTTGGTTAAAGATTGCCTAAACCCTAGTCTTGTTGAACCTTTCTAAACCATATCATTGCTTGGGAAGAGACTTACCCGGTGATTTCCTTGCTTGGTTACCAAAGATTACAAGTTCAAGTTAATAAAGGTTTATCTTTTATTAGGTTTTGAGTGTGCCTTCCTCTTGCCTTTGTGACTTAACTTGAGACTTATCCGATGATGGTTAATTCTATTCCTGTAGGTTGAGTGGTTGGTTTGAGACTATCATTCTCCTCCATTGAAGTTTTGAGACTTACCCGGTGATAAGCTTCATTGGATTGGAATAACGGATAGTGAGACCTCCCCCGTGATCTATTCTACCGTAGAAACACCTTACCTTTGCAATCCCAACTCTGTCCATTACATCTTGAATCGAAAACCACAATTGGATACTTTGATCTCTAGAATCTGCGTTTCCCCAATTATATTACATATTCTTGTCATTACTTTGCTTGTTTCAAAGTTAGATTACTTGCTGAATTTATTCTCACCGAATCCTTGAGATCGACTCCGAAATATTAGCCCTTACTGGGTTCGCTTATCGTTAGGCATATATTTCAAGATATAAATTTAAAGTTTTTTGCACACACACCTTTTGGAGCGAACACATGCTGATTGCGTTGAAGTTGGCACCTTACCTTCAACGCAATTAGCCGGCGTTGAAGGTAAGCTCAACCTATTCTTCGGGAGCGAAGAACAACGAAGAATAGGTTGTGTGAGGCCATGAGCGGTATAGAGGAAGGAGAAGCTCAACAAAATGATGTAGAATAGATCGATTTGATGGTTATATTAATAAAAAATTTAGTCTTTGATGACTATGGTATGTATTTTTAGTTTTGTTCTTCAAGATTTCGTGGGTTCGAACTTTGAAATTTCATGTAATGTGTCGTCATCGATGGAAATTACTTATTATTTGGAACAAAATAAATGTATATTGAATGCAAATGTGTAGGCAAGCAAAATTGCAGGTTTCTTAGACAGACAAAAGTGAATTTGGGTATCCAACAGACTGCCCGGCTTGTCTTGGTGGACGGGTACGGATATGGCCTGAAGTTCGGGACCCGAACTTAGCCCGGATCTGGCCCATAAATCTAGACAAAATTTTAGAAGAAGTCCGGTTCAAACCCAACTCAATCCCGAAAAGTACCAACTCTAGTATCAACACATTTATTAGTTGCGGAAGTGACAACTCATAGAAGTATACATAAAAACAAATATATAGTATATAAGGTTACAAACGTTTTAATAGCAACTGAAATAATTTTATCAACTTTATAACGAACTTCTAATATATATATATATATATATATATATATATATATATATATATATATATATATATATATATATATATATATAGGGTCGGGATCGGGTTAGAACGTATGTTACGATCAAAAATAAGAACAACTAAAGATCGTTGGATCAATGCACGAATGGTCTAGATTTAGCGTCTAAATAAGGCATCATTATATTGTGATTTAATATAATATCATCGATATGGTAATAAGAATATTAATCATTCAATTATATGGTAACAAAATTTTCTACTCTAATTAATTTGTTATTTCCACCCGCCATTTTCATTCAACTTAAAAAAGAGATATTTTTCATGTTTGAAAATATACACGAGTTCTTGATTCATATACATGAGATTTTTATGTAGTTGTGCTTATCGTGCATAGTTCCTACTTTATATATAATCGTGCTTATTGTAATTTGTTGTTTGCAAGCACGTGTAGTTACTACTTCATATATAGTCATGAACGTGCATACATTACTTCTTTATACATATGTAATCGTGCTTATAGGAGTGCATGCGTGTAGTTTGAATTTGTTGTGTACTAGTCATGCATGCACATGCAAGTGTATTTTGAATTTGATGTGCACTATTGATGTGTGTATTTTGAATTTGATGTGCACTATTGATGTGTGCATGTGATATACATAATCGTGCTTATAGGAATGCATGCATGTCTAGTTTGGTTTTTTTTGTGTAGTAGTGATGCATGCACATGCACGTGTAGTTTGGATTTGTTGTGCGCTAGTGATGCATGCACATGTACGTTTATATACAGACATGCACATGTATACAAATTAACGAGGTAAGAAATTACTCGCATGAAGTTAATTTGGTAATAAATATTTTTTATTTGTAAATCGTAACCATATATGTATTTCCATAATTACAAGATATATAATTAGTGTACAAAAATGATACTGAATCATGAACGTCGATTTGATTTAATCATGTGGTCGAGATTTGTTCTCATTTCTTACTATAAATTATGTTCTTACTTGATCCTATATATAGAGTATAGATCATATGCGTAAAAGTCTTATCTTGTAATCATGAGAACAGTTTGTAGTTATTATTAGTTTTGTACGAATGTGTCATATCGTTTAATGCATTATTCGTAGTTTTATTAGTTGAATGGATTATTCGTAATTATTATTAGTTTTAGAATATTATTTATCTAATAATTATGATATCTACCCTAAATCTCGACCATTAATACTCACCATCCGACGGTGTAAGATTGTTCTCATGATTACACGAAAAGGTTGTTCTCATGGAAACCACACCCTATATATATATTCCTGATACGCTCTAATAACCCCTAAAAGAAAGGGTAATGATAAAGTTTCATATTTGACTTTTTAAACTTCAAATACTACAATATATGAATGCTATATAGCAAACTAAAACATAATTGATTTTAACGACAATCATGTAAATTGTAAAATAATAATTGATTTATTGGTCATCTTATTGGGACATTGTTTATTGCCAAAAGTCAATTTAAATTATGCAAAAAGATGATAATGGATTCCCATATCGTTAAAAGTTTGGCTGCTCGCCGGCCGAATAAGATCAAGTCGCTTTGAAATTTATAATTCTGATATAACATTAATAGCAAATAATTAATTCGTCAAAGTAATAAAAAACATCAAACTTTTTTCTTCTAACAAAAATAATTGTAGGTTGCAAGTTTAATAATATTCTTAAAATCTGATAAATAATTAATTTAAAAGTATACCTTTCATCGATGTTATTCAGGATATTACCGGACCACCACCAAAAACTGAATAAAATAGATGTTATTCAAGATAACCAACAGACTATCACCCGAGTAACAATAATATCCAATCTACTCTACTAATCTCAATAACGAAGGAAAAGCAAATAAATCACCACCCGTCCTACAACGTATGAGAACTCCGGCCGATCACACCATCCGTATCACTCGACGGCTACCTTATCCAGCATCTAACAACACAGATAAACCGTTAGCTAATCATTCATATATAAGAAGAACACATAAGCACAAGCACACGTAAAACAAGAATATAAACAAAGAGTATGCTAACACATAAACCGTTTTATTATCTTTTTTTAAAGTCATATTAATCCAGTTGGAGTGGATCGGAACACCTCCCCGTATACCATATGGAGTGGATTAGTACCCTCCCCGTATACCATGTCTGACCTTGTCACAAAGAACCTTTCAGTCTCTCTTAGGAGAGCTGAGCAGATGATGTCACCGCCCGCTACACTTGGGTCAATTACAGGTCAGTTATACTAAAGTAAAAGCATAATATAACGCATATAGCAAACACCACTCATGTACTCAACGATATATTTAAGAAGCTATGTAAGCACATAGGACTTACCGGTAATAGGCTAAGTCCAACTATACACGAATCTTGATTCTTACTAGAATCCACAACAACTTGATATAATCTAAGGCAACAACACAATACATCCAACCACTAGAAGTTGCCAACTTCTAGTTCCCAAAGATCATCATAAGATCCTATAACCAACAATACTCTAAGACCAACATATATAGTATAAAATCCCTCTACATACTCATAAACCAACTTAAATAAAGTTATAAGTAAGTGATCTTATATCTAGATGCAGTCTCTAAGTCGAAAGATTCAACTTAGGAACTCATTGGACAGAATCCGTGACCGCAGGAAAACAAGACGCGATCGTGGTGGTGCAGTGTCAGAGCGACCACGACGACACACAGACGCAACCGCGGTGAAGTGATGGCGCGACCGCGGTGACACATGCTCAGGTGCAACGCGGCAGGATTGAGACGCGACTACGATGACAGGTGTAGACACGATCTCCTCCAAGCTCCAATGTAAATCCTCAATTCTACAATGCAAGATACTTCTCTTGCTTCCTTCCTGGTTTTGTTGGTGAAGGTTACAACATAGATCGATCCCAAAGCATCAAAAGAGGTGTGTAAAGAAAGGAATGGATGATTCTTACCCTTCTCTACTTCAAGATGACTTGGCGGCTGCTCCTACGTGCAATAACGACACCCTACTCTGTTGTAGCATTGTTGCTCAATTGAAGAAGGCCAATGGAAGATTGATGACACTGTTGGCATTAACGGAAGAAAATGAAAGGAAGAATTGTGGAAGGAAAAGAAAAGAGGAAGATCAAAGGAGACTTACGTTAACGAAGAGGATGGGACGGTTAGGGTTCTGGAGAAGACAAGTTCAATGAATGAAAGGAAAGAGAGGATTGGAATATAATTCAAAAAGGGAAAGAGATTTCGACGGTTACCAAAAGATCGGCATGATCTGTTGCTTTGACGCGACCGCGGCAAGACACGGCCGGGACCGCGGCGGCGCGGTTGCGGGACGCACCCGCGGGTAAACAAACTTACCTAACCGCGGGGTGCGGGCGCGGTGACTCGTAACTTAACACCGGAATAAAAACTCGGTTGTTACACCGCGTGAAAGACAAATGTATAACTATGTTGTCGATATTAGTATGCAATTATTGATGCATGGTGATCTCTCATAATGTAGTTAAATGCACAACGATCATTGCTTCTTTTAGACCCATCAAAATTGAGTTTTAGGGTCCCTACCATGAGATTAGACCAATGTATCTTCCTAGTTTTCTTAATTGTGTTTTCTTCACTTTTTGGCAGGGTTCTTCTGAATGATAACGTCTCAATCATGAATTTGGCGAGTTAATAGTTGTATGATATTTGTTAGCGTTGTATTGTCGAATATACCTTTGTTCCTCATATGCCAGATATTTCACCATGTGACATACAATTGTATCATACCCTTGTCATCAAATTTCACATGTACGAGGAATAGGATTTCTAGAATTTTCTTACAAGATGTATGTGTGTTCTTTAGGTAATCTTGGGCAATCGCATCCATGGTGTAATTGATAGTGTACATACATTTGATGAATAAGTGTATGACGCTCTCATAGGGATGCTGACATAGTGCACAATTCATGGGTACTAGCATTTTTTGTTTCTCGAGGTTTTATTTTGTTGGGAGTTCATCTACAAATAACTTTCAAATAAAATTTTTAACTTTTTGGCATTATGTTGAGGTTCCAAATCCATGTGTTATCTGGACTATGCTTTGGATTTTTGGAATAGTTATAATACAAATTTGGTGGAGAATCATCCCTTTTTGCTAGGTGCCTAGTATAGTGTGTCTTAGATGTTACAAATAGGTAGCGGGTAGCTCAGTATTTTGTCGACGTTGGTTTGCGGGATCAAAGGATCAAGGAGATTATGTAATTTAATTATGGTCCCATTTGTTATTTGTAATTAAGAGAACTTATAGTTTCTTTGTCATTTGTTGAGTCTTTGTTTGAGGCATAGTACTCCAATAGGTCCGAAATCTAGAGATCTTCCATTGTTTGATCGTTTCTCCATCTCCAATGCTTTATCTAAATCTCTTTTTAAATTTTGACTATAGCCTCATTAGTTTTTTCCATTGCAAAGAAGTACTTTTTCCGAGTTTATAACACCACAACCGGCTTCTTTTTTAAATATTTCTCCTCAATTACCTTTACCCAAGTGTTGTTCTGCCACAATATTCTAAATGAATTTCATTTGAAGTGTTTTGTTCGTGTGTTCTTGATATGGGGATTAGCCGCGACAGACCGATCTAGACAAAAAATCAGCTCAAACAACAAATACACGAAGACAAACAGGTGAAACACTATACAAAAGATGGATAACAGAAAATAAAGATGGATCGAAGAATAGAAATTAGAACCGAAAGTGAAAAACGGAAAAACTCTTGATCTCGAGATCAAGAACTGATTCGAATAACCAAACAACCCAACTTGTACAACGACACACACACAACCAATTAGATGTTGATAGCACGGCGAGGAGGCCCGTGAATGCACTTTAATCACCGAATTTCCGAAGGAGATTGACACAACAACAAATAACCAAGCTAATCAGATTCAACGAACCAAAACTCTCTTAGGTATTTTGATAAAACCATATTGTGTTTATTTTCAACAAAAGAATATATACCAAAACTAATGCTAAAAATGACTTTATATACCTAGAAGTCATCCATCTAAAATCAAAATCAAAATAGAAACAAGTCTAAAAGTCTACTGAGTGACCTCATAAAAAACAAATAAGAGGTCCAAATAATATAACAATTGAAGATATATAATTATTTCATGCTAATAAAAGACGGGGTTCGAGACCATCAACTTTCCCGCTCGGATGTTACCTTCATGGTGCAAATCCATGCACAAACATGAGATAATAGATGAATATGAAGGAAAATAAGATAGACAAGATCTAGAGTAATTGAATGGCTTTAAACCATTGGTAGAGAAAATAAAGAAGAGGGAGAAAAATACCCAAAGAATAAATCACTCCAATTGTGAGAACGAAGAGTGCAATGAAAGCAACGATGAGAACTGAAATGACGGTGGATACTTCATGCTCTCGTATATCTCATAAATTAAAGTTGGGAGAATAGATACATCTATGAAGTTGTACATACATGGAAATGCAAGATCTTGATTGAGGTGTTCTACTACCACATTTGCTTCTCTAACTGAGTCATATGTTAAGGTTGAGATTTTAACCAAAAAAGAAGTGAAGTAACCATGTATATAAATTAGGCACAAAGTGGAAGAAATTGAAACCTCGAGGGCACCAACCGGAAATATGAAACTTGGTGGTCACTAACCATAAAATACAAAACCTTAAGGGTACCAAACGAAAATTTTCATTTTATTATTAGATGATTGTATATTACCGTATAAAACCTTGAGGGCATCAAACAAAATTTTTATTTTCTCTAAATTTAGTATGTTCTTGGTTTTCCTAGAAATGGGTGAAGTACCGAATAGAATAAAGTAGCTTGTAGTGGAATGTCTAGTGATAGGGCATGTTGTATAATCAGAGTCACAAAACACATCTATATATACTACTAAAATAGAACCCTTTTCGTCCACATGTCAACACCTTAACTATGCCACCTAGGACTTTTTGTCAAATATTTACAATTTTGCCACATTTTAATTACTATTATGCCATTATTCAATAAATATTTTAAGTCAAATTTAAAATATTTTCCATCTCATTATGCCAATTCAACAAAAATAATTCCATGTCATCATTTTCAATATCTTACGGTTATAAAAATAATTTTAAAAAAATACCATATCACCTAATTGAATTTAGAGATTTCAATGGATTTTATTTGGATTCTAAATTTTATAAAATAAATTCGAACTAACATTTAAATCTTATTGGTTACAATATGAGATATAACAATCTTTTATTTAAAAAATTTGTATTATCGTTAATAAAGATTTTAATAATCGTTTTATTAAATTAACTTTTTTCAAAAAATAATCGATTTTAAAAAACAATTTTTCTTAACAAAAACTTTAATTTTTTAGTTATAGGTAATAATATTAAGAAAATAAATTAGAAATTTGTTAGCGTAATTTTTTTATTTAACACTTTGGAAATTATTATAAATTTAATAATTAATTTTTTGTTACATGATCTAATCAGATTGATATTAATATGTTCTTCTTAACATTTAGCACTTTTTTTAAAAAAAATTGTAATTTGTTTTAAATAATAAATTTTCAATTAATAATTAATTTTTTTCCCGCACAAGGTGCAGGTATTAGACTAGTGAATGCACAAATTACTAGTACAAGATAAGAAAATCCCGTGAGCAGGTGCTGACTTTAGGTAACGAAGAACCTTCAAGATAACATCCCATTTTCCACGGCACAGAGCATCCATAAATTGGAAAATTATATGAACCGAGTATGCAAGTTCAGAGCGAGTGTTGAACACATAGATAAGAGGTCCAACCAAGCGAAGATATTTCTCAATATCATTAAGCAAGGCAGAAGAATCTGATTAAAGACCATAATCATCAGACATCGGAAAAGATGTAGGTTTGTATCCAAAAAGATGAGAATCAACCAGAATGTCAAGAGTGTATTTATGTTGGTTAAGCCATAAATCAGTCGGAGTATGAACAATTTCAATGCCTAAGAGAACCGAATGGTTCCAAGGTTCTTCATATAAAAACAAGTATGAAGATAATCTTTAAATCTGCGAATGGTAGCACGATTGTTGCCGGTAATAACTAGATCATCCACATAAATCAGAATCTAAAGGGCTATACCTGGCCGTTTGAAGATGAAAAGGGGATAAGCAACAAGGGACTAACAAAACCAAAGGGCAGATGAGAACTTGTGAAATCAATTCCGAGGAGCCTGACGAAGACCATACAAGGATTTCTTGAGACGACAAACTTGGGAAGAGGTTCGAAAGCCGGGAGGTGGTAGCATATAGACTTCCTTTTGTAGATCTTCATGAAGAAAAGCATTGTGAACGTCCATGTGATGAAGTTCCCGGTTGTGAATAAAGGCAATTGTGTGGATTAGTTTGATTGTGAATTATTTAGCAATAAGAGTGAATGTTTTAGTATAATCAATGCCTTCTTGTTGACGATTTCCGAGTACAACCAAACGCGCCTTATAGTGCTCAACTTGTCCGTCGGATTTTTATTTGACGCGGAAAAACCACTTAGATTCAATAGGTTTATGATCCATAAGAAAATCAACATATTCCCAAGTGTTGTTGTGGTGTAGAGCAAGCATTTCATCTTGCATAGCCTTTTGCCATTTCAGGTTATTAACTGCTTCTATGAAAGAGGTCGATTCTTGTTTCTGATATACATAGTTTATAGCAGTAACATAAGCAGAAGAAAAATGTTCATATGATAAATAACCCACTACGGAATACCGGGTACTTGAGTTCAGTAAGGGAAGAGGTTGACCCGATTAGAAATCAAAATGACTCGCCTTTTAACAAACAAAATATCGTAAAAAGGTAGAGGGTTTGGAGGGACAAGAGATGCGGCAAGGTGGTGGAATTAGAGTAGGGGATTTGGTAATTAAATCAGGAGGACCCGCATCAATACGGACAACACAAGGTGGGAATGTGTGGGGTATTTCGGGGAGGGGGGGGGGCATAGGCGCACTACGGCATGCACGAGATTTTTTTTGTTTGGGAGGGGGGATCTAGGCGGTGGTCCCCAAGGCGTCAAGTAAGGGATTTGGGGAAGGGGTTGGGAGGGGCCTGCATCGTCATAATTGGGTTTGGGAGGGGTTGCGTCATTAGTGGGTAAATGGAGGATTTCTAGGTGGTGGCGCGTCCTCGAGAGGTAATTGCGGGGATTTCTAGACAGGGGGCCGCAACGTCAAGGGTTTGATTTTCTGGGGGGTGTTGGTTAGCAGCAGGGGGCTCACAAGATTATTTATGGGAGACTTTATGGTGGTAGGAAAATTTGGTTGGATCTGTCGTGTCGATGAAGGTGGGATCAATAGGTTCGGGGTGATTTGTCGATGTAGAGAACGGAAATTGTTCTAATAAAAACGCACATTTCGTGTTATAAAAATTTTTTGAGTATCAAGATCCAACATTTTTCAAACCTTTTGAGAAGATGAATATCTTATAGAGACACATTTTTTACCCCGAGGTCGAAAATTATTCGAAGACCGAGGTATAAGGGAACAATAAGCAAGACATCTCAACACTCAAAAATTTTCAAGACTAGCTAGGTGGAGAGCCATGAAGTAGCTCGTAAGGAGTTTTGTGATGGAGGATGGGTGTAGGGGTGCGATTAATAAGGTAGCAAGCCGTAAGAACACATTCTCCCTAAAGAGGATATGTCTGTGTTTGAGTTCTACCCTTCTGTTTTGGGTTGGTGTGTAGGTGCAAGAGGTTTCTAAATGGATATCCTTGCTCTAAAGAAAAGGTCGAACGGGGACAAATTTCTTAGCATTATCGCTACGAATGATTTTGACACAATAATTGTATTTGGTTTCAACCATAACAGAAAAATGTTGGATTAAAGTAATGGCTTCGGCTTTGTCATTTAATAAATGAACTTATGTACAACGAGATTAATCATCTAAAATAGAAGAAAGTAAGAACACTCAGAAGTGGAAAGGGTGTGGTAAGGTCCCCAAATATCTAAATAAAGTAAGGAAAATAAAGACGAGGCACGAGAAGTGATAATAGAAAAAGATGATTGAGGTAGTTTGGTCCGGAGACAAATGTTAGATAATGAGGTGAGTTTGGTGAAGGAAGGATGACCAAGGCGGTTGTGAAGGATGTTGGTGTCGATAGTGGTAAGACATGAAAGTGCTAGAGAATTGTTTGTCATCCAACGAAGCCAGTAGATTTCATCCGAAGCTTCACCCACCCCAATCACCGTCCTCGAAGTATAGTCTTGTATAACACAAAGTTTATTAGTTATCATAAAAATACAAATTCAAAACCGTAGTTAGCTAATTCGGCGAGAGAAGATGACAGTCAAACCTTGGAACAAATAATACTTGGGGTAGGTGAAGGGAGTCATTGATGGGCATACTCCCTACATCTACGGCTAATACTAGAACTCTGTTTGGGAGTTTGATCCGGCATGTGGTGACTGATATGAGTTTGTAGAGTAGAGAGTGATCCCTTGTCATATAAAAAGAGACTCCGGAATCAAGGATCCAAGGAAGCGATATAATACCTGAAGTAGTATCTTAGGATGAATGAGAGCGGTATGACTGTATGAATTCATTGTAGATAGAATCGTGTTCCACTAAGTATCATCAATTACAGGACCAATGTCTATACGATCTTAAGGCGTTAAAGGACTAGAAGAGGCGGAATTGATCTGACCGGTTGGTCCGAAGACGGTTTTTGTTGTTGCGGGAGAGGGTGGCTTTGATGGTGGAGGTGTCGGTGCCGATGAACGAGCGCCACTTATTGACAACGGAGTGGGGGGCGGACCATTGCGAGCGGTCCACCAATGTGGATACCCGTGAATTTTGAAACAAGTTTTTGTGGTATGACCCGATCTTGTGCAATGACCGCAAAATAGGTGGTCTTTTGGTGGTGGAGGGGTACAAGAATTGCGTTGAGAAGTTTCCGAAAAAGCTGTTTCTTCGGGGCAGTTGTCCCATTCTTGAGCAATAGTTTGAAGACGTTCTTCTTGAATTGCGAGTGAATTTACCTTGTTGAGTTTGGGCAAGGGTTCATGAGCAACAATACTTGATATGAAGGATGCATAAAAGTGTCATCTAGCCCAATAAGGAATTGATGAACTTCTTCAACTTCTTTGGTTTTGGTTTTGTTACCTCATGTGCATGCACATTTGCACATATTGTTATGTTGAAATGCTATCACATCCCATATCCTCTTAAGGCGGCTAAAGTAGACACCAATTGTTTGATCATTTTGTATACAACGAGCAAAATATGCGCGTAGTTGAAGTATGCGTGAGTAGTTGACAGCATCAAAACGTTCTTTAAGGTCTTTCCAAAGAAGATGAGCATTTAAAAAAAAGTCCACCAATTTTCATAGGGATGGATCCATGAATTTGAGAATCCAACTCTAAATCATAGAGTTAACACAAACCCGATCGGAATACGAATATCCGTCCGATGAGGGGTCTGCTTCCGTTTTATAGTTGACAAAGGTAAGTTTTCGTTTTGAGTCTAAGGAATGAGTCATGCTAATAGTTGAACAGAACATATTTACAAATATCATTATGCGGATGCAAGTAATAAATCGAAGTATGAGAAATTGTTTATTTATGAATATATGTCCCATCTTTGTAAATCTGACAATGAACCAGTCTCATATCTTCATACAAAATCATTTTCCTTCCAATCTTCAACGGTGCATTCCCGTCCTCTTTAATTTCCCTTTCAGTGAGACATATCTACCACCTTCAGCGGTGCATTTGCTTCATCTCTAGATCCGGAGGCTGGTCGCCATAGCTACCACCTCCAGTTTCTCTCGCTTTATCACTTATCACCTAATATATCTGGATCTCAGATCTGTTTCGAAACTGGTAAGCCGTTGCTGTTTTCGTTTTATATCTCTTGTTGTTATGGTTTTCGGTGTTGTTTTCTGGAAAACAAATTTCTGTATTACGGAATTATGAGTTTGATATCTAGATCTCGCTCCTTGTGTGTGATTTACAGGTTTGGAGTGCTCTCCTTCGGGCAGGAAATTTACATTTCTGAAATTCAAACAACTGGTTGCGAAGGACCAATCGCTGGTTTGGCTGCGAAAGCGTATGTTTGCTAGTTTGTTCGATTTGTATCAGTTTGACGATAATTTATTGTTGTCATTGAGGAGATCTAGAAGTTTCCCTAGTTCCGGTTCAAGTTTTACGTTTGTTGAATTCTATTTCTCGGAGACATTGTAGTGTTGATAGTTTCTGTGGAATTTCAGAGAATTACGAGTTTGAAATTGATGGAGACTCTTGTAATTGTAGCAGATCACAGAAACCAGTACTATGGAAGGGGTGAATCGCACGGTTCTGCCCGATTTGGTTTTTCCCCATCTAAAGAATTTAGGGAGATTAACTGTAGAGCGTTTGATTATGGAGGAGCTTTACTACCTAATCCTCCCTTAACCAATGTATCAGCCCTTTCTTCCCCCAGAACACCAACAACGCACCATTTGGAGAGTGGAGAAGGTAAATCGACTAAAAAGAGCGTCAAGAGTAGTCCCATTTCTATAATTTCTAAGGATGGGAAGAAAGAGAGACCTTTGAACCATGCTAATACTCCCTTTTCTGAGCTATGGGCTGGACCTGCATTTTCCAACTCACCTCCAGCAAGCTCCCTTCCTATTCCAAAGTTCTCTATCAAACCCAAAGGGACTGTTTCCCTTGATTCTCCCCCAATAGTATATGAGATCAGTCCCTATCCACTTGCCAAATCTGCCCCTGCTTCTCATACCAGAGAATCAAAGAATTCCGCATTTAAATTCCTGCACAATGATGACATGGCTACAATGACTCTTCGTCGCATCCTCAATCTTGATGGTGCTGATGATTAAGGTCATGGTTGTTTTCTTCTTAGTGTAGATAAGCAGCTGCGGAGGGTGAAGTACTTTGTTTGGTTTTTGATTGTTTATATGGAAGGAATAAGCTAAGTGATCCACTGATCTATGACTCACTCAGTTCTTTGTTAACTTTATCTCTTCATAGAGGTGGCAGAGACAATCGGGGATAGTCAGTTCAGCACAGGATTGGTGTTGAAGATGTTTTGTTATGTGATTGAAACACAGGAAAAAAGTTGTGGTAGGATATGCTTCTTATGCCATGCTGTAACTCTTGGCAGAAATACCTGATCATCTCTCAATTGTTCATATTCATATCTATTATATCCAAGACTTAAAAAGCTTAGGCTCCTATCTTTGATAGCCATTTTCTTAAATTTAGGTTTCCTTAGACTAGTATGACCTGTAAATATGTAGGGTCCTTAATTTTACAGTCTCTTATGCCCATATTTCTTCATCTCCTAGCTCTTTGAATATCTTTCTGCTTCATCTTACCTTGTTATATAAGGTTTAACTCCCTTTAGCTTCACCTCTTTGCCATCGTTCCATAATTTTTGGGAGGAAAAGGTGGGTAGAGGTGAACATAAATTATTAGGTACATTGTCTTCAACCTTTGTGAAAAAACCCCATCTGTCATTCGTGTCGCCTTCGTTTTTAAGTTAGCAAGCTATGCCTCCTATCTCTTCTATCTTCTTTATGCTAATCATCCTTGAAGATCACAGGTCTTTGAGATTCATTCATAAGGTATTCACTCTCTACTGTTGTTTTTTCGCATCATCTGCATTTCATTAGATGTAGAATGATTATGGTGAACAAGATATGTTACTGAATTTGTTACAGTGAAGAGTATGCATGAATGAAGTCAATGGAAGCTGAAGCTGGAGAATATGTCCAATCAGAGAAGTATTAAATTCAATAATTATTTCTGCTGAACTGCTAATACGCCATACGTTATGTTACAACTATGTCCAATCAGTGTGGCACTTATTGTTTCTGATTATGTTTACAAGTTATGGCTCCCAGCTGCATTTGTAGTTTTGTTGAACCTTTTATTAATGGATTTTAAGTTTCATGTAAATGTTGATGAGAGTAGTAACACGTGTTTAGTATGACTCAGCTTTGTAACAAACTCTAGAAGTCTATAAATAGATTCTACAATCAGTTGTAACAAACAGATATACCATTCCTCATTCTCTCTTTCTTCTCTCATTCTCTCATTCGCTCATGTTCAGATTATAACATGGTATCAGAGCTTATCTGATTGATCTGAACATGGACACCAATTCCGCTTCTCTTTCCAACAATGGTGATCAACTTGATCCACCAACTCCAATATCTTCTCCCTCAGACACAGATCAATTTTTTCTGCATCACTCCGATGCTCCTTCTCTCAAACTATCCACCACATTACTTACTCCAAATAACTACAACCGATGGAAACGTTCTGTCGAAGTTTCTCTCCTTGCAAAGAACAAAATCGGATTCGTTACTGGTGCCTGCAAACGTCCTCTCACAGATGCCAAAATGATCTCCAAATGGGATCAATGCAATAACATGTTGATTTCCTGGCTTCTTCACTCAATTGACAAAGAAATTGCTGAATCTGTACTCTACTATAAGTCCGCTGCACAAATCTGGAAGGAACTTGGTAAAAGGTATGGCAAATCTAATCGAACACATCTCTATCAACTTCAGAAAGAACTTAGCTCCATCTGTCAAGGCAATGCTTCAGTTCAATCTTATTTTACTCGATTAAAAACTCTCTGGGATGAATATTTGTTAGCTACTGAAGATCAAGTCTGTTCATGTGGATCTAATGAGATCCTTCTTTCATTCCTTCAAAATCAGAAAATTATGCAATTTCTTGTCGGTCTCAATGATTCATTTAGCATGATGAGATCTAACATTCTGATGATGACTCCTTCTCCAAGCTTAGATACTGTATATAAGCTTGTACTTCAAGATGGGTCTCAACGAGGTTTAACATCTTCAGCTGTTCTTGACAATGATGCTACTACATTATATTCTCATAATCGAGCTTCTCATAAACCTACTCCTAAGCATTCCACTGGTTCTTTATTTTGTGATCACTGTAAAGCTACAAATCACATCATTGATAAGTGTTGGAAACTTCATGGATATCCTACACATGCTATCCTTGGAGTAGCTTTCTGTGAACACTGCAAGATTGCAGGTCACACACTTGCTCGTTGTTGGAAAGTTAATGGCTATCCACCATCACATAAACTTGCAGCCACCAGTTTCTCTCAAGATCAGGTCTCACAGTTGTTGTCATTATTAAACAAATCTCCTTCAGAAGCTACCAAAGATGATCACACTGCTTTCCTTGCTGGTAAGCCTCTATGCTTGTTCTCCTCTAATCTTCAGTCTCATTGGATCATTGACAGTGGAGCGACTGATCATATTACTCCATATCTCACAATGTTTTCTGCATATAGACCTATTTCTCATCCAATGTCCATTACTATGCCTAATGGTTCCAATGCTACAGTCCTTCACATTGGATTTATTCAGTTGACTCCAGAGATCATTCTTCATGATGTACTGCATGTGCCTGAGTTTCATTTTAATCTATTATCTGTCCATAAATTATCTACTACTTTACTCACTTCTGTCACTTTTTCTTCTGATCAATGTCTTATCCAGGCCCCTTCGATGAGACTACCTATGGTGATTGGTAATGCTTACAAGGGATTATATGTTGCTCACAAAATTTCTCCTTCCTCAAACACAGTTACTCATTGTCCTTGTAATCATAATGATGTTCTTGATAAACTCTCTGCTTATTCTTGTTCAACTGTACACAAGATTTTAAGTCCTGAGTTGTGGCACTGTCGTTTGGGACATATTCCCTTTGATAGGCTAGCCTATATTGATTCCATTTCTATCAACACTAAACATAATTCCATAAGTCAAGTTTGTCCTCAAGCAAGACAATGCAAACAACCTTTCCTTATCTCTATTACTCGAAGCATGAATGCATTTGATCTCATTCACATTGATACTTGGGGACCTTATAAACAGTCTACACACAATGGATTTTCTTATTTTTTAACCATTGTAGACGACTACACTCGTTGTACTTGGACATACCTCATGGCCAATAAATCCAATGCCCTCACCTTATTAACTACTTTTCTCAACTATGTCAAAACACATTTTCATGTCCAAGTCAAGATCATTAGGTC
Source organism: Fagopyrum esculentum (assembly GCA_033239045.1). Lineage (NCBI taxonomy): Eukaryota > Viridiplantae > Streptophyta > Magnoliopsida > Caryophyllales > Polygonaceae > Fagopyrum > Fagopyrum esculentum. The sequence goes on from BSUD01000006.1 coordinate 114,268,397, forward strand.
TGACAATGCTTCTGAATTTCTCAGTCAAGCTGCTACATCCTTATATAGTCAAGAAGGAATCATTCATCAAACATCATGTTCTTATACACCACAACAAAATGGTGTTGTTGAGCGCAAGCACAAGCATATTCTTGAGGTAGCACGTGCTCTATATCATCAATCCAAAATCCCTCTATCCTATTGGGGTGATTGTATACTCACTGCTACTCACATTATTAATCGATCTCCTCTTTCAGTCCTAAACAATAAGACTCCATATGAGCTGTTGTTTAACAAACTCCCTGATTACTCCAATTTTCGTGTTTTTGGTTGCCTATGCTTTGCCAGCACCAAAACTTTTAATCGTGACAAGTTCCATCCTCGAGCCTTACCTTGTGTGTTTCTGGGATATCCATTTGGAAAGAAAGCTTTCAAACTATTGGCCCTCACATCTAGAGAAGTATTTTCTTCACGAGATGTTATCTTTCATGAGACTATATTCCCATTTCACCACATCATATCACCTTCTATTCCATTACCTTCTCTTCCTACCAATACATTTGATGCTTCTATTTTTCTTCCAGCTAATCCCTTTGTAAATCCTACAACTTTATCTGATTCTCTCATTTCTTCCATGAATTCCACCATATCTCCAGAATGTTCTCCTAGTACATCCACCACAGAATCTCTTCTTTTACGTCGTTCTACTCGTCTCCATCAAGCACCACAATACCTCCAGGATTTTGTGTGCACATATAGCTCTTGTTCATCACCATCATCACAAGGTATGTCTCTTCCTTCTACCACATCTTTATCATCTCACCATGCTTTTGTTTCCTCACTTTCATCTTATCTTGAACCCACATCATATAGAGAAGCTTCTAAAGATCCTCACTGGATTAAGGCCATGCATACTGAATATAAAGCTTTACAAGATAACCATACTTGGGATCTTGTACCTCTCCCTTCATCAAAGAAAGCCATAGGGTGCAAATGGGTTTACAAAGTTAAACTTAAGGCCGATGGCACTCTTGAGAGATACAAAGCCAGGCTCGTTGCAAAAGGATACAATCAGCAACAAGGTATTGATTTCCATGAGACCTTTTCTCCTGTGGTCAAGATGACAACCATTCGAAGCATTGTAGCTATAGCTGCTTCTAAATCTTGGCAATTACATCAACTGGATGTAAATAATGCTTTCTTACATGGGGATTTACATGAGGATGTGTACATGGTTATCCCTTCAGGCGTACCTAATCCCCATTCTCTTGTTTGCAAACTAAGAAAGTCCTTGTATGGACTTAAACAAGCATCTCGACAGTGGTTCAACAAACTTACACAGGCTCTCGTTGACAAAGGGTTTCAGCAGTCTAAAAATGATTATTCTTTGTTCACTCAGAAGAATGGTTTGCTTATCACTATCATAGCTATATACGTTGATGATATATTGATCACTGGATCAGATGTAGCAACTATCACAAGCCTAAAGCAGTATCTGGACAATACTTTTAGTGTAAAAGACCTTGGTATATTACACTACTTCTTAGGCATTGAGGTTAGTCATGTTTCTGAAGGCATACTCATGACTCAACACAAATTTACTCTTGAATTGTTAAGAGATGCTCAATTACAAGATGATAGAACTACAAGTACACCCCTTCCTCTCAATCTCAAGTTACATCATGATGAAGGACAACCTTTACAAGACAGCTCTATCTATAGATGTTTAGTTGGCAAACTAAACTTTCTGACTCACACTCGACCTGACTTAGCATATGCAGTCCAGTGTTTAAGTCAGTTTATGCAACGACCTTGTGATAGTCATCTACATGCTCTTTATCATACTCTTCGATATGTTAAGGGTACCATTGATCATGGCATCTTACTTAATGGATGTGAGTCACCTTCTCTCCTGGCATATACCGACTCTGATTGGGCGGCTGCTTGCCCTTCCACTCGTCGTTCTGTTGGTGGCTTTGTCATTCTTTTAGGCAAGTCTCCTGTCAGTTGGAAGTCTAAGAAACAAGGGACAGTTTCTCGAAGCTCAGCTGAGGCAGAATATCGAGCTATGGCTCATGCTGCAGCAGAAATCACTTGGCTTGTCCGACTTCTTCAAGATCTTGGTATGTCACCTTCGCATCCAGTTCGCCTTTGTTGTGATAATAGTTCATCCATACAGATTGCAAGCAACCCAGTCTTCCACGAACGAACAAAGCATATAGAAATTGACTGTCATTTCACCCGGGACAAAGTTATGGAAGGCTTGTTGGAACTTCACTTTGTGCCTACTTCTGCACAGTTAGCTGACATTCTCACTAAAATTATTCCATCAGCACAACAGAATGATCTTTTGTCCAAGCTTGGCATGTTTCGTCCCTCACCTTCCAGCTTGCGGGGGGTGATGTGAGTAGTAACACGTGTTTAGTATGACTCAGCTTTGTAACAAACTCTAGAAGTCTATAAATAGATTCTACAATCAGTTGTAACAAACAGATATACAGAATATACTTTTTCATTCCTCATTCTCTCTTTCTTCTCTCATTCGCTCATGCTCAGATTATAACAAATGTTAAGATGTTCTGTGTAGTAAAAGTTGTGGTATCACAGGACCAAACCAATGGACCTTTACTCGGTGACTACATTATATATTCTAACAATGTAGAATCCATTGGATATTTGGATGGAAATCAAAAAAAATCTGAAATTATATAGGATATCTAAGTCATATATAACACAGTAGGTTGTTTTCATTGAGATGTAGAAAATAGTATGTCCCACATCCGTAACACACCGGTGGGTGAGACTACCGTATACTCCCTAGGTTACTCTACCTATTGTCAATTAGTTTTAGGATAAAATTTTGTGGATTGTGTAGTCTCACTGAACGGGGTTAATTTTGTGGATTGTGTAGTCTCACTGAACGTGCGCCCTCACGTTGTTTGGAGCCGACAGATATAAGAAATATAACTTGGTATCAGAGCGGGTCCAACCGGGTCTGTATTTTTTTACTTTGGCATTAGCTAAAAGAGAATCTGTTACTCCTCCGGTGACCATTTTATAATTAGCTTCACTCATCTGTCATTCCTTCTATTTTCATCCCTAATGGTGACAAGGCAAGAATATGATGGTTGTTCCATGAGAATGAGTACTCTTTAGTTTGGGGGTCCATATTGTGGTCAATTTTCACCTCAATGTTTTCACTTTTCACTGATATACAATTTACCTACTTTGAATAATTTACCTATGTGTTGAAGGCCTAGGGATGATTAACTCAGTGGGATTGCCAAACACCCACAATTTTTACTTTCTCTAGTTTACCTTGGAAAACATGGACATCTTTGACTATCATTTTACTCGAAACTTATTTCTTCAAGACACTCATATTCTATATTTATTCTTCCCTAGGAACATATATTTCGGTGCACCAAAGTTACTAAGGGTTAAAACGATTGGTACATGAACTGTAGTTTGATTTATTTAATGATCGTATTTTGCCATTTTTTCAATTTCAAATATAGTACTTCGTATTTCTCATAGCTTGAAAACGTGTAATACAATGCTTGTCGTTTGTACGAGTTCTGCAACGTTTAACAAAGGTGATATTTGAGCCTAGTGAGCCGGACTTTTATATGCTTATGTTCAACTCGTTTTAATTTTTTTTTTTAAAGTTTTCTGTAACACAAGGATGTTTTAAAGTGTGATTCATCATAAGTGCTTTTCGTTATCAAAGAAAAAAAAATCAATAGGTAGAATCATAATCGAGATTCAATGGTGTTTTATATTCAATTTATTTTAGTAGGTGAATGGAATTCGAATAGCTCAGATCATATAATAATTTTAACTTTTCAATTAAAAAAATCCATGCTATAGACATACAAAAAACAAATTGTGATTTTACTTAAATAGAAACAAATAAACCCCTTTGTGGCTTTGTGTTTTGTCTTTGGTCTTATAGTTATCTTTTACCCGAACGATGAATTTCTCATTATAATACATTTAAATTATCGATTCGAACATGGTATAACAAATGATTCTCACATTGTTTCACATATACATGTCAAAATGATTCTCACATTGTTTTTTTTTACCATTGTTTATAACAAAACCCATGGATATAAGAGGAGGTATCAATGTGATTGTACAGTTACAACCTCACATGGCCATCTTATAAGCCCTAGATATTCCACAACCACAAGAGAGAAGACAAAAATATTCCCAAATCATCAAACTCATCACACACCCTCAAAAACAGCAAAATGTGACCACTCTTTTACATGGATGATCTACACTATTCATTTCTTGTACTTTTCTGCTCTCTTCTTGCAATTATTTACCCTTCATCAATTGATTTGATGATGTCCATCATAATTCATGTGGACCCTCACAAAAGCAAGAGATATTTGAAAAAAAATGAAAATATAATGGCAAAGTGACAAGTTTGAAATGATGAAGGGAGAGAGAGACATAACAACCAAAGTTGCAGACATCATCATCCACAATAAACCAAAACACAAAAGCCATAGATCATAAGAGTAGGTTTGTAGTCCCTTTGTACCAATCAAACTATCATTTTTCTGTGTGTGCTTAGGTTAAGCATTTTTTACACTTTTAATACTTGTAATTTTAACCCTTTATTCATATTTTTCAGTAATATAAGTTTTAGATTTTTCCTTGACAAAATTCTTTGTGATTGAATTCATAAGTTTACTCAATGTAATCTTTGTTTTAGATCTTTAAATAAATATTTTATTTGATTTTAAATTTTGTGTAATAATATTCTTTTAACTATTAACAATCAGTTTTTGCTAACTCTAAACTTCTCATATTTACACAAATTTATTGTATTAACATGTGAAAGTTTAATGGATTGATGGGAGAAATAGTATAAATCTTATATAAGATGATTATTATTACCAACTCTATAAATAAATTACATTTGATCTCTTTATATTACAAAATTTATCATCGGAAAAACTTAAAGAGTTAAAACAATAATTACTAGTAGGTTGAGCTATCATGAATCAAATATCATATGAAGAAAATTTGAAGTCCAAAGATTTGAAATCAATTCTTTGGTGTTTTAATTGTTCTTACTCAAGAAGCATATAATCATATGGCCAATACAAAAAAATATAAAGGTCAATATTTTCAGAAATTGGAATTTTCTTCTACTTTTTTTCTCAATTACAAGACAGAATAATCAAAGAAAAATCATGAAAAAGAACTAATTTCAATTCCTAACACTCAACTCCATCAAAAAGCATCTCTTGGCCACGGCATTCTTGACTGCAAAATGCCTTTTCACCTCTGCAAATACCCAATAAAAACCCAAAATCAATCAAAATATAATAAAAATAAAAAAAAATTAAGGAGAAATTCAAAGTTTCAAACAAACCTGTACATATAAATGTCTTTTCCTTGCCCAATCTTGTTGTTACAATGGTGGCAGAAGCTCAGAAAACTGTAATCTTCATTGGTTGATGGATTAGTTTTTGAGATTGCAGCACAACAACTCTTAATAATGCAATTTCCAAATATATGAGTAGTTTTTGGATTAGGACCATGAGAAATTACACAAGTGTAATCTTCAGATAACTCCATATCTTTCACTGAAAGCCTCTTATTATCATTATTGTAAAAACCCTCCTCTAGTTGAGTACTATTTGCAAAAACATGACCCAAAAGATTGGATTTTGGGGTTTTAATCCCAAACTCCATGGGTGATTGTGGCTTTGGAGAAGTAAGAGGTAAAGGATCAAGAGGAGGGATTTGGATCTTGAGATGTGATCCAAAAACTACCAATTTGGTTCTTTGTTTAGAGGATTTGTTTGTAGTTGTGGGTCCCATTTGTGGATATTTATGATCATCAATTAGTGCAAGCCCAATGCCTGGTTTTTCATATGAGAAAGGCTTTGTGTCAAGAACAGAAGATGGGCTCATTTGTGGGTAGTCTTTTGATGTGAAGAAATCCTTGATGATTCTTGGGGAATTTATGAGAAATGAGGTGGGGTTTTGTAATTTCTCTAAATTAGGGGATGGGAAATTGATTTTGCTTCTGTTGTTGCTGTGTTTATGATCAGAGACTATGGTCTGCTTGCTACTTGACACTGCTCTTGATCTCTTCCTCAACATCACTGCAAAAATTTATCACAAATTTTTTTTTAAAAAAATGAATAAAGATAATATATTTTTTTAGCATTGAATTTGAGATTTACCTTTAGCCTCAAAGCTATCTTAGCAACAAAACCAGATTGAAGATTAGGGTTTCTGAGATTGAGAAAGGAAACTATTGAAGAAATTAGGGTTTTTGCTCTGATCTTTCACCAGAAGGAAGCCATTGAAGGTTGTTTCAAAGTTCAGTGGGCACAGATTTTTTGATAGGAAAATAAAAACCCATTAAGGAATTTCAAAGGAAGATGAAAAGAAGAGGATTTGGCTGCGAAAAAGCTGTGAACTTTGAGGGATGAAATTGGGGGTTTATGCCTTTTTATAAAAAGTTAGGGTAGTGAGATATGAGAAGATGAAGAAAATGACAAGATAAGAATGAATAATAAATAAATTCTTTTTTTTTTTATATTGGATTGAGTTTGTGAATAAGCTCACACCTGATGGCTGATGTTTGTCTCCTTGTGCTTCTCTCTCTTTCACAAATCATTTATAACAATAATATTAATAATAATAACTGATCATTTTAATTATTTGTTTACTGAAAGTTCTATAATTTATTTGCAATGTTTTGTATATATCTTTATTTAATTTTTATTAGTATTAATTTGTTAAATTGGTCATCAAAATAAGATACTCTAAGTATAAGGGATGAAGATACTCCAGATAAATTAAAATCTTCTCAATATAAGAAATGAAGATGTTCCAAGTAAGTTAAGATACTTCAATTTTTAACACTATTTTTTAGTTTTTAAATTTTAAAAGTTACTTTTTTTAGTTTCTCTTACCTCTCCGCATACTTTAAGACTATATCCTCTCTCTCAAAACTATGTTATAGTTTACTTACTTTTTCTTACACCACGGTACCATACCACTTAAATGTAGCATCCCGTAAAATTATTATCTCACATTATTTGAATGGAATTTGTGATCGATTTATAAGGCTGGGTTGCTACCCATGTCATCAAGAATTCTTCTTTTTCAGTGGTAGGTAACTCTAGAGTTAAGCGTGCTCGTGCGGGAAAAATTTCAGGATGGGTGACCTCCTGAAAAGTTTTCTGTGCGAGAATGGTAATGCATGGAGACAACGTCCCTAAGACCTCTTCCTTTTATAGTCAATTACTTTTAGAATGGAATCTCACCGGATTTATGTATTGTGTTTAAACCTAATGCGCATGTACGCTCTTATGCATAGACCTCCACTTTATATACGGACATTGATATGTATCAGAGCGGTTAGTCTCTATTCGGCTCACGATCCAAACATATAGGCAAATGTCAGTTTATACCCTTTAGTTGCACTTGTAAAGACGTATTGAAGATAATAAACTTTCACATTTAAAGTGGGACATCCTGAACCCACCCATCCAAATTTATATGTTGGACGCGTTCGTATATTCAGTACTTCGTTCTACTGTCCATCTATGTCAAACTCGTTTTCTTATTAAAAAATAAAGAAATTAGAATGAATGATTGATGAATGTTGCAAGAAGTCATGATTGAAAGCAAAATGGTTAACTAATCCTACAAGAAAGGTTAATCCAAACTGAAAAAGCATAGAGATAAGGATGACATTTTTCCTTCTAACCACAAACGGACAGATTTGTTCATCTTTCTTATTTCTTACATTTTTGGACTTTTTAAGTTTGTCTTTATCTTCTTCAACGTCAACCACATCACAAATTACGAATTAGAAGAGTCATGTTGACTCCCCCTACTTAGGGACGTATGTGTAAGAATATGATACAAAAAAGTCATTATACTAATCATTCTAATACTGTCAACAAAATTTTAAAAATTTATCGATTCACCTCTTTATTTAGATTATATCAGACAGTATTTATTATATGATTTTGTAATTGTTTATTAAACAAAATTTTGTAAAAAGGGTATATTTGTCTTAAAATTTTTAAGTACATCAAATGCTAATATATTTAGCAACTTTTTTTTTTTGGAGGCCCTGTGCCAACATTTTTTTTTCTAATATTATTTTTTTTTAAAATTATTTTATTAAAATTTTTTTTTAAAAAATTACTTTTTTAATAAAAATACCTGAAAGAATGACAATAAAAAGTAAAGCAACATTGCTCTTATAAAAGGGATTTGAACTCATGACCATTATAAATCAACTAAAAGTAAATATTATGGTGTCCCAAAAAAATAGGAGTCATAGCGGTTGGACCAAATGACACCCTTTTTGAACAGGCTTGAGGATATGTAATAATTCATATTATTGACATTAGGCTAATACTTAGGGATATACATCTCATATAACGCAAGTCGGTTTAATTTTATCATAAAACTAGTCAATAATAAGAGAATTTTAATCAATAGTTTGTGTACTAAACTTGAAATACACATCCTAATTAGCCATTATCCTTATTTTCAATTTTAATTCCGTTTTGGAAAGGGCTTGACTGATAACTTCGTTATGAAATTAAAAAACTAACCCACAACTTTTGGTTTTTTTACCCCATGATTTAAAAAAATAGAATTTTTTAATTGAAGTGTATTGTCATCAACCATATTATCACCAATCGTCCCCACCGATTGTATTGTCATCAATTGTGTTATCATCAATTGTGCTTTTGTCGGTCCATTTTACCAAGTGTATTATCACTATTTATACAATTATCAACCATTTTGTCACTTACCAATTGTCATCAACTGTATTGTGTTGTCACCTACCTACGAATATCAATTGTACTCCCAATAATCCAATGTAAAAAATTGTATTGTAACTAACATATTGTCAACAAATGTAGTGTTGCCACCAACACCAAAAATATCATAATAATGTTGTCACCAACACCCAATACACGATTTTAGTGTATCATCAACACTCAAGACACGAAAAACACTATGTTGGGGTTATCACTGACACTCAAAATACTATGTTCGTGTTGTTACCAACACTTAAAACAACAAAACGCCGTGTTAGTGCTCTCAGAACACACCAACTCACTAAGCATCGGTGACAAAAAAAAATCAAAGCAAAATAAAATCTCGCGGGTATATAACATAACCGATTTCTTTATGAAATCGTAGTTTTGACAGAATAAACTAGAATATATTATTCTCTATGATAACATGTTTTCGTGCTTAGTTTTTAATATGCATTTAGTCTCACTTTAGGCTATAAATTACATTAACGTCTAATTATTCTATTATAATCTATATTTGTATATTATATGTTTTCTTCTTTTGTGTTGTCTTGTAGGTATGATTCAATGAACTTAAATGATAATAAAAATATTAATTAAAAAGGAGTCAATTTGTCAAAATTGGGTCATTGTCAAAGCATTGAAAAATATAAAAAAAAAATGAGGGTAAAGATCATTACCATTCAATGAGACACTTATAAAAGCCAATTAAAGATAGTTGGAAGTTGTTTTGTACTAGTATTACTTTTGCCATTGTGAAGTTTTACCCATAAGAGTAAAACTGTAAATTTGCAACATACCAATGTTGTCCTACATTGCCCGAAAAATGTTGGCATAAAGTTCTGAGAAATCAATTATTATAGAAATAATTTATAAGGTAGTGGATCTATGATATATGGCAACATCAGTAACCACATTAAATGCTCAAAGTGAATGATTGGTTTTCATTTGGATGCAATTCCAAATTAGTTCCAAATGTGTAAAAAAAAATATGTAAGGCCCTTTTAAAAATTGCTAAGAATAATTCTCAGAAATGAATATTATCGATTTAATAAAAAAAATTATGTTTCTTTAGCGACTAAGGATGGAATGTTAGAAGTTACTGTAAATGCCAAGTTTGCGAGATCTTTACTTTATTCCAGATTCTTCGTTGGATTTCTTCGAGCATCTTGGTAAGAAGTTTAGTTTTTGGAAAAACGATAAATTAGAGGTCAATCAATTACTTTGGAAGTGCGAAAGATTACAAAATTAATAAATGGAGATTCCACAAATTTAATTTGGGATTAAATTTTACTCGAAAATTAGAAACTTTATTTGGACGTTACAAGACTCTAGCTCGTAACCGCTAAGGATACCTACCTATGAGAAGAAACAATTACGATTTACTATTCCTTGTCTTTCCATCTAAACCCTAACCTTTGCATACTCTCTTTCATTTATCCCAGAATCACTATTCACCGTCGGAAAATTTGAACCTAAAAACCTCCCCTTCGAGTCCAGATTTGAACCGTCTCTTCTCTCACTTGAGTTCCCCTTCACCATCACTATTTGGATCCAACCATTCCTAAGCCGAACCCATCGACCTAAACTAATGCATATCAAGCTTTCTCCATCGAAACAGAGCCGATCAAAGGAGTCGTCGTCACCAACACATGTGTCCAAGCATGCCTCCACCATCCTTAGTTTCCGCAACCTTTCATCCGACCCCGAGCTTGGATACGTTCACCTTCAACCGCCCTCACTAGTTGACAAATATACTATACCAGCTGAATGATATACAACCACTCATTTTATAATAGAAAAGTTATAACTGAATATTGTATAAAGTTGTACAATGACGATGCATGAATATACTTTCTGATTCTCTCATAGCTTCTCTCATCTTCTCCCTCTTCTCTTCCATCTTCTCTCTTCTCATTCATGAACTAACATGGTCTCAGACTCCAATTTCTTGGATGATCCATCTTTAGATCATCCCCTTGATCCAAACAATGTCAGTTCTCTTCATAATCACGATCCAATTAATCCATCCTCACTAGTTCATCGATGCCACTTCCATGGAACAAATGCAACTTCACCAGTCAGATCCACCATCTCTTCGACTCTCGACGACATTGCTCACGGATACAAACTACAATCACTGGAAGAGATATGTAGAAGTATCTCTTTTGTCTAAAAACAACTTGGATTTGTCACTAGCTGTTTGCTCCAAAAGATGTGTGCGCAAATAAGCTTTAAATTTATATCTAAGAATTAAGCCTATCGATAGCGAACCGTAGTGTACGGATCAATCGTAGTATGGGCTAATATTCCGGAGTCGATCTTAGGGAATCGGTGAGAACAAAGCAGTAAAGGTAATCCAACTTGGGTAGCAAGCAATGCAATGACTATAACAATAAAGAATATAGAAGCAAAAATAATGGAAATGCAGATTCTAAAGATCCAAGTATCCGATTGCAGTATTCGATTCAAGATATCTAAGGATGTGTACGGACAGAGCTGGATAGCAAGGTATGTATATCTTTGATAGGAATATCGTCCGGTTTAAGATCCGACTTCCCTTTATGTCCCAACCAAAGAATTCGACTTAACGGATGTTGAGTCTCGTCAAGAAGAGGTCACAAGGATAGGATTAAGCTCTCATACCCACCAAAATCCAAGGAAAAGAAAGATAAAGGATAAAGGGCATGACGCTCCTCTTCACCTAATAGAGGAGTTTGATCTTCTATCACCTAGAGCTTGTAAACGCTCACAATCAGCAAAGCAAAGGCCAAAAAAGGTTAACAAAGGTAGGATTTATGCAATCTTGAATTTTGGATAAAGGCAAAAGCGAAACGTGCTAGATAAAGGAAACCACGACCAGATCTTGGGAAACCACGGTCGTGGTTCCTTAAGAACAACCCGTGGAAATCCTCGTTCAAGTGTTTCGTCTCACAACTCTCAAGGTCCGATCTGTTAAGGCTCAATCTATCATCATCTGTACCACAACCATCAACCCTTCACACTAGAATCACAAGGGGGTTAGCCAACAATCATTATCATAATCAAATCAAGATTAAGAATAGAAATAAAGAAGGATATGCAACCAAGAACACAAAGATGAATAAAACCAATCTTCAAAGAATCAATAACTCAATCAATCAAACAATATAATCACAGAGATTGTGTTCTCAAAGACAAGAATCAAAGACTAGAACAATCTCACAAATCTCTAAAGTAGAACTCAGAACTTCTTCAATCTCCTCCAACGGTAAAGCAATCTTTTCCGATGTGCGGAAAATGGAATCCAAGAGTGTCGTCCTTCCGGCCTAAACCGAGATCTCCGTCTCTGAAGTGATATCCTAAATGCAGCCGCCAACCTCCTTTTATAAGATAAAATTAGGTTAAAAGGCTTCTTTCTTTCATGCTAACGTGACAATTAACGTAACGGACTTTTCCGCAGAAAACCACGGGTGACGTCACAAAACCACGGCCGTGGTTCCTCCTGTTGCGACTCTCGACCTTCGTTTCCACGTGTGAAATTCAATTAATTATCAAAACCCCGGCCGTGGAACTTCTTTCTTGACCGTGGTTCTTCCTTTTCGACGCTTTTCACCTTGGCTTTAATTCATACTTTTTCCAATGCCGTTCCAATGCTTCCCAATGTAATCCTCATTGACCAACACTCAGTGAATGACTCTTTTCCACTCTCCAAATCATCTAAAATCACAACAAAACTTGTGTAGATCTCGATTTTAAGATAATAGGTGCATATACTCAATAAAGGCTACAAATGCATGTCCATGTACTCAAAAGAAAGGGAAAAACTACCTATATGCACATCTAAACTATGTCATATTTTATGTCATCACTAGTGAATGCAAGCGCCCCGCTATAGATCTCAAGCTCACTCGAAAATGGAAACAATGTAATAACATGATTGTCTCATGGTTAACACACTCAGTCGACAAGGATATTGTTGAATCTATCATTTATTGTAAGTCCGTTACACATATATGGAAGGAGTTCGCTGCTCGGTTTGGAAAAACCAATCGCACCAACATCTATCAATTACATAAGGAATTGAGATCTATGACTCAAAGTAACTCATATGTCACTGTCTATTTTACTAGACTGAAGAAAATTTGGGATGAACATGTGCTAGCTTTAGAGGATCAAGTTTGTAGCTGTGGATCCAACAAAATGGCGCTTTCATTCATCAAAGATCAACAAGTTATTCAGTTCCTTGTTGGTCTTAATGAAACCTTCTCTAATGTAAGATCCAATGTGCTCATGATGACTACTCCCTTGGATCATTTCCTGATTTCCATTATAATTTATTATCTGCTCAAAAACTTGCCACTACATTGTCCACTCATGTCATTTTCTCACCTAAATTGTGTAAGACCCGACTTAGGGACGATGTCCCCATGCCAACCATGTTCTCACAGAAACTTCCCAGGAGGTTACCCAACCTGAAATTTCTCCCGCACGAGCACGCTTAACTCCAGAGTTCTTTGTCCTCACTCGACCACTGGAAAAGAAGAATTCTTGTTGACATGGGTAACAACTCATCCTTATAAGTTAACCATAAATCCCCATTCATATGATACGGAATGATAATTTTACGGGGTGTTACAAATTGTGTCTTCTCCAGGCCCCTTCAATGATCCAACCCTTCATGATTGGTAAGGCATGCAAAGGCCTCTATGTTATGGACAAGTCATCAACATCACCCAACCCTACCTCTCTTTGTAATAACACACTTACATGTCATCATGTTGTTTCACATTCATATTCTACTATGACATACAAACTAAGTCTTGAAATATAGCACTATCAATTAGGACACTTACCTTTCAATCAGTTGTATTTCATTGATTCTCTTTGAAGTGTTAAACATCATGATATTTGTCAAGTATGTCTTCAAGCTAAACAAACTCGTCAATCTTTTCATCTATCCACCAGTACAACAAGTCAACCTTTTGATCTACTACACACTGATACATGAGGACCAAATAAGCAAAGCACATACAATGGTTTTACTTTTTTTCTCACTATTGTTGATGACTTCACTAGATGCACTTGGACATACCTCATGTTTAACAAATGCAATACTCTCTCACTTATACAATCCTTTAACTCCCTTGTTCACACACAATTTCATGCCATGCCAAGATCAAAGTCATCAGTTTTGACAATGCTCTTGAGTTTCTAGTTCACATGATAACCTTTTTACACTCAAAATGGAACCATTTATCAATCTTCTTGTTCATACACACCTCAACAGAATGGAGTGGTTGAACGTAAACATCAACATGTTCCAGAAGTTACTCGAGGTTTATTTCTAGTTCACATGATAACCTTTCTCCCGAGATGTTGTCTTTCATGAGACTATCTTCCCATTTCATCACATTGATTCTTATTGCCCCACCCTACCTATCAATACCTTCTTCTTCTTCTTCTTCTTCTTCTTCTTCTTCTTATACCTCCTTTTTCACACCCACTACTTCACCATCTAATGTTCATACATCATGTGATGCTACCCAAGATATCTCGTCCTCGTCTACATCTCCAATGTCAACACGCATCTTGTCTCCTTTACCATCTCCTTCTACTTCTCTTCATCAACAAGTATTACCTTCATATGTATCTACCCCACACCGACATTCCACCCGTTCACATCAACCCCCTCCCTACCTTCGTGACTACGTATGCACATATGGGTCTAGCACTCTACCATCACTAGGTATGTTTCATTCTCCTTTCTTTCCTTCTTCTCATTATGCCTTTGTTTCTTCACTTTCTTCCTATGTTAAGCCCACCACCTATCTAGAAACTTTTAAAAACCCACACTAGGTACACGCCATGCAACAAGAATATCAAGCTCTCCAATCTAATCATACATGTGATCTCCTACCCTTATCTCCCAACAAAAATACTATAGGTTCGAAATGGGTTTTCAAGGTCAAGTTAAAAGTTGATGGTTCACTAGAAAGATATAAGGCAAGGTTGGTGGCACAAGTCTTTACTCAATAAGCTGGCATAGAATACCATGAAACCTTCTCTCTAGTTGTCAAGATGATGATTATTCGCAGTAAGATTATCATTGTTGCTTCTAAACAATGGACTCTACATCAACTTGACGTCAATAATACCTTCTTGTATGGGGATCTTAACGAATATGTTTATATGAAGCTCCCTCCGGGTGTTCCTAATCCTTTTTCTTTAGTGTGTAAAATAAAGAAATCAGTATATGTCCTTAAACAAGCATCTCGGAAATGGTTTTATAGACTCACTACATCTCTTCTCAATCAAGGTTTTATCCGGTCCAAGAATGACTATTCTTTGTTCATCAAACGACGTTCATCTCTTATTACTATCGGGGCCATATATGTTGATGATCTTCTTGTTATTTGATTTGATAGTGATGAAATTTCTCGTGTTAAGATTCATCTTGATAAGTGTAACACATTCAGTATTAAAGATTTGGGCATATTGCATTATTTTCTTGGCATTGAAGTAAGTTATGTGGCTACTGGAAATATTCTTTCACAACGTAAGCTCACTCTTGAAATTTTACATAATGCCAAGTTACAAGAAGAGAAAATCAGTTTGCACTCCTCTCCCTCTCAATTTGAAACTACATCTTGACAAAGGTGACATTCTACATGATGCTTTTGTTTACCTTTTCTTGGTTGGAAAGCTAAACTTCCTCATCAATACACGCTCAAATCTCTGTTATGTTGTCCAATATCTCAGTCAGTTCATGCAAGCTCCAAGATGTTCCCATCTTACTGCTCTTCATCATACCTTACTTCATGTCCAAGGCACTATTGGAGATGGCATTTTACTTAATGGATGTAGAGTCCCAACTCTCATTGCCTATACTGATTCTGACTAGGTTGCTTGTCCTTCCACCTGTTGATCTGTTGGAGGCTTTGTTCTTCTTCGTGGACAATCTCCTATTAGATGAAAATCGAAGAAACAATGTTCAGTATCTCGTAGTTCTTCTGAGGCTGAATATAAGGCTATGACAAGTGCCGATGTTGAGATTACTTGGCTTGTTCGTCTCCTCAATGACTTGGGTGTCCCTCTTACTACTCCAATTCATCTCTATTGTGACAATGATTCTGCTATCCAAATAGCCAATAATCATGTGTTTCATGAGCGCACAAAATGTAAGATCCTAGGTTTTTGCCTTTACCGTCCCTGCGGTGAAGAGGGCCGCCCCTGCGGCTGTGAGATCCGCCCCTGCGGATCGTGCGACAGATCGCGCCGATCTGTTTTCGTCGTTTTATCTTTCTTCCATAGATAGAATACCCGATATTCTATCTTATGGGTTGGTTTCCTTGTTTTCTTTCTAACCCTAGACGCCCTTTCCGTTTAGAGTTCTAGCCCCCTATATATTCTCTTATTTCTCCCCTTTTTCCCGTTCCTTGTTA
Source organism: Fagopyrum esculentum (assembly GCA_033239045.1). Classification (NCBI taxonomy): domain Eukaryota; kingdom Viridiplantae; phylum Streptophyta; class Magnoliopsida; order Caryophyllales; family Polygonaceae; genus Fagopyrum; species Fagopyrum esculentum. The sequence continues at coordinate 114,284,628 of BSUD01000006.1, forward strand.
TCATCTTCTTCAACCCTAGAGAGCTGCAGCCGTCCTTGCTTCTTGCAATCCCGCTGAACGTGTAAGTGCATCTTTTCTGGTTCTTCCTCACGTTCCTTTAGCGTTGCATGTCTTCCCTTCTGTTTTGGTTTCTTTCTTTCGTTCTTCTCTTTCCTTCTTCTCCAAGGATCAAGCATGAGCCTTGATTCTTGTGGAGTGTTCCGTTGTTGACCCTTCATTGTTCTCAGGCTCTCTGGAGTGGAGTCTCGACGTGTTGGAACCAAAGGTTCGAGCTTTGGTTGCCCCTGTTGTGAGTTCCGTCGAAGAAGAAAGCCGACAACACTTTCTGTCACGCCGCCGCCCCTGCGCCTGCACAGAGCCACCCATACGCCTCTGTTCAGCTGCCCCTACGCCTCTGTCTAACCGCCCCTGCGGTTTCTCTGCAGTAGCTCCCGTCTTTGGTGAGTTGCTTCCTTCCTTCCTTTCCTCGTTCCTTCCTTGGTTCTTTATGGTTGTTCCTTGTTCCCCTGAGTTGTTGTAAGACTAAGGTTGAGCCCTTAGCATGTGCTGATCTCTTAGAGATCGTTGAGACTAGAAGTCATAGACTTCTAGCAACCGTTTCGTTCCTGATTCGTGTTGCTTGTTCGTACAGGCTTTCCTTGCTCCTTTCCTGAGGGAAAACTGAGCTTCCTTGAGTGTTTTCTGAGTTGTTCATTGTTCTCTTGTGTTACTTTCGTGTGAGGTAAGTCACTTGGACTTACTTAGCTTCATTCCGCGTATTAGTTGGATTGTATTGGCTTGTTTGCGTTGCTATCATGTTATAACGGATAATTGGAAATATGATTCACCCTTTGTTAACTTTAATTGGCCCAAGTGTATTATAACCGGGCGGTGACCACTTGTCTAGTTCTCCAGGAAACTAGAATGTGCTCTTGCAACCCAGGCCCATAGGTAATGGATAGTACTGATCTATTCCTATTGGCAGACGGAAGCAGAGGCGAGTTTCGGGAGATTCTCGTGTGACAAAAGAAGTTGAATTAGTAATGGACAACCTTAATGAAAGATAATAATCGGTTGATGTGTAAGCATGGTATGTGGTTTTTCTTTACCTTATGTGTGTTTGTGCCTTTACACTCTTGCTTATACCTAGAATGTTAGCTAACGGTTTATACCGACGTTGTAGATGTTCCGCAGGTTCAGGATGCTACTGAGTGATCCGGATGGTGTGGGCATCCGGGGTTCCCGTACATTATAGGACGGGATCGGGTTTTTGTTTCGTTTGTTGTTTCCCTTTTGTTTTGAACCCGGCTGTGGAGTTTTGTGTTTTCTTTTGGTTTAAACCTGTGGTTTTATTTTGAGTTTTGTTTTCATTCGTCTATGTCTTGTTGTATGATCCGTTTGCTGTTGCTACTGTGAGGGTCGGGGCCCATTGTGTTGTCCTAGCCCGTAGCGCTTCAAGTTCCCAAAACTTGGGGTGTTACACAAAACACATCGAAATTGACAACCATTTCACACGAGATAAGGTAATGGAAGGCTTGCTTCAGTTGCATTTCACACCGACGCATTCCTAACTCGTTGACATCTTCACCAAGATTGTTCCTTCTCACCACCAAGACAATCTTATTTCCAAGCTTGGAATGGCTCGATTCTCACCATCCTCAAGATTGTGAGGGGTTACAAATATACTATGCCACCTGGATCATTTACAACCACTCGTTTTATAACATAAAAGTTGTAACTGAATATTTTATAAAGTTGTACAATGAAGATGCATGAATATACTTTCCGATTCTTTGAAAAGTTAGCTTCTCTCATATTCTCCCTCTTCTCTTCCATCTGCTCTCTTCTCATTCATGGATTAACACTAGTATCCGGCGTCAAAGAAGTCACAACCTTCGGCGACACATTGGAGGAAGTTGGCCCACCGTTTGAGTTGTTGCCGAACAAAACCTTCAGATTGCTCCTTCCTTGACTACCGCGAGCAATAACCATCGACAAGAGCATCATCAATCCAACGGAGCAGACAACGAGAGCCATCATTTCTTATCCTTCCGCAACCCCAAGTCTCGCCGCACTAGATATGTGTTGCCAAACCTCACCGAATCCGGCGAAGCATCACATTTCTGCTCAACCATTGCTCTGATTTTCACTCCAGAAGGAAGTTTGTCGGAGCCGATGTGCCGTCGCCCTTGCCGGAGACAAAACTAGTTGCTATTATTATTTTCCAAGTGGTTATAATATTTTCATTTCCTAAATTATGACGAGTTTGAATATGTAGATTGTTTTTTTTACTATAGTGATTCCTGTAATTTATCATGGAAAATTTGATATTAAACAATTATTATATAAAAATCAAGATAAGATTGACCTAATAAGGTCTTTTTCATATCCCGTATACAAACTACACCTCTCCTCATTTATCATTTTTTTAAAAATATACATTAAAAATGGAAACAATTTGGTTTAATAGGTTTTTTTGAGTTTTAGTTTTAGTAAATGTACCCCTTGAGAGAAGAGTGTTTAGAGTTTGAGAGTAAATACAAAAAATTGGGGTATATTTACCTAATTAAAAAACTAAATTGCCTAGTTACTAAAACTAAAACCCAAAAAAGCCTATTAACCAAATTAGCCTCATTACATGAGGGATAAATGAGAAATTCGGATTAAATCTAAACTTAATTTAGAAATAGAAGAAGAGAAGCATCTATACCTAATTTGGATTACATCAAAATCCCAAGTTGCAGCCTGATAGGTGATGGAATCACTATCATTTAGGATAGTTTTTAGAGTCTTTTTATTGCATTTGTGTCAGTTTATGCTACTAACTCCTTGGTCTAGAAGAAGAAGACTAAAAGAAGCTAAGGAAGGAGTTATAAGCACTTGGGAGTAAAGATCGTTCACGAAGCAAAGCTTTTGTTGCCTCACCGCCCCAGCGGAGCCTTGTCACCACCCCTGCGGGTGACGCCTTACTCCGGAGCGCTCCATGCGCCTTCGCCAGCGCCAGCCATGAAGTATGTCACCGCCCCGGCGCCACTCCTTGACGCCCCTGCGGTGACTTGCCCTGAAGAAACGAAGACCAGCGCCCCTGCGCCTTCCACTGCGCCTCTGCCTGCGCCTCAACCTGGGAACTAGAAGATGAAGAGGCTGTGTCACCGCCCCTGCGTTGACATAGGGACGCCCCGGCGGCTTGGCATCAGAAACGACAGGAAGTTGAAAGGTCAGACGTCTGAAGAGCATTGAAGATCCGCCCCTGCGGAATTGCCTAGCCGCCCCTGCGGCCATGAAGAAGATCAAGCGTTTTTGCCTTCACCGCCCCCGCGGAGCTGAAGGCTGCCCCTGCGGTTTAACGTTAAAAGTTTTACTCCGGCTGTTTACACCACCTTTATGGCATTAAAGGTGACTGTTTTGGGCCGGCCATTTACTCCTAATTAGTGTCTTTTGTAGTATAAATAGTCCTTGGCTGATTGTTAGAATCATCCATGCTTTCCCACATAAAATCCATTTTAGAATTAAGTCTTCCATTGTAATGAGTTGCTAACTCCCTTGCTACATTGGGTTGGTTTGAAGCTGCGTTGTTGCTTTGGTTGTAAGTTTTCTTTAATATAAGTTTTTATTCAGTAATGCCTTTGTGTTTCCTTGATCTCCATTGCCTAATTGCATGTTTTACTATTACTTAAAACTGATCACCTTAGGTTCTAAAGTGCATGCAAATAACTAGGATTAATAGGTTCCGGGTCCGGGTCTTTAATCTAGTAGTAAACTTTAAGTAATAACGGGTTGTAATTACTTAAAGAAAAGGAACACAAATATAAAGATAAGCTTAACGGTTTTAATCTTTTCTTTATATCCCTTAGTCTTTGTTTGAAAGCTAACTTGTTAATTGTTCTTGTAGGTTTACGGAACACTAACCTGTTAAGTTGTGTTGATGCCGGTTGGCTCAACACATATATATGATCGAGACGGGAGATCACTTGAAAACTTATAAAAGGAACTCACCAAAGTAGCAATTGCATGCTTAGAATCAACCTAGTGTAGATTCACCCATCATTGTCTTACTTGTCGCATTAATCATTTTCATAAGTTTTTGTGCATCAATTCAACCAAACCCCCCCTTGTTACTTGTTACTATAATCGATAATTGCATCTAATAAAACACCTTAACTCTCTTGGGTTCGACCCTTACTTAACCACTATACTTGTTTGAGTGCTAAGTTGGGATTTATTTTTGATTGGGTATAGACGACCTTAAAAATACCTTCAGTCACAGCCTCGCCGTCATCTTCCTTTGAGCCACCACCACAAGGAACACGGCCACCGCCTCCTTCTTCGAGCCGGATTTGCTTCACTCTTCTAGATCATCTCAATGGCTCCTCGGTTCTCCGCCTCTTTCCTTCGTTCAAGCCATCGCTGGAATAGGGCAACCACCTCTTTCCTTCGTCATGCAAGTAGCCACCAGCGCCGGAGAAAGCTTGTCGTTTCCACCCTCACCGCATCGGATTCCTGACCAAACAGCCGCCGCAAAGAACCCTCGCCGCATCAGAGGAAGCTTGTCGTTGGCTATCTCTTGCCTTTGTAACTACGGTGATAACCCATATTTTTTTAAATTTACAAATCTTCCCTTCAAAGAATAGTTACTAAAATTGGCTCGTGTTTGTATTTACAAAAATAACCCCAAACTTTTGAAAGTGCACTAAATGTCCTCAATTTAATGATTATTGTATATGACCTAAGTTTATAATTATATAAAATGCCCCAACATTTAAACTATACTTAATGGCCAAAATTTTAACAAATGGAGTTAAACTTGTGTGTGGCTAATATTGTGTTTATATTGTGTATTAGGATTATGTAACTGAAATTGAGTAATTGAAATTGGATATTAACATTGTGTATTATCTTTGTGTATTAACATCAGGTTTGAAGTATACCTTAACAAAAATAACAACAAAAATCCAAATTCAATTAGTCCAGTTGGTAAAAGAGAGGGAGCGTGAACCTGTCATCCGTGTTTGAAACCCCCTAACTACACGCTTTGTATTTTGGATATTGTGTAAATGAGTGGGCTTGGGCTTGTGTTAACGATTGGGTTTGAGCTTGTATAAATTGAAATTACCAAAGAATCCTTTGAACTAATCTTTTTTTAAAAATCAAGGGGCATACTTTGTATTGTGTAGAACGAAAAGGTCTACTTGATACTCATAAACAAGTAAAAGATCACTTATGCAACTCACCCGAAATCAATTATTCTCGACCAATTTTATCCCTTTATATAATATACGAAGCAAATTATAATTATATATAGAGGAGTATTATATGCACAACGAGAAAATGATCGAATGTGTAGTGCAGCGCATGCTGTCGATGTTGAACTTGTTCAAACTCAACGCAGGGCGACAACGTTGAAGTTGAACCTCGGCGCAGGCTGACTGCGTTGAAAGTTCAATCTCAATGCTGCCCGATAGCGTTGAAGTTGAAGATATAGTCGTTGGTTTCGAAAGTTGTCCAATGGTTATTATTAGATCTGTTGGATTATATTCATTGAGATATTTGGTTCTTATAAATACAACAAAAAAAAAATCTTTGGGCAAAATCTAGAAAACACCAAACCGCAGGGACACCATCCGGAAAATCCAAAAAAACAAAATTGAGAATAGAATGCACCAACTTCAACGTATTCGCCTTTCGTTGAAGTTGGCATCTCACCTTCAACTAGTCGGCATGCGTTGAAGGTGAGCTCAACATGTTTTTTGCGAGTGAAGAATAGGTTCAGGGTTTTTTTCCTTCTCGTTTACGATTTCAATTCTGAATCTACCAAATTTTGTTTCCAACCTAAACTAAGTTCTCGATTTCAATTCCAATTCCAACTCCGTTTCCAAAACTAAAACTAACAAAATCCGAGTAAAAACATTCAACACGAAATTAAAAAAACAAAACAAAATGCAAAAAATCGAGAAAACTAAAAGAAAACGTACTTTGAGTGCACTCAAGGTCGTTTTTGGTAAGTACGTCTAGGATGATCAATCGAATGACAATGATAACGAGTTTCAAATGAGAGGTTTTGCTATTTTTTTAAATTCGGAAATTTGAAAATAAGGCGAAGAGCGACGGTTGACGACTTTATTTCAAGTAGGATTTCAACTTCAACGCAACCTGTCTACGTTGAAGTTGAAACTCCTCAACAAAGTCGACTTGCGTTGAGTTTGAAAAATCTCAACACAATCGGGTTGCGTTGCACACTTACATTGTGTACTAGTTGTTGGGATTTTAGATGTGTAAAAGCGGAATTTTAGGAAACAATTTGCTAAACATCTAAACAAGGATCGTATGCATAATAGATTAGATAAGGGAGAAAAATAATACCTTTTTATGTGTGTTCAAAACTCTTCCAAGCATATGTAGAGTCTCAAATGTTAGTCCTCTAGTTGGTCCACCCGAGACAAAATAAGGATCGCCTAAACCTTTGATTGCTAGACCAAAGGATGAAGCTTTTGAGAGAGATTGTGGGGAGGAAAATCGGTTGACTTGCACCTCTACTCGATCGATCGATCGGATATATATCAATAATAGGGTTGAGCTTTTTAACTATCAAAAACCTCCTTTATTATAAGATATATATTTTAGTAATTAATATATAAAAAAAACCCTTATATATTATTAATTATCAACTCCATAATATATTTTGTACTCCTACAAATTATATCCTTTTCCACCATATATTCTTATATGGTAATTCTCTCATTAATTGATCCAGTTCACATGTTCGTTATGATGTGACCTCGTAGGACCCGATAACATTGGCAATACATTTATCATATAAACGTAACGATCACAGTTACCTTCTAGCAAAACGTCATGATCCCCTAATATCATCGGATTATATACATCTCTATATTTAATGTCATATTTAATAATTAGTAATTGCACTTTGGATAAATGACACAATTCTTTCACTATTTCATTTTCTCACCGTGCCGTTAGCAGCCCGGTTATATATATATATATATATATATATGAATCAATTTATGTGTGCGTACCAAAGTAGCCTTAATAGAGTAATGTGGGCCACTCACCACTGGGCCTGCCTTAGGAGAGTGTGATCGTGAATAGTTGCAGTTTACCTGCTTGGCTGATGCGTCAAAATTAAACCTGGCCCCACTGAACTCATCGATCAAATTTGAGTAATTTTATGTAAGGAAATAAAATATTCGGTACAAAATTCTATTCATCCCAGATTTTTTTTGAAAAGAAAAGTTGGACGTATATTAAATCATGTCAATTTTCACAGGAGTGCAAATACTTTGCGGAAAATGATCAAACATTACAAGCGAAGCATCATCGTGTAAAAGTCTGGCCGCATAATGGGCAACAGTATTAGCTGAACGGCGAACATGTCGGAAAGAAAAGAGGGAAGGACCACTAATAGAAACCGATTATTACGTATATATCATGTATAATTGTAGTTCAAAAAAAAGAAGAAATAAAGTATGTGTAGTTCAGTCCCAAAAAAATAAGGAAAAATGACCAAGAATAATATCAACTATGAGGTATGAACAAAAAATAATACAAGCTTTAAAAATTACTAGTTGGTATATAAACTATTTCACATTAAACTAATTTTGATACGGGGTAAAATTATGGCTAATTTTATTACAAAAATCCCCCATAAATTTTAAAATCACACAAAATTATCCCTACATTATATTTTCTTTCAAAAAACACCCATATTATTTTTGTATACCTAACAAATTATATAATAAAAGTTAGTTATCACTTTATTCTTAATTATTTTAGGACGTTTATTTAAAATACAACTATAAGATGATTGAGAAGTTTTAAAACTTTAAAAATAAAATTTTGGTTAAAAGACCCATACTTGGTGACATTCCCACAAAATTTTGGTATAAAGTAAGATTAATTTATTAATTTTTAAAATTTAAACATCAAATGTAGATTTTTTCCACAAATTTATGTTAAATATATTAATTTTAATATTTCAAATTACACAAACTTCCAAATAAATAATATATTCTTTCATTAATTTTTACCTACAAACATAGATTATTCCCTCAAACTACCCATAAAACAATAATGACACTAAACATGGTTCTACTAAGCAAAATTTTAATTTTAAAACTTCTTAATTTTTTTAATGAATAAACTACCTTCAATATTAAAATAAAGTGATGACTAACTTTTGTTACCTAATTCATTAAGTATACAAAAATAACTATGGTGATTTTTGAAAGAAAATAAAATATAAGGTCATTTTGTGTGATTTAAAAAATATATGAGTGGTTTTTGTAATAAAATTTGGTTAGATTTTTACCCCGTATCAAAATTGGTTTAATGTGAAATAGCTTGTATATCAAATAGTAAATTTTAAACTTTGTATTATTTTTAGCTCATACCTCATAGTTGGCATTATTTTTTATCATTTTTAAAAAAAATAATACAAAACTATGTATGCACGATGCATGCAACGTGTGCGGTTGTAGTGAACCAACACACAACTATGCATGCAATATGTGTGCTTTGTAGTGCACCAACACACATTTAGACATAGAACATGTGTAGTCGTAGTTTGATTGGCTCAATCGGAATCATTCTTGGCTACAATTGTGCATTTTCACCATAATGTAAAAACCTTAACTACGTATTTGATCTGCTTAGTACTAGTGTTGAATAAAGTTTATGGATGAGCAAGTCAACTTTGAAGAAGTTTATACTATGACAACACATAAGTTGTATTCCGACAAGTTCATTCGTAATATAGTTAACTTTTCTAAAATTGTAAACCGCCTTACATGAAATAAAATGGAAAAGCGAACATCGGATGTCGAAAACAATGGTGCCGATTTTCCAAATTTTGATCATGTAATACCAAATCTTTGTTACTTTTATGTGATATTTAAGGTTTTTTTTAAAGTTTTTGGATGTTAATTATGATATATTTTTATTGTGTGTCATTTACTTTAATAACCGGTTAAAACATTTTGTTGAGGATTTTGTTATGTGACATTTATTTTAAAACGTAGACTTAACAAGAATTCATGAGTGTGATATCACCAAAGGGTAAATTGCAAATGGCCAAATGGATATGTTAATGACAGTGATTTGATACCTTTTACTGTTTTCATTTTACCTTATGTTTGCTTTTTGGGCAAAATTTGGACCAATTTAAAAGGGAAAAAAGTGAAATTTAGGTCACAAAGTCATGTACTTATAATTTAATCGGTTAGATTGGAATTTTTTTTTTTTTTTTTTTTTTTTTTTTTT
>BSUD01000006.1:114293892-114365115 GCA_033239045.1 Fagopyrum esculentum
TTTTTTTTTTTTTTTTTTTTTTTTTTTGTAGTGATACAAGTTTGATTGACGATTAAGCGAAATTCTGAATCAACCGATAAATTACTATTAGGTGTTGGGTGTCATACTAATGTCAAACGGTCGTTAATATTTTTACGCAAACATGCTTTAATTTTAACTACATGAAATATTCGGAGATTCTAAAGTCGTAGATAAACATCTCAACTTCTATGGAGAACTCCACACCTGCCTAATAACAACCAAGTTATCACCTTTATTTTTTATTGAATGATTTTGTAGTTCTGACCCGATATTTTATTAAATTTTAAATCATGCAAATTTTCTATTAAAATATTATAGATACTTCAATCTGATATTTTATTCGACATCACAAGTTTATTTATATATTTTTATTTTTCATAATTATTCTCTAAATTATTTATAAAAATATTTTATTAATAAAAAAATTGTTTGAAATTTTCTATAAAAAGACAGTAATTTTCATAATTTACAATTTCATTTATATATATTTTTATTATGAAATTCATATTAAATTATATTATTATGACATATCATAAGATCTTAATTCGCTTATAGTTTTTTGTAATCCTATCCTAAAGTTGTTGTGATGGTAATCTTGATTGTGAATAACCAAACATGTTATTTATGTTAGCGTAAGCCGATAAATGCTAACATGAAAGTAGTAATCAACGTGAAAACTTTTCTAATATTAGAAAATAACAAATAAATAACGTCAAAACTTACTTTAAGCTTATACCTAATGCAAGTTGACTATCAACAAACGGATATGGATGGATGATTTAGGTTAGGTAGTAGTTCTCGGTATCGGTTCAGAATCGCGACTTACAACGATTAAGGAAATACTAATGTTTTACGTCGAGATACACATAAACGGTTTGATGATCGGATTTAGGTTGTCCGGAAAATTAATATTGCATGGGACAACCTAAATGTGAGCAATCGTATTTTAGGTATTTGGAAAGTTGAGATCATGATTTGAGATAGGGTTTGCATGCTACGGGACCAAAATTAGAAGAAAACTAAAATTAAAAACTATATGTTTGTAAAAAGCAATATATATATATATATATATATATATATATATATATATATATATATATATATATACTTCGGAGGCCCAAGCGGAGGCCCGTTTACTTATGTTTTCTCATATGAATCTTTTGTCTCCGGCTATTGGGGATCCCATTTCCGTACCAACTCAAGATATGCTTATTGGGCTTTATGTATTAACGAGTGGGAATCGTCGAGGTATTTGTGCAAATAGATATAATCCATGGAGTCGAAAAAACTATAAAAATGAAAAATGGAACGATCATAATTATAAGTATATGAAAGAACCTTTTTTTGTAATTCCTATGATGCAATTGGGGTTTATCGCCAAAAAAGAATCAATTTAGATATATATATATATATATATATATATATATATATATATATATATATATATATAACATTAAATCAATAAAAAATATATAATATATAATTTTCCGTCGAGGGTCATTTTCCTCATACAAATCTTGCCATAGGGAACAAGTTACAACATTTGATATTTTTTGTCTAAAAATGTATATGAATTGGAATATTGTAATATAGCTCAAGCATACTCGAATCTATATTTATATGCTTTTCGGTTAAATTCAAACACATAAAGAGGGAGTTGCTTGCACACATGCGCATTTAAGTTCGTGTCCGACATATACGGCTTTTGTCGGGTCTCACCCTAAAACCAAGAAAAATAACTCACCAATTATATATATTAGATTCAAATATCTTCAAACCAAGAAAAATAAAACCGATCACATATATATTAGATTTAAATGTCTTCATTTTTAAATGTGAGATGTTTCTCCTTTTTTTTCTTCTCAAAATAGAAATCTAATACCAATTCATCATTTCTATAACTTGATGGGTTTCTAAGCTAATTTGGTACTGAAATTTATAGACTAATTGACATTAATGGAATAATGGTAAATTCAAAGGTTATTATAATGTTTGTTATGAGAGCTTTGAATGCTAAATCTTTACTTGTATTGAAGATTTTTATACTTTATTGAAAAATCCAGTTTAACTTTTGATGTGGATTCTATGAATAATCAAAAATAATTTGGCCTTTTAAAAATAATAGGTCAAATGAATATAAAAAGTTTTTAAAAAATATGCTATCTTAAAAATGATTAATTTTGATAAAATTATTTATACCCAATGAAAATATAAATTAAAAAAAAAACTATTATATTATTAGTTTTCATAACATGGCTAAAGAGAAACTAGGAAGCAAGAAACAACCTATAGGTACCTACCAACTTGACCAATTGTGAGATAAGTTATTCAAATTATAAAGTATTTATCATGCATATAAGCATAATACAACGTTTCTTTTTCTTTTTCTTGTTCTTCATGAAAATAGGGGTATCTAAATTATAAAGTATTTTCTTATATTTGTTTCTTTAATCAACGAAATCAATTAATGTCAACATATGAATAGAAATAACTTAACATTGATGTCACTAAGGGCCCGTTTGGTTTTAACTCCGGAATCGGAATGGAAACGAATCTAGTCCATACGTGTACCCTTATTCATGAAGGTTTTTTGAATTATTCCTTGTGGTTTGAAGTAATTGGAGTATAGTTTGAATACTTTTAATACCCTATAGGGTAACAAAATGTGGAAAATTAAGTGCATTTTGCCTTAAACCACAAGGAATGATTCCATACAATTTCATGAATAATGATATAGATATAGACTAAATTGAGTAAATTCGTTTCCATTCCGTTTCCGTTTTCGGAGATGAAAACAAACGGCCCCTAAATGGTTGTATTGGGGTAACATCAAAGTCATTGGACCCAATCTAGAGTGACACAATTTATATTCTCCACTAAAACTTATGTCATAAAAGTGAGGGTCCCCTTCAAAACTACTCTTTCTAAGGCAATAATTTTTGAGTTGTTTCTTTGAATTGACCATTAGCTAACCCTACATAGGCCATTGATTTTAAAGTGTATACAGTATTTTCGATTAGACTGAAAGAGTAATTGATGATGATACTTATTAATGACAGAGATATTGTTTAAATAGAATGAGTTACAACATAAGCTATTCAAGAACCCTACACAAATGGGATTTATCACGAGATTAGATGACTATACAGATAGATGAGATTTTTAAAAAGTCTTGAAACCGGACAATGAAGAGCATCTTTGCAGATGAGATCTTTAAAGATATGAATGTATCAACATTAATAATAAAGGTAACATCGATCACCGTATTTGTTTGTTTTTTAAATATTTTTAAAGATATGAATGTATCAACATAGATGACTATACATATAGAGTGTGAGCAATTTGGTCCTAAGAGGAGATGAATGCAACTTGCAATGTCTTCTTAGCCACTCTTTCTCGAACAAAGTGATAATCAAGTTCTATATGTTTCGTGCGTTGATGAAAGACAGGATTGGCAGCAAGGTAGGTGGCACCCAGATTATCACACCATAAAAGAGGAGGTTGTTGGAGTCGAACCCCTAACTCAGCAAGAAGACTCTGAAGCCATAGTAGTTCAAAAGTTGTTTGTGCAAGGGAGCGATATTCTGCTTCGGTAGATGATCGAGAGACCGTAGGTTGTTTCTTTGATGACCAGGAGACGAGAGAGTTTCCCAAATAAATGCAGTAAGCAGATGTTGATCGTCTGTCGGTGAGATCACTTGCCCAATCAGCATCACAGTAGGCAGAAAGGAAAGGAGTGCTGGTGGAAGAAAGGTGTAAGGAAAGATTTGGAGAAGAGTTAAGGTAGCGAAGGATTCTTTTAACAACCTGCCAGTGTATCTCCCTGGGAGAATGCATGAATTGACATACCTTGTTAACTGCAAAGGCTATGTCTGGTCTAGTGAATTGAAGGTACTGAAGGCTGCCAACAATACTTTTATAGAGTGTAGGGTCAGAGAATAATGGGGATGAGGTGGAAGAAAAATCAATTGTAAGAGACATTGGGGTTGCTACTGGTTTGGAGTGATTCATTTTGGTGGTGGTGAGAAGGTCATTGATGTATTTTGTTTGATGGAGGGAGATGCCAGTGGAATTACGGTGGGCTTCAACTCCAAGGAAGAAGTGAAGATCCCCAAGGTCTTTTACAGGAAATAGTTTGGAAAGAGAGGAGATGAAATCTGAGGCCAATTTTGGTTGGGATGCTATAACCAAAATGTCATCGACATAGACAAGGACAAAAACAATGTGTGATTGAAATCTGTAATAAAACAGAGAGTTATCTGCTCGAGAAAGGGAGAAGCCTAAATGTATGAGAGCATCACTCAGTTTAGAATACCAAGCCCTGGGAGCTTGTCGAAGGCCATAAAGGGACTTGTGAAGTTTACAGATGTAATTAGGGAATTTAGGATGAACAAAACCTGGTGGTTGAACAATGTATACATCCTCTTCAAGGTCACCATGAAGAAAAGCGTTTTGTACGTCTAATTGGCGGGCTACCCAATTGTTCATTGATGCAAGGGAAAGCACAAGACGCACAGTTGAGGTTTTGACAACAGGGCTGAAGGTTTCTGAAAAATCTATCCCATGGAGTTGGTGAAATCCTTTGGCGACGAGGCGCGCTTTGCGACGCTCAATAGAGCCATCAACTCGTAATTTTGTTTTAAAAATCCATTTGACACCAAGGGGGTTGGAGGATTTGGAAGGTGGAACAAGAGACCAAGTTTTGGTTGAAAGTAAGGCCTGAAATTCTTGGGACATTGCTTCACGCCATTCTGGGTATCGAGAGGCTTGAGAATAGGATGTTGGTTCACTGGGAATGAGTGTTGTGGAGGAGGAAGATGGTTTGGAAGGCCAAGGGATGGTGCCATCTGAGCGAATGAGAGGCTTGGTGATCTGGTGTTTGGATCTTGTAGTCATTCGATGATGGGTAACAAGAGGTTGTTCTGCAAGAGTTGTGGGAGAAGAGGGGAATAGGGTCTGGTTAGAGGATGAGGATTGTTCTGTTGGTGAAATTGGGCTAATGGTGATCGATGGGGTCATTGAGGTATTGAGATCCTCTTGATTTGGGGTAGGAGAATTGGGTAAGGAAGTTTCTGGGCTTGAATTATTTTGCCGTGGAGTGGGGATTGAAGGGATATGTGGGAGAGGCAATGATGTATGAGTTAGTGAATTAGGGGAAGTGGATTGGGCCTGATTATTGTGTGGGCTTGCTAGAGGGAAATAAGACTCATGAAACAACACATCACGGGATATGTATATACGTTTTGCCTGAAGATCAAAACAAATATATCCTTTATGGTTTGGTGCATAACCAAGAAAAAGGCATGGTTTCGATCGAAAAGATAATTTGTATGTGTTATATGGTCTTAGATTAGGAAAGCACAGGCATCCAAATACTCGTAAGAAACGTAAGTTTGGAGGTGTTTTGTAAAGGACATGGTATGGACTGTTGTTTTGAAGGGTAGGGGTAGGAAGATAATTGATTAAGAAGGTGGATGTTTCAAAGGCATAGTCCCAGAATTTAAGAGGTAAAGAAGCATGTGCAAGTAGGGAAAGACCCATATCAACGATGCGTCGGTGTCGACACTCGATGCTACCATTTTGTGAGTGGGCATGTGGACAAGTTAATCGATGGTTAATCCCCAATTGAGTGAATAATGGTTTCAATGGCTTAAATTCAGTGCCCCCATCAGTTTGAATTGAACGAATGGTAGATGCAAAGAAGTTTTTCACAAAGTTAATGAAAGCATGTACAAAAGGGGAGACTTGAGCTTTACTGGAAAGGGGGAAAATCCACAGATAATTGCTATAGTCATCTAGAATGGACAAGTAAAATCTGTTTCCTCTAACAGAGATTGTGTGGGCTGGGCCCCATATATCCATAAACAAAAGTTCAAATGGTGAGGTGGATCTGGTTGGAGAAGACGGATAAGGCTGAGCATGGGCTTTGGATCTGGAGCAAGCTACACACCGAAAGAAGGATAGCAACCTGCTAGGGCAAGTGATTGATAAAGAGCGAAGCATTTTTGTAGTGGTGTTTATTGAAGGATGTCCGAAGCGTGAGTGCCATAGAAGGATGGAGGAGGTTGTTTGAGTGTTGTGCGCCTGTGGAGAGGAGATTCGAGTAGCTTGAAGTGGAAGGACGTACAAGCCGCTATCAACAGTGCCTTGAAGAAGAGTTGCTTTGGTTGTCTGATCCTTCACAAGAAAATGATTAGCATGAAATTCAAAGAAAACAGGATTGTCAAGGCAAAATTGTCGCACAGATAAGAGATTTCGTTGAAGTTTTGGAACATGAAGAAGATTAGAGAAAGAAAATGAAGAAGAAGGATTAGAAAGAGAGGAAAAAGAGGAAGAACCATGATGCTGAATGGGTAGAGATGAACCATCACCAATAGAGACTTCATCCGAGCCATGATAGGGAAGTGTGTTTTGCAAGTTGTTGATGTCTGGTGTGAAATGATATGTTGCTGCTGTGTCTGGAGTCCACTGGCTTGATGAATAGTGAGCTTGAAACGACGATGGTGGAGGTGCTTGGTAGGAGTGGTTGAAACGGTGCCAACATTGAAGAGCAGAGTGTCCTGGTTTGAGACAAACTTGGCAGGTAGGTCTGGAATCCTGATGTCCTGCAAATGTGTTGTTGTGGTTTTCACGACCTCCTTGGTGATTGTAGCGGCCACCTCTGTAGGGAGAGCGACCTCGTCCTCTACCACCATTGTTGTTGGAGGTGTGACCTCGTCCTCGACCACCATTGCTGTATGAGGTAGAGTTTGAGGAAGTGGTTGTGTTGTTGGCAGACATTGTGGGTACAGTGGCTTGTTGTTGTGTTTGGTGGGTAAGTCTGGCCTCATGGTTTAGAAGATGGGATAGGACAAGGCTTGGTGAAGGCAGAATACTTTGAGTGGATAAAGATGTAGCGATGGACTCGTATTCAGGACTGAGACCTGTGAGGAGATAGACAATAAATTCTGAGTCACTTACAGATTGTCCTACAGCATTGAGGGTGGAGACAAGGGTCTTGATTTTGTTATAGAAGTCAGTGATGGAGTCGTTTCCCTTTTTAATGGAAGCAAGCTGAAAACGGGTTTGAACTATGTGGGCACTTGAACGAGCGGCGTAGAGGTCCGAGAGACTGGACCAGATCTGGTGAGCTGTTGTGCAGTCCATTATGTGGGTAAGAACAGACTCTGATAGAGAGGAGGTAAGAAGGGCGATGGCCAGATTGTCTCGGGAAGACCATTCTTTGTGAGGAAGAGAAGAACCGGGTTCAGTAATCGGACATAGAAGGGAGCCATCGAGATGACCAAAGAGGTCATAGGCTCTGAAATATGGGACGATTTGAGTTTTCCAGATTGGATAATTATCAGATGTAAGCTTAACTGTGACAAGATGTGTGAAAGCCGAAAGAGAGGGCGGTGTAGGTAAGGAATGAGAGTGAGTGGTGATGGATGGGGATGGTGGGCTAAGGGTCTGATTTAGCGGAGAAGGTGCTGTGTTTGGTTGCAGGGGAGGAGGTGGGTCGATATCTGCCATTTTTTGTTTTGGACGTTTGTCCTTTATCCCTCTGATACCATGATAGAAGATATGATTTGTATTTCTTGTCTCTACTGCATTACATTCATAGGTATATATAGAGCACTTGGCCTTGTCCTATACATGGATGGGCTTTATGTGATGGGCTATAATCTATATCTATGTAATGGGCTTAGTAGACCTAATTAGATGTAAGATTGAGTTTTTATATTCAAGTTTTGGATCTATGAATTAATGTGACATTGACAACTATATACAAATTCATTTCATTATCTTTGAATATCAATTCTACTTGTATTTTTGTTAGATGATATTATTGTGATCCAAACAATTCTTTAATATAGTTCATGATAATATTGATTTTCGTTAGTAATTTTGCATATATAAAAAAATAATACCATTTTTTAAAAGCCAACACAGAATATAGATCGATGATCATGTGTATACGAGCGTAGATTCGAGTTAATCCCAAACCTAACACATGAGACAGTGAAGCTCTATTGTAAACCATATTGACAATAATAGGAGTAGTCTACGACTTTAGTTATTAAACTCGCAACATGGTACCATTGATCGTATCATTAGAAGGGTAATAATGTAAATTGAATACTAAGACATTTAGAATGATAAGATTTTGAAACAAAATTCAAACTATAAACAACACTTATTGTAGAGTGTAGAATAAAGTATATTATAGTGGATGTGTAATATATCAATCATCCAGTCAGTTATTCGATTTCGTTTATCCCATTGAGTTACCCAATTCTAGTTAATTACCTAATTTTAATTATTCAATTTCACTATCCAACTTTAATTTATAATTTCTCAATGATCTCTTTCCTTCTTTCTAGGATTATCTCGTTTCTTTTTCACTCTTGATGAGATCATCCGCTAATATCCTAATTATCTCTTTCTTACTTCCTAGCATAATAAGGCCCATAAAAATAGTATTTACTTTTTTTTTTCTAATAATTAAAAATCAAAGTACATACTTGGTCTACATGATAAATTTATGAGCCATACTTAGTCTACATGATATAAAAAAGAGCATTTTTAGTTCATTAGTTTTATTTTTATTATCAAACCAGTTTTTAAAATAACTTTAAAATAAAATGGATAAAATAGGAAAGTAGATATGTTTTGTTTTCATGAGCATATAAAGGGTCCCAAGTTAATAATGTGTACAAAATAGACCCCTCTATATTATACAAAATTTTTTTATTAAAATAAGGAAAGGATATTAAGGAAATAAGAATCTTTATCTCTCCAATTAGTACGCAATAAATTTATATAATTGTGGGAAATAAATATCTTTTAACGCTATTATTCTAGGGAAGTATTTGTTACATTCTTCATCTGCATCTTCTTCCTCACGAATCAATCGACATCATACGAACATCAACTAGACTCCACGCAATGTATTAACCTTCTAACACAAGTTTCTATTTGGTTGCGTTATGTTTTCGATCTACACAAGTGGGGAATTTTGGAAACAATAAGGTTGTTTATCCGCTTGGGTTCAACATCATCGAAAATATTTTTCGATCTTGGTAAGTCTATGTTTTTCTTGTTTGGAACGAAACTAGAATACATGCTATTTTGTGTAAAATTTGTCTTCATTCTATCTAACATTCTTCGGACACTCTGATCGAGAAGTATATTGTTTGTGTTTGTGTATGCAAATCATCATGTGAGTGTTTATGTACATAAATGGAATCTGATGAATCATTGTGTGACCGTTTTTGTACATAATTGTATGAAAGTGAAGTTTATGTACATAGTTATATGATTTATACTATGAAAGGCATGGTTTGTGAAAAAACGTGGATATTTGTGTATCGATCGTTATGTATACTTGTGTTCTTATCATATATGGGGCGGTTTTATGTTTCTATCTATATTATGTACATTTATATACTTATGTATCACTTTCTTATTTTCCTTGTGCGTCAGTCAGTTTGTGGACCATTGATGGCGAGTGTTTTCATAACATTATATCGCCAGGGGGGATGGGAATTGTTGACCGACGAATGGACCTACAATGAAGATGTTAAAAGCAAGCCTATGGTTGTTGATTTATCTTGCACTTTTGATGATTTGAAGAATAATATTGCACGTCAATTTGGAATATCTCTATCAGAATTCGTTGTGGACCTGTCGTACAAGAATCCTTTCAATGCAGTACTGAAACCATTTGAACTTACAACCAGATATGATTTGGATACATTTATCCGGATAAATGAACTACAAGAGTTTAGGTGAAATATTCCTTTGTGTATCACTACTTTGGACTTACATAAGCCTACTGGCGGGGAGTTAGTGGTTGTACATGATGTAGATGAAGGTATCCGGTGTCACAGACAAGAGCTTGATTGCTTGAGACCTACTACGGAATATCTTGACAACGAGCTGTCACAAATTGAGTTGTGTACAAATACGTCAAGTGTGTTAGACAACGATCATGTAGATGATACGGGAAGTGAATCCATGGCAATAGTTCGTCAAAGTCAATCTTATGTGCCTACTGGAAACGATTATGAACTTGTTGTTGGGAAAACATATCGTACAAAAACTGAGCTGAAGAACGCATTGTGTCTGCATTCTATATCGGGATGTTCACAATAAAAAATTGTTAAGTCGAAGAGGAAGGCAGTCACTGCAATATGTATTGATGAAGCATGCAAATGGAGAGTTCGTTTCAGTATGTTTGGTGAATCAAGTATATTTACAACAACAAAGTTCGTCTCTACACACACATGTTCGTATCAATTGAGGCGAAAGGGTAACAGGGGTGCTTCCTACCACGTCATGGCAGAGAAAGTGAAATCAATATATGTTATTTTATCTTTTCTTACAATATAATTTGTTATGTCCATAACATGTGTAACTCGTGCATTGTGTAGGTACGCCAACTCGAAGAAGTTACCTTCGGTAAATCAGATAGTAACAATAATGAAAAGTTTACACCGTATTGATGCTAGTTATTGCAAGTGCTAGAAGGCTCAAAAAGAAGTGAATGACATGATTAGAGGAACGTCTGAGGTTAACTACAGCTTAATCCCTTCCTATTTGTATATGTTAGAGGAAGCCAATGAAGGATCATTTGTTGGACTTATACTAGACGATGAGAATCGTTTCAAATATGTATTTGTTGCATTCGGTCGGTCCATCCGAGGGTTTAAATCGATGAGGAAGGTACATATTCTTATGCCATGTAATATCATCTTGTGCACTTGTTCTCATGTATGTAGATTATGTACACGTGTAATTTGTTGTAGGTTATCACAATAGACGGAACACATCTTAGTGGGAAGTATGGGGAGTGTTGCTTGTTGCAACTGCCCAAGATGCAAATCACCAGATATATCCCATGACATTTGGCATTGTTGACAGTGAGAATGATGCGTCGTGAGAATTTTTTTTCCAAAATCTAGTACGCATCATATCGGACAGCGACGACCTTGCGATTGTATCAGATATACATAATTCAATCAAGAAGGGTATAGCGTCGTATTATAAGCAAGCATTTCATGGATACTGTATTTGACACCTTAAAGGAAATCTCTAGAAAAAGGACAAGATCCAACAGAATATTGCAGTTGTTCATTGATAAAGCCACGAGATGTAAGGAATCTGAGTGCATGCCAATACTTGGACAAATTTCTTCGGTATGTTATGTACATAACGACTGTCATAGTAACCTTATTTATTTTAATTATGTACATTAAGTATTGGATGTTTTGTGTACATTAATGATAATTTTCCTTCACATGAGAAGCCAACGGTTGGAGTTCTACTACATGAGATAGGGTTGTCAACATGGACACATTCATTATCGCCGCCAAAACGGTATAATATCATGACAAGTAACAACGCCGAGTGTGTTAACGCATTGATGAAAGAAGGGAGGGAATATCCAATTTTAGCATTGCTTGATGAGATACGACAATTCATGTCATGATGGTTTGTCGAGCGTCGACAAAGGTCTCAATCTTGTGTAGAGGTTTCCACACCGAAAATCAAAGCGATCATCAAGAAAAGGTTCAACGAAAATGCCTGTTACTTTGTGTATGTCCTTGATGCGGATAGGATGGAGTTTGAAGTGAAAAGGAGTGATGAACATATAATCGTTTGTTTGCAAACCAAGTCTTGTGAATGCAAGGAGTTTGATGTTGAAGAAATACCTTTTATACGTGTTGTAGTTGCGTCAAAACATCTTGGTATGAGTCCTTCGTATCTCATTAGTATGTATTATTTCACTGAAAATTGGAGGGTTGCATATTCGGAGATAATTTATCCTGTACAGAATAAGTCGGAGTGGAATATTCCGACATGCATATCGGAAATTAAATGTGATCCTCCAATAAGGCGTAAACGGTGTGGAAGGTTGTCAAAAGCAAGAATACGAGCCTCGTGGGAACCAAAGAGTAAGCGAATATGTGGATGCTGTGGATTTAGTGGACACACAAAGAAGATTTGTCTAAATCAACCAAAGCGGACAATGTGAAACGGTTTTCAATGAATTTTATGATTTATGTACGAAGAAGATTTGTCTACATCTCCATATGAAGTTTTTGTCTTATGTACGAACATCATATTCTGCTTGACTGTTTGATGGATGTTCGCTCCAAACGGTGTGTGCAAGCTTTAAATTTATACCCTAGACGTAAGCTTAAAACAAGGATGCGAACCCGCAGTGTACGGGTCAATCGTAGTAAAAAGCAAGGAATTCCAGGGGTCGATCACATGGACTTAGTGAAACAAAGTCCAATCACGGTATGCTTATGTAAATATTAACCACAAGAGCAATTAACACAATCAAAGATGAATAAGAAGTCAATAAAGGAAATATGCAATTCTAGGGATTAAAGCTTCTAGTTGTGGTTCCAACTCAAGATCTAAAGATAAGCGGACAAAGCTGAGGTTTTTGCATGGGGAAGGCGTTTCTAGAGTGGAATTGATCACCGGGTAAGTCTCACTACTCACTAATCCAAAACCGTAACTCCTATTACCGGGTAAGTCTCAAGGAATCAAGATAAAGAACTATAATCTCAAACTAGCACGCCATCTAAGGGAATAGAATCAACCTTTACCGGGTAAGTCTCAGGCTAACTCACAAAGATGGAACGAAAGCACACTCAAACCCCAATAAAGAATAAACCTTTATTACCTATACTTATGATCGTTGATACACAAACTAAGGAATTACCGGGTAAGTCTCATCCTAAGCTTGCATTGAACTAGAAAAGGTGTAATAAGAATAGGATTTGGCAAACTCTAACACTTAACTCTCAGTTTAGGATCAGATAAGTCACCTCGGTCAGCCAAATTCCACCCCGGCCGAGATGTTCATCGACTGAGCGAGATGCTTAGGGTTAAGGTTAAAGGCTCGAACTTTCAGGGTCCTACTGGAATCTAAGATTATTCTATCATTGTTTTCCCCACAACCTTCAGCCAATCACCCTAGAATCACACAAGGAAATTAGCCACTCATCATCATCATGAAAGTATTAATCAAATATATGGGAAGAAGGTGAATATTTGAACAAGAAGAATTTAATGAAAAGACTTCAATAACTGAATCAAATATCACAACAAAAGCGTTCCTTGGATATAAATCCAACAAGCTAGACAACAAGAAAGAGAATATAAGGTAATCTTACAAGAAAACCTCCAAAAGCTGTAGAAGCTACAATCTTCAATCTTCCTTCAACCTTCAAAAAGGTTCTTCAAATCTCTCAATTGGAGTATGGCTGCTGCTGCGTGTAAACCCTGATCGATGGTATAGCATGATGTTGGATTTGTGGAAATCCAACCCTTTTTATAGGAAAATACCCCTCCAAAGATAAGATATCTTAGAAGAGATCTCTTCCCATAAAAATAGGTAAAATATATCATCTAGTATATCTTCTTCCTTCCAGGAGCCAAGCCCAAAAATATAAGATCACTTTCCAAATATAAAAGATCTCAGCCAAGAATAAAATATTCTCGCCGCGTCCTAGGTATTCGCCTCGGTCGAGTCGACTTCCCTGGATCACCTCGGTCGAGATGAATCTGTGGTCAACCGAGGTGAGTCACAACTGAATGTGAAATCTCTCAAAACTGGTCCAAAGTGAATCTTTAATCCATGGCTATGCTTCCTGGATGGTTCCTTATGTTTCTCAATGTAGCTCTAATGACTCCATAGCTCCTTTTGCTCCTTTTTGATGCAAAACGTGCCATTTTACCTACGATTACAACAAAACTAGGTGTAGACCTCGATTCCCGCAAAGGTAGATGAAATGGTAATATAATCACATAATATACATACAAACATGCAGATTATGAAAGATAAAACGTCCAAACAAACCCCAAAATATAGACTATAATTCATGCTATCAAAATACCCCATACTTAGCCCTTGCTTGTCCCCAAGCAAGTTCCGCATATAAGAGACAAGATAGAATGGATTATAAGTCAAGAAAATCAATGAAAAGTCTTTCAAAAACATTTTTATGGTGTGCAACTATCATAGATCACTCTAAGAGAATACTTTATGGAATTTAAAATCCAAATATGATCAAAACATTTTATAAATATAAGAAAGTTGTTCATCTTTGCATAAAATCATAGAATGCATAATAAGTCATAATTATCAAAATTAATCATGTATAATCCAGTTTAAACCACTAAGTCAATCGACAAGCTCAAGGTCTCAAGGGCTTCCCAAAAGAAAGGTCAAGAAACGTGTAGGGTAGGGATGTATGTAAGGTAATGTGGTGCTAGAATCCGGGAAAAGGATGAACTTCACTTTCACTTTGACTTGCAACATCTTCCACCAATAAGCTTTGCTTATTTCACACTTTTCTTTTTACTTTACTTTTTGGGATGCATGGACAGAGGTGCACAATAACCGAAGCCTAGGAAATCAGCAATCATCAATTTCTTGAGATGCATCAAACCCTTGATGCACATACCATGACCCGCTAGGAATATCGCTCAATCCGACTTTGGCAAGACACAAACACCCGGCTATGTGAATGGTGTCGAGTTACTCATCTTCATGATTGACTTCCCCAAACCTAAGATTACTTTCTAACACTTTCACTTCCAGCCAACTTTTCAACTTTAACTTCACTTGCTTTCACCACTTCGCTTACTTCCAAATTCCCGGATAGGTAAAGGGAGGCAAAAATGTGTATGAGGGGCTAAGCATGATCAAGAAGAAGAAGAGAGAAGAATGAATTGCCTTGGTCTTTCCAAGAAGAAAGTGAGAGAACTCATAATGTGGTGTCAACCTTCAAATTCATCATAATTTAGATAAAAATAAAGTATTAAACATGCCAATAATTTCAAACAAAGCATTTACCAACTTAAACATACTATAAAACCTTTCAAACATATAAAGAATTTAAAACCAGTTAGTAAGCAAGATCTTCACTGAGATCATATCCAAATAAGTAACACAAAAATCGTTTTCGAAAACTCTCAGTTAACCCGCCTCGGTTGAGGTATTCTTAGGTCAACCGAGGTGAAACACCTCGTTCGGCCAGAACTCCACCGGTCGAGGTCAAAAATTTTTTAAAAAAACCAGTTTTTTTTAAGTTTCGACGTTTTTCTCAATCAAATAACCTGTAAGTATGCATGCAATCTCAGATAAACATATAGATGCAAAAGTGAAGCATAAATATCAATATCCGGTCAATAGAGTCATACATCAAAGTTAAATAATACATCAAATACCCCATACTTGGGACACACTGTCCCAGTGGGTCAAAATAAGTCTAAAGGATAAAAGTACTCACCGGATAATAAGCTGAACTGCATAAAAAATAAGAAAGAAAAATCCTGCAGCTCTCAATAATCCTAATCCGGTGGTGGTGGTGGTGGCACATACGGATACTGGGATGGGTCAAATGGATAACCCATAGTCTGTTGGAACTGTATCTCCATCATCCTGCGCTGATAGTGCTGCCCCTCTAACATCTGATGAGTCTAGCTGTCAATCTGTCGGTGCTGGGCAGCAAATCTCTCATGCATGTCCATAGTAAGGGCAGCATAAGAGTGCATCATCTGATCCGTCAGATCATCGATCCGACGAAAAGCTCTCCTTGTCGGATCTTCTGGGGCGTCTCAGTACGCGCCAGAAGTGTCTCGCTGAATGTCCGGTGGGCTAACCTAAAGGCTAAATGGAAGATGACCTTCTCCCTGGAATCTCCAGGGCGCCATCTATCTGCGTGCTCAACAATATGGGCTATCTGCCCCCAAAACTCCCTAGCTATTGATCGGGACGGGAAGTCAACAGCAGTGGGCTTCGGAAAGCCAAAAATATCTCTCCAGTACTCAAGTGGAACTAAGAAGTTCCGGTTCATCAACCGGTACTTCACAGACTGCTTTGTGGGAAGGTAGGTGAAGGAGCTAATGAACTCTAGGGTCGGTTCCAAGTAGGCTGGGGCTCGGATTTCAGTAAACTGATCCAGCCCAACTGTAGAAATCATCCTCCTAAGGTCTCCGTCTACCTAGAGACAATCAAAAGCGGACACGTCCAGGAAGCGAGGTGCAATCACTAGACGGCTAGAAATACGGTCATAATCGACCTGGTGTCTCTCATGGATCACCGGTCGATAGGGTCGGGAAGAAGAGGAAGAAGGGGAAGGTGAGGATCTATCCCTAAGGACAAGGCGTCGATCAGAACTCATTTTCAATTCAGTCACTGTCAGGTCACCTCGGTCAACTGACAGCACTCAAGAATCACCTCGGCCGAGGCACAGCTCGACTGGACCGAGGCGAAAAACTGGATTCTAATTCCTTCTGAAAATTCAGTTCTTTTCCCCCAAAATCACTACAACTGCTTCCTATGGGGTACTTAAGCCTTTCCTCAACAAATGCAAGGGCAACCAAAGCCCAAATCAAAGCGAGGTAGGGTTTCGGTTTCGTTTTTACCTCGTTCGGCCGAATCGGTTTGATTCTCTTGCAGATCGATGTTGCACTGGGATCCTCTCAGTCTTAATCGCCGTTTGGAGACAGAAATTGTCGAAAACGAGCAAGAAATCGGAGAAGCGAGGTGAACTGTCGCCGCGGTCGAGGGGAAAGAGTAAAGTGAGGAGAGAGAAATCTCCCGCCTTTTATACCCTTTTCTGGACTGTTGTCACCTCGGTCGAGATGGTCTCGACTGGACCGAGGTGGTACGGACCGAGGTGGTTCTTCAGAAAACCCTAGTCGCCTCGGTTGCTCAAGAATCATCTCGGTCGAGGTGTTCTGACGGCAACCGAGATGCCTCAGTCAAACTCCGTATTCTCAAATTCTCGAACTTCTGTCCTTCCAGTTATGCTCCTTCCTTAGATGTCTCCTGTTATCTGTCTAGAACGCCAAAACAAAACAAAGCAAAGCAAAAGCAAAAACTATCTAAGCTAGACTAGAAAAAGGGAAAAGAAAGCAATACCTTGGGTTGCCTCCCAAGAAGCGCTTGGTTTAAGGTCGCTAGCTGGACCATGATGCGTCTCTCAAGTGTGGTGAGAGGTGCCCTCACCCCATACTTCACCTCCATCGTGGGGTGAAGTAAGTAAGTCTATCAAACGCTCCAACAAATGTAAATGCTCATCGGGGAATGAATCGTCTATGGGTGGATCGTCCTTCTCACGTGAAGATGCAGGTAGCCGGCTGAGGTGATCCGCAACAGAATTTGCAGATCCCTTTTTATCGCGGATCTCTAGATCAAACTCTTGAAGCAAGAGAATCCATCGAATAAGGCGTGGCTTGGCATCTTTCTTAGCCAACAAGTAACGAATGGCTGCATGGTCGGTGTAGACAATGACTTTCGCCCCTACTAAATAGGAACGAAACTTCTCGAAAGCATATACAACCGCCAATAAATCCTTCTCGGTGGTAGCGTAGTTGCGTTGTGCTACATCTAGCGTCTTGCTAGCATAGTAAATGGCGGTGGTCCGTCCATCCTTCTTCTGTCCAAGCACCGCTCCTACGGCTACATCACTAGCATCGCACATGATCTCAAAGGGCAAGGTCCAATCTGGAGGTTGGATAATAGGAGCGGAGATCAACGCTTCCTTAATCCTGTAAAAAGCATCAAGACACTCCTACAAAAACTCAAAAACAACATCTTTATTCAAGAGGTTAGTTAGAGGTTTATAAATCTTAGAGAAGTCCTTGATGAATCTCCTGTAGAAACCTGCATGCCCGAGAAAACTCCTCACACCTTTAACAGAACAAGGGGGAGGGAGTTTCTCAATAGTCTCGATCTTAGCGCGATCGACCTCAATGCCTCGATTAGAAACGAGGTGTCCTAGCACAATGCCTTCACTAACCATAAAATGACACTTCTCCTAATTCAAAACGAGATTAGTGTCTTCACATCTTTTAAGCACTAGCGAAAGGTTAGATAAGCAATCATCAAAAGAGGAACCATATACAGAAAAATCATCCATAAATACCTCCATGATCTCCTCTATGTACTCGGAGAAGATAGCCATCATGCATCGTTGGAAGGTAGCGGGTGCATTGCACATTCCAAATGGCATCCTCCTATAAGCAAATGTCCCCCATGGACAAGTGAAAGTGGTCTTCTCCTGATCATCCGGATGGATAGGAATCTGGAAGAATCCACTATAACCGTCTAAGTAGCAAAAGTGTGAATGTTGGGCCAACCGCTCGAGCATTTGATCAATGAAGGGAAGTGGAAAATGGTCCTTCCGTGTGGCCGTGTTTAGCTTCCTATAATCGATGCAAACCCTCCAGCCCGTAACGGTCCTAGTTGGGATCAACTCGTTGTTCTTATTCGTCACAACGGTCATCCCTCCTTTCTTCGGAACTACATGCACCGGGCTAACCCACTTGCTGTCCGAGATAGGATAAATAATACCTGCATCCAACAACTTAAGAATTTCTTTCTTCACAACCTCTTTCATGATCGGTTTTAACCGTCTTTGAGGTTCCCGTGAAGTCTTATGATCATCCTCCATTAAAATTGTATGCATGCAGAAAGAGGGCTTAATGCCAATAAGATCATCTATAGTATAACCCAAAGCCTTTTGATGCTTTCTCAGGACATGCATTAGTTTAGATAATTCAGTTTCGGAAAGGGAAGCACTAACAATAACGGGATAAGTGGAATCCGGTCCAAGAAAGACATACCTCAAGTGATTTGGGAGTTGTTTAAGCTCCACAACTGGGGGTGCTTTCTGAGGGGGATCCTTGCTTCCTCCTTCCAGTGGAGTAGATCTAGAAACTGGACTTTCGGAAGTCTCAGTTGAAGTCGTCTCGCCATCGACCTCAGTCGAGGCGCAGAGGCATTGACCGAGATGTTCTTCAGTCGCCTCGCTCAGTCCAGGAAGTGCCTCGGTCGAGGTACTGCAACTGGAACCGAAACTGGAGATCTTCGTCTCCTGGGTTAGCTTCTCGGTTTTAGCTCCTGGATCCTCTTCCAGTGCTTTTAAGCTCCGTATATCTGCATCACAAGAAGAATCTATACCTTCCTCCATTAAACTGAAGCTAATAACTCTTTCGAGCGGATCGTTAATTAGGATAGGGCTCACCAATTCTCTTGATTCTTCTTCATCATAGATGTTGAAGATATCATCGCTTAGCTGCTCCCCTTTCATGGCTGCAAGTAGTGCGAACTCTACCTCATCGCCACCAATGTTGAATTTCGAAAACTCTCAGTTAAACCGCCTCGGTCGAGGTATTCTTAGGTCAACCGAGGTGAAACACCTCGTTCGGCCAGAACTCCACCGGTCGAGGTCAAAATTTTTTAAAAACCAGTTTTTTTTAAGTTTCGATGCTTTTCTCAATCAAATAACCTGTAAGTATGCATGCAATCTCAGATAAACATATAGATGCAAAAGTGAAGCATAAATATCAATATCCGGTCAATAGAGTCATACATCAAAGTCAAATAATACATCAAATACCCCATACTTGGGACACACTGTCCCAGTGGGTGAAAATAAGTCTAAAGGATAAAAGTACTCACCGGATAATAAGCTAAACTGCATAAAAAATAAGAAAGAAAAATCCTGCAGCTCTCAATAATCCTGATCCGGTGGTGGTGGTGGTGGTGGCACATACGGATACTGGGATGGGTCAAATGGATAACCCATAGTCTGCTGGAACTGTATCTCTATCATCCTACGCTGATAGTGCTGCCCCTCTAACATCTGATGAGTCCAGCTGTCAATCTGTCGGTGCTGGGCAGCAAATCTCTCATGCATGTCCACATTAAGGGCAGCATAAGAGTCTATCATCTTATCCGTCAGATCATCGATCCGACGATGAGCCTTTGAATCTCTATGACGGTGTGTCCTACGCCTAGCAGGTCTAGCAGGTGATGCAGCAGGTGCAGGCTCAGTATCCTCATCATCCAGATCTATAACTGGTGCGCTCGTCCCTGCAGTATCCGTCCCTGTATCCATCGGGACTCCACCCTCTCTCTCATCAACTTTCTCCTCATCATCAGCCTCCTCCTCAGCTGGGGCAGCTGCTGTCTCTCTATAATCCTCCATCAGTGGAGTCCAAGCGGTCTGCCAATAGTGAGGGTCATAAACAGAAAACTGGGCAGACCACCAGATCCCCTGTGGCGCAGTCACCTCCCACGGCATAGCCACGTATGGAGTAGTCAGACCTCGGGGGACTAGAATCCGCCGAGTGATCATCTCCTACAATCCAAGCGGCTTCGGAGCCGCCACCATCGTGCAAGCGCTGAGATCCATGTCCTGATAGCTAGCTATATGGGTGACAAGCCCTCCGCAGCAAATGTCTCCCTTCGCCTTGGCCTTGATCTTGTGCAGATCCTCTGCCAACATCAAGCCAAAGTCCGGGATACCTCCAGTAACCATGCAGTATAAACTGAAAAGCTCTCCCTGTCGGATCTTTTGGGGCGTCTCAGTACGCGCCAGAAGTGTCTCGCTGAATATCCGGTGGGCTAACCTAAAGGCTAAATGGAAGATGACCTTCTCCCTGGAATCTCCAGGGCGCCATCTATCTGTGTGCTCAACAATATGGGCTATCTGCCCCCAAAACTCCCTAGCTACTGATCGGGACGGGAAGTCAATAGAGGTGGGCTTCGGAAAGCCAAAAATATCTCTCCAGTACTCAAGTGGCACTAAGAAGTTCCGGTTCATCAACCGGTACTTCACAGACTGCTCTGTGGGAAGGTAGGTGAAGGAGCTAATGAACTCTAGGGTCGGCTCCAAGTAGGCTGGGGCTCGGATCTCAGTAAACTGATCCAGCCCAACTGTAGAAATCATCCTCCTAAGGTCTCCGTCTACCTAGAGGCAATCAAAAGCGGACACGTCCAGGAAGCGAGGTGCAATCACTGGACGGCCAGAAATACGGTCATAATCGACCTGGTGTCTCTCATGGATCACCGGTCGATAGGGTCGGGAAGAAGAGGAAGAAGGGGAAGGTGAGGATCTATCCCTAAGGACAAGGCGTCGATCAGAACTCATTTTCAATACAGTCACTGTCAGGTCACCTCGGTCAACTGACAACACTCAAGAATCACCTCGGCCGAGGCACAGCTCGACTGGACCGAGGCGGAAAACTGGATTCTAATTCCTTCTGAAAATTCAGTTCTTTTCCCCCAAAATCACTACAACTGCTTCCTATGGGGTACTTAAGCCTTTCCTCAACAAATGCAAGGGCAACCAAAGCCCAAATCGAAGCGAAAAAGCGAGGTAGGGTTTCGGTTTCGTTTTTACCTCGTTCGGCCGAATCGGTTCGATTCTCTTGCAGATCGATGTTGCACTGGGATCCTCTCAGTCTTAATCGCAGTTTGGAGACAGAAATCGTCGAAAACGAGCAAGAAATCGGAGAAGCGAGGTGAACTGTCGCCGCGGTCGAGGGGAAAGAGTAAAGTGAGGAGAGAGAAATCTTCCGCCTTTTATACCCTTTTCTGGACTGTTGTCACCTCGGTCGAGATGGTCTCGACTGGACCGAGGTGGTACGGACCGAGGTGGTTTTCAGAAAACCCTAGTCGCCTCGGTTGCTCAAGAATCATCTCGGTCGAGGTGTTCTGACGGCAACCGAGATGCCTCAGTCTTCTCAAATTCTCGAACTTCTGTCCTTCCAGTTATGCTCCTTCCTTAGATGTCTCCTGTTATCTGTCTAGAACGCCAAAACAAAACAAAGCAAAGCAAAAGCAAAAACTATCTAAGCTAGACTAGAAAAAGGGAAAAGAAAGCAATACCTTGGGTTGCCTCCCAAGAAGCGCTTGGTTTAAGGTCGCTAGCTGGACCATGATGCGTCTCTCAAGTGTGGTGAGAGGTGCCCTCACCCCATACTTCACCTCCATCGTGGGGTGAAGTAAGTAAGTCTATCAAACGCTCCAACAAGTGTAAATGCTCATCGGGGAATGAATCGTCTATGGGTGGATCGTCCTTCTCACGTGAAGATGCAGGTAGCCGGCTGAGGTGATCCGCAACAGAATTTTCGGATCCCTTCTTATCGCGGATCTCTAGATCAAACTCTTGAAGCAAGAGAATCCATCGAATAAGGCGTGGCTTGGCATCTTTCTTAGCCAACAAGTAACGAATGGCTGCATGGTCGGTGTAGACAATGACTTTCGCCCCTACTAAATAGGAACGAAACTTCTCGAAAGCATATACAACCGCCAATAACTCCTTCTCGGTGGTAGCGTAGTTGCGTTGTGCTACATCTAGCGTCTTGCTAGCATAGTAAATGGCGGTGGTCCGTCCATCCTTCTTCTGTCCAAGCACCGCTCCTACGGCTACATCACTAGCATCGCACATGATCTCAAAGGGCAAGGTCCAATCTGGAGGTTGGATAATAGGAGCGGAGATCAACGCTTCCTTAATCCTGTAAAAAGCATCAAGACACTCCTGCGAAAACTCAAAAACAACATCTTTATTCAAGAGGTTAGTTAGAGGTTTAGAAATCTTAGAGAAGTCCTTGATGAATCTCCTGTAGAAACCTGCATGCCCGAGAAAACTCCTCACACCTTTAACAGAACAAGGGGGAGGGAGTTTCTCAATAGTCTCGATCTTAGCGCGATCGACCTCAATGCCTCGATTAGAAACGAGGTGTCCTAGCACAATGCCTTCACTAACCATAAAATGACACTTCTCCCAATTCAAAACGAGATTAGTGTCTTCACATCTTTTAAGCACTAGCGAAAGGTTAGATAAGCAATCATCAAAAGAGGAACCATATACAGAAAAATCATCCATAAATACCTCCATGATCTCCTCTATGTACTCGGAGAAGATAGCCATCATGCATCGTTGGAAGGTAGCGGGTGCATTGCACAATCCAAATGGCATCCTCCTATAAGCAAATGTCCCCCATGGACAAGTGAAAGTGGTCTTCTCCTGATCATCCGGATGGATAGGAATCTGGAAGAATCCACTATAACCGTCTAAGTAGCAAAAGTGTGAATGCTGGGCCAACCGCTCGAGCATTTGATCAATGAAGGGAAGTGGAAAATGGTCCTTCCGTGTGGCCGTGTTTAGCTTCCTATAATCGATGCAAACCCTCCAGCCCGTAACGGTCCTAGTTGGGATCAACTCGTTGTTCTTATTCGTCACAACGGTCATCCCTCCTTTCTTCGGAACTACATGCACCGGGCTAACCCACTTGCTGTCCGAGATAGGATAAATAATACCTGCATCCAACAACTTAAGAATTTCTTTCTTCACAACCTCTTTCATGATCGGATTTAACCGTCTTTGAGGTTCCCGTGAAGTCTTATGATCATCCTCCATTAAAATTGTATGCATGCAGAAAGAGGGCTTAATGCCAATAAGATCATCTATAGTATAACCCAAAGCCTTTTGATGCTTTCTCAGGACATGCATTAGTTTAGATAATTCAGTTTCGGAAAGGGAAGCACTAACAATAACGGGATAAGTGGAATCCGGTCCAAGAAAGACATACCTCAAGTGATTTGGGAGTTGTTTAAGCTCCACAACTGGGGGTGCTTTCTGAGGGGGATCCTTGCTTCCTCCTTCCAGTGGAGTAGATCTAGAAACTGGACTTTCGGAAGTCTCAGTTGAAGTCGTCTCGCCATCGACCTCAGTCGAGGCGCAGAGGCATTGACCGAGATGTTCTTCAGTCGCCTCGCTCAGTCCAGGAAGTGCCTCGGTCGAGGTACTGCAACTGGAACCGAAACTGGAGATCTTCGTCTCCTGGGTTAGCTTCTCGGTTTTAGCTCCTGGATCCTCTTCCAGTGCTTTTAAGCTCCGTATATCTGCATCACAAGAAGAATCTATACCTTCCTCCATTAAACTGAAGCTAATAACTCTTTCGAGCGGATCGTTAATTAGGATAGGGCTCACCAATTCTCTTGATTCTTCTTCATCATAGATGTTGAAGATATCATCGCTTAGCTGCTCCCCTTTCATGGCTGCAAGTAGTGCGAACTCTACCTCATCGCCACCAATGTTGAATTTCGAAAACTCTCAGTTAAACCGCCTCGGTCGAGGTATTCTTAGGTCAACCGAGGTGAAACACCTCGTTCGGCCAGAACTCCACCGGTCGAGGTCAAAATTTTTTAAAAACCAGTTTTTTTTAAGTTTCGATGCTTTTCTCAATCAAATAACCTGTAAGTATGCATGCAATCTCAGATAAACATATAGATGCAAAAGTGAAGCATAAATATCAATATCCGGTCAATAGAGTCATACATCAAAGTCAAATAATACATCAAATACCCCATACTTGGGACACACTGTCCCAGTGGGTGAAAATAAGTCTAAAGGATAAAAGTACTCACCGGATAATAAGCTAAACTGCATAAAAAATAAGAAAGAAAAATCCTGCAGCTCTCAATAATCCTGATCCGGTGGTGGTGGTGGTGGTGGCACATACGGATACTGGGATGGGTCAAATGGATAACCCATAGTCTGCTGGAACTGTATCTCTATCATCCTACGCTGATAGTGCTGCCCCTCTAACATCTGATGAGTCCAGCTGTCAATCTGTCGGTGCTGGGCAGCAAATCTCTCATGCATGTCCACATTAAGGGCAGCATAAGAGTCTATCATCTTATCCGTCAGATCATCGATCCGACGATGAGCCTTTGAATCTCTATGACGGTGTGTCCTACGCCTAGCAGGTCTAGCAGGTGATGCAGCAGGTGCAGGCTCAGTATCCTCATCATCCAGATCTATAACTGGTGCGCTCGTCCCTGCAGTATCCGTCCCTGTATCCATCGGGACTCCACCCTCTCTCTCATCAACTTTCTCCTCATCATCAGCCTCCTCCTCAGCTGGGGCAGCTGCTGTCTCTCTATAATCCTCCATCAGTGGAGTCCAAGCGGTCTGCCAATAGTGAGGGTCATAAACAGAAAACTGGGCAGACCACCAGATCCCCTGTGGCGCAGTCACCTCCCACGGCATAGCCACGTATGGAGTAGTCAGACCTCGGGGGACTAGAATCCGCCGAGTGATCATCTCCTACAATCCAAGCGGCTTCGGAGCCGCCACCATCGTGCAAGCGCTGAGATCCATGTCCTGATAGCTAGCTATATGGGTGACAAGCCCTCCGCAGCAAATGTCTCCCTTCGCCTTGGCCTTGATCTTGTGCAGATCCTCTGCCAACATCAAGCCAAAGTCCGGGATACCTCCAGTAACCATGCAGTATAAACTGAAAAGCTCTCCCTGTCGGATCTTTTGGGGCGTCTCAGTACGCGCCAGAAGTGTCTCGCTGAATATCCGGTGGGCTAACCTAAAGGCTAAATGGAAGATGACCTTCTCCCTGGAATCTCCAGGGCGCCATCTATCTGTGTGCTCAACAATATGGGATATCTGCCCCCAAAACTCCCTAGCTACTGATCGGGACGGGAAGTCAATAGCGGTGGGCTTCGGAAAGCCAAAAATATCTCTCCAGTACTCAAGTGGCACTAAGAAGTTCCGGTTCATCAACCGGTACTTCACAGACTACTCTGTGGGAAGGTAGGTGAAGGAGCTAATGAACTCTAGGGTCGGCTCCAAGTAGGCTGGGGCTCGGATCTCAGTAAACTGATCCAGCCCAACTGTAGAAATCATCCTCCTAAGGTCTCCGTCTACCTAGAGGCAATCAAAAGCGGACACGTCCAGGAAGCGAGGTGCAATCACTGGACAGCCAGAAATACGATCATAATCGACCTGGTGTCTCTCATGGATCACCGGTCGATAGGGTCGGGAAGAAGAGGAAGAAGGGGAAGGTGAGGATCTATCCCTAAGGACAAGGCGTTGATCAGAACTCATTTTCAATTCAGTCACTGTCAGGTCACCTCGGTCAACTGACAACACTCAAGAATCACCTCGGCCGAGGCACAGCTCAACTGGACCGAGGCAGAAAACTGGATTCTAATTCCTTTTGAAAATTCAGTTCTTTTCCCCCAAAATCGCTACAACTACTTCCTATTGGGGTACTTAAGCCTTTCCTCAACAAATGCAAGGGCAACCAAAGCCCAAATCGAAGCGAAAAAGCGAGGTAGGGTTTCGGTTTCGTTTTTACCTCGTTCGGCCGAATCGGTTCGATTCTCTTGCAGATCGATGTTGCACTGGGATCCTCTCAGTCTTAATCGCAGTTTGGAGACAGAAATCGTCAAAAACGAGCAAGAAATCGGAGAAGCAAGGTGAATTGTCGCCGCGGTCGAGGGGAAAGAGTAAAGTGAGGAGAGAGAAATCTTCCGCCTTTTATACCCTTTTTTGGACTCTTGTCACCTCGGTCGAGATGGTCTCGACTGGACCGAGGTGGTACGGACCGAGGTGGTTCTTCAGAAAACCCTAGTCGCCTCGGTTGCTCAAGAATCATCTCGGTCGAGGTGTTCTGACGGCAACCGAGATGCCTCAGTCAAACTCCGTCTTCTAAAATTCTCGAACTTCTGTCCTTCCAGTTATGCTCCTTCCTTAGATGTCTCCTGTTATCTGTCTAGAACGCCAAAACAAAACAAAGCAAAGCAAAAGCAAAAACTATCTAAGCTAGACTAGAAAAAGGGAAAAGAAAGCAATACCTTGGGTTGCCTCCCAAGAAGCGCTTGGTTTAAGGTCGCTAGCTGGACCATGATGCGTCTCTCAAGTGTGGTGAGAGGTGCCCTCATCCCATACTTCACCTCCATCGTGGGGTGAAGTAAGTAAGTCTATCAAACGCTCCAACAAGTGTAATTGCTCATCGGGGAATGAATCGTCTATGGGTGGATCGTCCTTCTCACGTGAAGATGCAGGTAGCCGGCTGAGGTGATCCGCAACAGAATTTTCGGATCCCTTCTTATCGCGGATCTCTAGATCAAACTCTTGAAGCAAGAGAATCCATCGAATAAGGCGTGGCTTGGCATCTTTCTTAGCCAACAAGTAACGAATGGCTGCATGGTCGGTGTAGACAATGACTTTCGCCCCTACTAAATAGGAACGAAACTTCTCGAAAGCATATACAACCGCCAATAACTCCTTCTCGGTGGTAGCATAGTTGCGTTGTGCTACATCTAGCGTCTTGCTAGCATAGTAAATGGCGGTGGTCCGTCCATCCTTCTTCTGTCCAAGCACCGCTCCTACGGCTACATCACTAGCATCGCACATGATCTCAAAGGGCAAGGTCCAATCTGGAGGTTGGATAATAGGAGCGGAGATCAACGCTTCCTTAATCCTGTAAAAAGCATCAAGACACTCCTGCGAAAACTCAAAAACAACATCTTTATTCAAGAGGTTAGTTAGAGGTTTAGAAATCTTAGAGAAGTCCTTGATGAATCTTCTGTAGAAACCTGCATGCCCGAGAAAACTCCTCACACCTTTAACAGAACAAGGGGGAGGGAGTTTCTCAATAGTCTCGATCTTAGCGCGATCGACCTCAATGCCTCGATTAGAAACGAGGTGTCCTAGCACAATGCCTTCACTAACCATAAAATGACACTTCTCCCAATTCAAAACGATATTAGTGTCTTCACATATTTTAAGCAGTAGCGAAAGGTTAGATAAGCAATCATCAAAAGAGGAACCATATACAGAAAAATCATCCATAAATACCTCCATGATCTCCTCTATGTACTCGGAGAAGATAGCCATCATGCATCGTTGGAAGGTAGCGGGTGCATTGCACAATCCAAATGGCATCCTCCTATAAGCAAATGTCCCCAATGGACAAGTGAAAGTGGTCTTCTCCTGATCATCCGGATGGATAGGAATCTGGAAGAATCCACTATAACCGTCTAAGTAGCAAAAGTGTGAATGCTGGGCCAACCGCTCGAGCATTTGATCAATGAAGGGAAGTGGAAAATGGTCCTTCCGTGTGGCCGTGTTTAGCTTCCTATAATCGATGCAAACCCTCCAGCCCGTAACGGTCCTAGTTGGGATCAACTCGTTGTTCTTATTCGTCACCACGGTCATCCCTCCTTTCTTCGGAACTACATGCACCGGGCTAACCCACTTGCTGTCCGAGATAGGATAAATAATACCTGCATCCAACAACTTAAGAATTTCTTTCTTCACAACCTCTTTCATGATCGAATTTAACCGTCTTTGAGGTTCCCGTGAAGTCTTATGATCATCCTCCATTAAAATTATATGCATGCAGAAAGAGGGCTTAATGCCAATAAGATCATCTATAGTATAACCCAAAGTCTTTTGATGCTTTCTCAGAACATGCATTAGTTTAGATAATTCAGTTTCGGAAAGGGAAGCACTAACAATAACGGGGTAAGTCTATCAAACGCTCCAATTTGGTCATCCCCTTGAGAATATAACATGTGGAAGCTTCTCTCTCACCGCTTGCAAACCATCATCGTTGATGCCAGATAAATTTGTTCGCCCCGATGCTAGGTATTGAATGTACTTGATAGCAAATATTCCGCAGCTACCCCTGAAGTATACAAACCATATGTACATATAAGTATTTGTGTAGCCCGGGAAATATTATGTAATGATGTAAATTACTGTTATCGAAGTTACCCATCAACATTGGACTTCAGACTAGTTTTTCTGATAATTTTGAATGGCATCCTCAGTTTGTCGCCTAGCTTCGTGTGCTTACCATGTAGCCGAATTACCTGAGGGAACATAACTGCCAAAGGTTCGAGTAACTGCTGAATTCTTTCTTCTTTTATGTACATAACTTGTGGGTCGTATACATAAATGGTCCAATCCAGTAAGTTGATCTCCAACGTGACCCAATGTGAATCCAGAAGGTTAAAGGGGGAATATATCTTGTCAATATCGTACAGTGGATTCTTGAATATAGTTGGGACATCTTCAGTTATCACCTGGAACATTTTTTCGTTGAATTTGGGTTTCTCATTCTTCACATCTACATACTTAGCAAATGTGGTCCTATTGTATGCCCTTGTCCATTCAGTTGAAATCACAACTATCCTTCTAAATCTTTTTGAATCCTGAACAATACTTTTGCGAATATGCACCAACATCTCATCAATTGCGTGAAATGTGCAACGTTAAATTTTTAGTATGTACATAGTGTTATTTACATAATCGATTAATGTACACAATGTTATTGACCGCTTACCTCGTCTTTTATCCAACCACCAGGCTTCAATATATCCTGAATTGCTGATCTTGTAATGTTCTTGATATATCCCCTGATCGAACCTTTACAGTCCTTGTTCTTCACCTAGTCATATAGACTTTGACGCTCATTCAAATCCAGAATGCTATTGGTAGGCTCCTTCGGTAAGCTCGCATTTTTCATGTATGGGGTACGTACATATTTACTGTCCTTCTTAAGCCTTAAATCAATCCTGCGTGCTGGTTGGGCTTCCTCGATGCCCTGTTTAACAATTTTAATGTGTCATATTTTCACACATAATATTGATACATAATATTGTTGTTATATTACAATTAGTTGACTTACATTACATAATGTCAAATGTCTTCTAAAATATACAGTACATATTACATAATATACATTTATGGTGGTCATACCTCACTGGATCCACCCCCTAATTCTTCGATCTTTGCATCATCTATAATGTCTTCCTTGGCAACATCAGCACATATAGGAGTCTGTTCGGGAGCATTTGATTTTTTCACAGTTTATGTGATAAGATTATTGATTTTTTTTCTCTGTATGCTTGCAAGATAAATAAATTGTTGTGTTCATCTTGTCGTACAGGGTGCCCAAATCCCTGGAATATGTGGTGAGTTCATCAATCAGTATCCCTTGATGCTCGACCTTCTCAGCGAGGTCTTTCTGATCTCGTTGAATGATGTCCAACTTATCCATAAGTTCAGCAACTCACGTTGGTTTAGGTGTGTCCATTCTATTATATACATAAAAGAAATTTAATGAAAATAGGCAGTGGTTCTATATCTATTATGTATTGGGTATGAAATTGTACATACCTCGTAGGTTCATTGCTTTTAGGTTCATCATTCCTCACTTCTTCCACAGTAACCTCATCTAGTGCCTTTTTTGGTGAAAGTGTGGGGTATGCTTCCACATTTGATTGAGCATTTTTTTACTTGTCTTTTGTTTTACTCCTCGATGATATGTATACCATTATCAGTGTGTACATAACCATAACATTATTTCATTTTTTGTGAAACAGTTAAATGAACTAACCTTGTGTGGGCATGGATTTTGTCTTCGCCAGACTTGTCAATTTCGACACTAATAGTTTCGGTTGCAATCTTAGTTGGAGGTGCAACGGTATCTTTCATGCTTGATTCTTGAATATGGTAAATTCCCTTTGTTGTCCTCCTTGAGGATCTACACAAAATGTGTATTCTTACGAGTATGAACATAGTTATTGATATATTTTTATGTAATTGTGTAAACATAATATTGATACACAGCTTGTTTGTTCTTGATCTTTGGCTTCAACCAACTTGCCAATTTCAACATTAATCTTTTCCTTATCCTTTTTAACTGATGGTGCTTGGGGTTCTTCCATAGAAGATGGAATAATGGGATCTTTTCCCTTTGATATCCTCTTTGAAGATCTACACAAAATACATAACTCAGAAACATAATGTTTTTTAAGTAATTGTGTACAGATGTAGCTAGCCTTGTATGATCATAGACCTTGGCTTCACCAGACATGTTAACTTCAACGTTCACCTTTTCCTTTTGCTTTATAGGGGAGGGTGCTTGTGTATGCTCCACAGATGATGGGTGAATAGGATCCTTTCCCTTTGTTGTCCTATTTGAAGGCCTACACAAGTTACAATAGTTCGACACATAATCTATTTATATAATTGTGTACACATAACATATACTGAATGCAAACCTTTTTGTTTGAACGGTTGGAATGTTTGCATTTGGTTTTCTTTTCCTGCTTTGCTTGTCCTCCTCTGTTACATTTTAATATACAAAAAATAGAAATTCATACACATTAAGACTTATGTACATACATTCCATTGTGGTGAATATTACCCTTCTTCTTAGGCGGATCAACAAATGCATCGTCATCTGAATCAACATCACCAATATTTCTGATGACAATATTGGGGCTATCAAACCTAAATTTTAAATATTAACACATAAAATGTATCAATCTTGGACAGTTTTCAATAATTTGTAAATAAAGTGTGTTAAAACCATACCTGAATGTTTCCTCTTTAGCGTTCACTTCGCTGGGCCTTGTTATTATCACCTCTGCATCTTCAAATCCAATATCAAATAGGAAGTCAAGCCTGGCATCTTCGCCCTCAATTGGCAACCAGTCAGTGTCATCGTTCTCAATGAGTCATTCAACAGTTTTGATGTCCTCTTTCTTTAGGGTATCCACAATACCCTTTATCTTAGCATATCCGGGAAACGGCTTGCCGGACTTCCCAGATCTTGAGACGTACCGCAAACACATTGGTTCCGCCTCTTCATCATTAATGCTTGCGTAGTATTGTGCAAGCTTTGGTACAGAATGAAACAGCAAAATCTGTGGAAAGCAATAAACATAGGCAAGTGCAAACCTGTAGTGCAAGGGGAAACCCTCTAATGTTGTACCCTCCATTAGGTCGTTTTTTGCCGGCCTCACAGGATTGGAGGTACCTCATTGTCTGGTTAAAAGCCAAACGCCATGAGATAGAATTAAATATACTCATTTCATTCACAATGTTGATGGTCTGTTGGTAAACCTGTGTTTTTCTGTCCTTTGCAACAACCACTGTTTCAATAAGCAACATTAGATCCATTTTTAATTTGTGGGGTGACTCTTTAGGTACTCTTGAATAGATCTCCTCCAAGTATTTGGTTGTGCATCTTTCAATCCCAACCACTTTCCTCATATCAACATCTAGTAAATCATCAATAGAATGGCCAGAGTCGTCAGAGCAGTTCAGTCCAATAATGTCGGAAAACTCTGTTAGTCCAAATCTACTAAGAGCATTGTTGATGCCGAACCACATGGAATTCTCCTTGTCTTCACCTCCCTCATGAGCATATGACGTGTATTACTTGATTGCTCATCTTGAGCCTTGTGCTCATATGAATTAACGGAGCAAAGGGGTCGTTTCTTACTTTGGTCTTGTCTTCCTCACTCAGACCGTCCATTATAGTGGGGATCATTATTGGCCTACAGCAGCAGTTGATCCTAGCCATCTCATTCTTATCATTTTCATCTCATTTGTATGTAAACTATAATAACATAAGTCAGTTTTGCATGATTAATTTTATGTACATATGAGATGAGAAATATTATATTTATATTAAAATGCACACCTTAAGCTGGGTAGTGTGGATGTCATACATTCTTGTAGAATCTTGTGTGTAAGTGTCAGTCATCCTCTGTTACAATTACAGTGCAAACAATTAATGAGTTTATTCATGCATGATGTATAGAACATAAAATGTGCATGTGTATGTTGTGCATAATGAAAATTATGTAATGCTTGATGATTGTTAACTGTGTAAACATAAATATGATTTACATACTAAAAAATGTACATAATATACATTATGCTTGATGATTGTTAGTTGTGTAAACATAAATATTTATGTTAACATAATATTATGTGCACAGAATTAATGTTCTATCGTAATATGCTTTATTGTGTATACATAAAACATGAAGAAGGTTCTACCATATCATGATTTCCTACATATGGTTTCCTAAATCAATCATTACAAATACCTGTGAGGAAGACCTTGCACCTGATTTATCTGGTTGCTTCTTCATGTGAGGCTTAATACCCCTCATTTCTTTTCTTGCCATTGTTTTTCTTCTAATCAGGCAATTGCAATGTATCAGTTAGAGTTGTCAATGTCAATTGAATGATATAAATAATATGTGGTAAGTATATCATGATTTGATCTAATGTACATATCTAAATCAACATCAGTCTGTACATAATCTATTTTTTTGGTCAAATAGAGTCAGTCAGAACAAATCTCCATCAATGTATGTACACATCTAAAGCATCGTTTATCTGTCAGTGCATATAATATTTGCTTGTGTATCATGAAACATTTGTCTATGTGTACATAGCTTAAATGTTTTGCTACACACAACATCAACAGAACAAATAACACCAAATTTAAACTATTTCCGATTTTAAAATATACACAATCAACATTTTTGTCCAAAAAGTTCATACATAACAACTCTTGATCAGTGTATGTACACAATCACTATCAAACCTGTAAACTGGTGTACATGCAAACTAACAATGAACAATATTCTTCAAACACGAAATAAATAGAACAAACAATAATATAATGCAACATTTTTCAGATTATCAATGTAGACAGATTCATACATAACAAAATC
This sequence comes from Fagopyrum esculentum, assembly GCA_033239045.1. Taxonomy (NCBI): domain Eukaryota; kingdom Viridiplantae; phylum Streptophyta; class Magnoliopsida; order Caryophyllales; family Polygonaceae; genus Fagopyrum; species Fagopyrum esculentum. The sequence goes on from BSUD01000006.1 coordinate 114,327,074, forward strand.
AAGAATCAATTTATGTACACAATCACTATCAAATACTGTAAATAGTTGTGCATGCAAACTTAAAATGTACGGGATTCTTCAACCCCCAAGCTTCAATTTCGATTCATAACTTCCAGATCTAGAAATAAATGTCAACTTTACCAAAAAATTACTAAAAGTTGGAAACAGTTTTTCTTTGTTAGGAATCCAATTCATTCTTCCAAAATCAAGGCTTGAACATGCATTCCCTTTGGAAAATTGGTTTATATCGTATTTCCGAAAACTTTTGTAAACGAAGAACTGATTTTTTTCAAAAAAAAACCGTAGAAAAAACGGTGAGGAAATCATACTTGCGTTTAACGACGGGAGTAATGGATTCGAGGTTTCGATTATCGTTTAACCAATTGCTAACTATTACCTGTTGAAGACGAACAAATAGACGACGATTGACTGCGAGTATTGTGAGATTCTTTCGCCACCGGCAAGTTGAACTCTAAGACTCTGATGGCTCTGCTATGACGAGAATCGTTTCAAACGAGAGCGTTTTCTGGTTTTTGGTAGCAGTTGAAAAGGCGAGAAATTTGGGCTATTAAATAGGAGAATCTTTGTCGGTTACCTTCTTTAACGTGCTCCGATTTTCTAGCTTATTTTTTGGCTTAATTAAAATATTTACCATATTAATAACTTCCATCCACATCATAACATCCTATTTATTGCCCGAATTATTTTTTTCTGGAAAATAGAAAAAATCAGGGACCTTGTTTGTATCCTATGAAATTAAGTTACCCTACTACCTTAATCTTCTCAAATAAAATCACCTGGTAAAATATAATTTTTTTTGAGTCGTAGTAAGTTTTTTTATAGTGAACCGGTTACGTTAATTTGATGAAAACACCCTTTATTGTTTTTAGAAAAATATTATATGGAAATCTTTGATTTTTTTGGCTCGTCAAAATCCTATATAGTAGGGAAAAAAATTACAAACAAAATCCTTACTTTATTTTGACAAAGTTAAGTTTATAATATCATCGATTATCAACTCCACATGATCTATCAACATCGAGAAGGTTAACCGGATTTGCAGTGAGAAGCGAATCCGCCTCTACTAACCCGCTTAGATAACCTCTTCGCAACGTCTCGTGGATACCCAGCGAACAACAATTGCCTCAACTCACCATGATGGCCACTTCCTACTAATTATAGCCACCTTCGCTCCCTCGAGACTTCCTTCACGAGATCTGATGACCGCAACCACAACTACTCCACCCCCTCTGAGCACTGCTACATCAAGATTCACATTGAAAACTCCAAATGGTGGTCCAGTCTAGCCCGGCATATTGGCCCCGGCCAGTGCACCACCGGTCTGAGCTGCCTATCCCTAACAATAGGAATGCAGACCTCCTCAAACAACACCTTGTTTCTTCTCTTACAAATAACTCTTTCAAAGCATTATTCCCATCATTTGTAAGAATATTGTTCACCAAGTCATGATTTGTGACGGAAAACTCTTATAATTTTGCTCTAATAAAATATAACTCATATATCTATATATACATTAACACGTCGTGTTTTCTAAAGAATTTATGTTGTTCACTGGTTTGTTAAATGTTCTTCTTGCTTCGTTATTCGTGCTCGTGTTTGTATGTTAATAATAATTGTTGTGTTGCTCGTGAACAAATCCATCTATGAACTCAGGGTTCATCTACTCGTGTTTTTAACCATCTCATTGTCGCTAAAGTTTGTCATATTTTATTGGTATTTTTACTAACGAGTTCAATTTTTATCATTAGCCGTTCATTTTCTAATATTTCAAAAATGAACTTTTATCCTAAAAAAATGAACGCATATTTTTGTTCATAACTTGGAGGGAAAAAATAGAGCAATGGTAACAAAATAAAATAAACACCTAACATAAGAAAATGGCTGAATTGGCATTTAGGGCTTTTTACACTATAGAGTTGAAATTTAGAGCCTATCAATTACAAATTGAGAAATAGGGCTCCTACTTTACTAGACTAATTCATAAATAGGACAAAAAGTTGACAAAAGTGATGACTAATGAGTGATGGCTGATGTGAGTGCTGACACTTTTGATTGACATTTGGAGTAAATTTGAGGCCAAAAAACGCAGCCCTCTACCCAGAAAAAATTTGCTTACCCAAAAATCCGCTTACCCAAATAATGTCACTATCATACCCAAAAATAAATTTGTCAAAGTACATAAACATACTCGAAAATAACATACCCAATAAATCAAATATCAAAATAAAACAATATCCATAAATTGGATAATATTTTATATTTATACTCAATTTAAACATCACTTAATACAAAATCCATACCCAATTTAAATTTGTCATACCCAAAATTTTCAAAACTCGATATTGTACACAAACATCAATATCAAATGACATTTGGTCATTACCCAAAAATTCGCTTGACATTTGATCATTATAACACATTTTGGGTAACCATAAAACATACTCACGATATCACTATATACTTAATAATAAGGAATATATTAAAAAGACAATACACGTATAAAAGCATACCCAATTTGAATTTGTCATAACCAAAATTTACACAAATCGATATTGTACCCAAATATAAATACCAAATGACATTTGGTCCATGTAACACAATTTGGATAATCATAAAACATACCCAAAAATATCACTTTAAGCATACTCAACAATAAGAAACATACCACAAAAACAAAAAACATATACCCAATAATTAGAAAAATACTACAATTCATATTTGGGTAACGAAAACAATGTCACCCAAAAAAATTAAATATTCATGGACTTAAAAATTTCATCAAACTAGCTACATTAACAAAAAAATAAAAGTAAACATGTAAAAAAGGTATTTAGACTAAAAGTAAACATCTAATCACTATCATTTCAATTAAAGAAATTATTGCCCCTATTTTCTAGTTTCCATACCTACTTTTTCTTTCTTTTATATAAAAGCCTAGTTTACAAAAGATAATTTTAAGGGGTCCCATTTCCCTAATTAATTCTAAAAAATAAACACGTGGTATAAAAAAATGAACAAAATTTCACCTCCCTCCCCTATCTTTAGGAACCTCCTCACCGGAACCAACATCAATATAAATATATAAAACTTAGGGCCTGTTCATTTCCCATATCTTGATATCAGTATATCAGATATGGATATCAATGATATCGATATGAGATTGATATCTGATATTTGTGTTTGGCAATATAGTGAAGTATATCAGATATCAACAAACTCGATATCCATGTTGTAAACCATGTCCTCCACATCCTCATATATTCAACAGAGAACATGTTTGTAAAAAAAATAAAAATTGAACCTTGCAAAAGATCAGTAGAGAAAGGTAAAAAAGACAAGTGAAGGATGTGGAGATACAACTCATAGTCACAGAGAAGCAGAAGATGTCGGAAATGGCGATGAGATTGTGAAGAGAAAGAGGGTAGAGATGGCGGAGAACTTGTTCAGAAACAGAGAGAGCAATAACGATAATTAGGAGAAGAATTGATATCGGTGAATTTGTAGGGATATCAGAATCTATAAATAAGTAAAGTATGTAGATATGAGTATATCACTTTGATATCGATATATTCAATTACTAAACACGGATATCAAATACGTGATATCCATATCCATATCTGATATCAGGATATGGGAAATGAACAAGCCCTTGAGTGATAACTTAACAATATATTTTAGGCATTAGGTATCAAGCATATGAATATGAAAGCTAGGAATAGGATAGTGAAGAGAGACTAGAGAACACAATAGACCCACCAAAACTGTGTGAAGGGGTTTTAATAGTTCATGTGGGCTGCAAATGCATTGAATTTTGCATCTCCCAAATCCTTTTCATATATAGATATAGATAGAGCATGCTTCTTCACATAAATACTATAGGATAAGCATCAAATGAAATGAAAATTTATACTTTAGTCCTAGTTTTGAATAAAACATACAAATAGTTAAAATGGAACATAAATGCAACATACAAATAGTCTATGAAAAAACCTTGTAATTTATGGTTGTCACCACACTATTTCATCTTCTTGTCATTCCTGCCCCTCTTTCTGAAATCGCGGTTTTCTTCTGAATAATGTTTCTTTGTCAAAAGTTTGGTCATGGCTTCTCTTACGGCCTCTGCAGCTGCGGATAAAACCTTATCGTCAACTGATACACGTCCTTGCAGTTTCTCTAAGAGTTTCTCCCCACCCGGTATCTGGTGATCTTCCAATACTATAGGCTTGTTGTCAGCTGAATCTGATGTGGTTTTGTTTAGATTGGTTATTACTCTAACCCGTGCCAAAGATGAGGCATTCAAGCCTGGTAGATTAGAAACACCGGTAGTCATCCATAAATACTCCCCTGACGAGGCACAACTTAGGCTTGTGGGGATGAAAGTCTCTTCTGTGATTAAGATCACCTGTAATAGGGAGAATGGTTTAGGAACGAAGTGAGTTCGACGATCTTGATGTCCTGATCTACAGTGGTCAAAAGGCTAATTATACTTTCTCCTAAATTTTGCAATAATACAAAGCTGTACTGCATTATCCAAAGGAAATTTAGAGTAACAAATAGGCAAAACAGATAAGACAACGAGCCAACATAAGTAGGACTTGTAGGCAAGTTGCAATGAATAAGACAGGCCTTTGGCTGGGCGCCTGGCCAATTATTTTTCCATTGAAATGGAAAATATTATTGAACTTACCTTCACAAAAGAAAGAGCTCTGGCAGAGATGTCACAATTCAAGAGGGCAATCCCTTGCAATCTGAGTAGCAGCGTTGGCTATTAGAAACTGTGATTGAGCAACATACTGCTAATGCAAGTTTAAGATGAAAATAGTCATGAAGATTCTAGAGAATCAAAGGAACTTGCCCTTGAAGTGCAACAGCAACCAATGATCCATTAGGAATGGTGCATATATCAGTAACAGCTGGCTGCGACTCCTTAGCAAAACCCGCCTTTACGAAGTAAATAATCGGTCAGAAAACTGGGAATGGTTCGTGATTTACGAACCAAATCTTGGTTGTGACATGTATGTTCTTGAATATCATATAAAAAAAAACAATGGATCCAGAGTTTCATACATTATAAACTAATGCAAAAGGCTCAATTCATAGCTCTATAAAACAAATTGATTAAATGCTAGATTGCTGATGGGAAAAGGATCAATTGTAACACAGATGATGGGCAGGAGATGCTTCATGAAAAAATGACTTTCAATCTTCTAACTCCTCAAGGATGGTAACTTACCTCAGATCCCACTTCGCATGTAGAAAGAAGAGATCCGGACAAAAAATCCCACAAGCAAACCTGCACAAGTGAATAGAAGTTCATGTTCATCTGGGAGGCACAAAATGGAAATGTGCATCGTTAGGTGTAACAGACCTAACATTTTATAGTAATTATGAGTATCAGACGCATTACTAACCTTTGAATCACCACTTCCAGAGAGAAGAAATCCCTGTGGATGATCTAGGTTGTTTACCAATGCAAGGCAGGACACAAATCTGCAACAGTTAAAATTGAATCACAATAGGCGGTAACTAAATATTTTTTTATTCAATGCACCTGTTAAAATCTCTAAGAGCACAGACTTTTTGTTTGTATGAAACTTTTATAATATCCGCAGTCTGGAGTGTACATTTATAAGGCCCAAATAGCAATGTTCCAAAAGTGAACATTTGGCATATGTGAAGAATCGAAGATTGAAGAATATAGCTATGTGTTGTACAATAGCCAATATCGCATAACTCTAATCCCACACATTTTGTTATGCAGGGTAACATCAGAACTGAGGCATATTACATTTCAACTTTAAAGGCCGTCAACTTCTAAGAACAACTAATGCCATAAAATGCCAACATTCCTACATCGATACTGATCACAACCAGAAAATTGAATATGAGTTACATAACTAGCTGTCAGATCACACATTTACCCTCTTAAACTTTTTTACACATCACATCTACAAAAGTTACCCCAATGAACGGAAGATATACAGACATGTTAACCAATTCCAACATATGAAATAAGGTGAATGTATGTATATTTCTTCCACGTCCCGAACCAAATGTGATCAGATCATTCCCATTCCATCTTTAATTATAGTAACTAGTTGCTTATTCAATCATAACAATTTTAACTTAAAAGAACAAAAGAGGATTGATAGAGTATAGACTTACTCTGAGTGACCCAGGCAGAAGCTTTGGATTTCATGTGCTCCTCCCAAGGGGTTTTCCGGAAACATGGTGGCCTATGACCATAAAATTATTGATTCACGATTAAAAAAGGACATTAGAGTTTCATTGCTTTCGTTTGACTACAAAGTTGACTCACACGAATTTTAAAATCACGGTCAGCACTAAGTAAGAATCGCCCATCTGGTGAAAATTCCTGCATACAAATATTAATGTGTGTCTTAGAATAAATCTACTAATAGAAAATATAAAGCCACCACCATTGACAAGTCCCACACACCAGACTAGTGATGATACTACAATAGTGGGCAAGTAAAGGTACTGGCTTATGATCTAGCGTGGCTTGGTTTTCATTCAGCCCCTTCAGATCTACGACCCGGACAACTCCAAATTTGTCAGCAAAACAAACGAACTTCTCATCTTTGCTTATAGCAACTGCACTCACCCTCTTCTCTGAATTCCTATTATGATGCACACATTTTTAAAAAATAAAAACGGTAGCAAAAATAATTCAGCGCAAAACTATTTCAAACAAAAAAAAACAGTGTGCACTCGACTTACACAGAAAGAATGCATTGCCATGATTTAGAGCACCAGATCTTAACAAGCTTGTCATCACCAGCAGAGACCAAAAACTTTCCACTTTCACTGAAACGAACAGCTCTGATAGAATCCTTGTGAAGTAGCTCTTTGGAATCATTTGCTAAACAAGTCAAAGAATTTCTCCTACAAACAAAAATTCCAATAAGCACAAATTGAAAACTAAACCTACACACACATATTGAAATCCTTAACTTTTCACCAAGCATGATATACATCATACATATCAGAGTAACTTGTTGTTGATTTCAACATTCTTTTTTCCATATCAGGTCAATACTATAATCCTAAGTAGTTTAGGTTCATGAGGAGCAAGTCAAGCATCATTTCACAGGCTAAAACTTTCTTCAAATCCAGGACACGAGTAAACTAATATTACACAAAGCAGAGAGTAATATCAGAATGTGCAGTTCTATCTTGGTTGAGCACAAACACTGCAAATTTCCAGCATTTTCAACACGAAAATATTCTACAATAATAAAATATGAAACAACCAAAGAAGGAATCTGAAAATAGGAAGTAAATTACTCTAGATCGAAAACTCGTAGGTCGGAGCCGACAGCGACGGCGACGGAGGAATGAAGAGGATGAACTGCTATAAGAGCAGGAGCAACCTCCGTATCTCGGTTACCGTCTTTGTCATCGGTGTGCGCTTCCTCCGCTTCCAAATTCAATTCAGCGTCGTCCTTCACCATCTCCGTCTCCGTATGAGCTCCGGCGTCACCATTCTTCTCCTCCATCTCTGAACTCCCTCTGTCGCTTGGTCTGTAGGGTTTTAGGGTTGTTAACTTGTTCAGTTTTCAAAACGAGTCTTCTTTACTCAATTAATTCAGTATAATGCAATAAAATGTATAAATAATCTCCCAAAAAAAAATATATCATATTTGTTGGTTTTTTGAAAAGCAAAAAATGAATTTAATTAATAAATTTTCTAATGTGTGTCATAAATTTGATAAGTATTATAAACCGATACCCTAATGTATGATTTTTTAGTTTTTAAAAATAAAAATTACTTAAAATAAATATAATAACTAAACTTACATTTTTAATGTTTAGAGTTGTTATTTTTATTGTTGATGATTTGAGTTCAACATCTATGTATTTTTGTTTTTTTTTATTTTCGTTTTTTATTATCGTTTGTCTGAGTTTGACCGTAGATTTTTTCATCTTTTTGTTCACTAGAGATGTACAAAAGTAGAAAACATTTTTTTAAAAAATTTCATCCATTTTTTATAAAAATTTTCAGAATATCACCTAAATATTTTATATATATATATGTACAAAATAAGGTAATTTTGAAATTAAAGCTAATTTGTTGTTTACTTGCCACTTATTGCTATTTTAGTAATTTGTTTATCACGAAGCTGGTGCATTTGACAACTTATTCGACATCTAGATCCAACATGTGACATCACCTCATATATCGAATCACTTACAAAACTGAACGCTCTTGTAAGCATAATGAACACTTGAGGTCTTGAACATCCGGATTCATTAAGATAATACAACCTTTCTTTTATTCCATGTACCGATTTTTCCCTAATCAGATATGAGTTTACCTCACAATACTGTAAAAATTGTGGACTTTAAACAACATTTCATGATCATAAAAAGAAATTAAGGAGCACTTGACTAATACATTACATAACCACATGAGAATCAAACTCCTTTTAGTTTCGAATGTCCGGGATAGACCTGAAACCTGAAACACTTTCGAGTTTTGACAGCAAAACCACATATGATGGGTTTAGGGCTTAGGACTACAGCCTTCAGCTGCGTTGTTCCAAGTATGGTCCCATAGCACCGGGTCATTGGAGCCACACGTCGCCAGATAGGTCTTTCATGATCCATAGTTAATGCTTCAGCATCAGAGGTGGGTTTAATGTGACCATAATCAAGACCCACAACACCTCCAAGCACATATATCTCTCTTCCCAACCTAGTCATACCATATCCGATTTTTCGTTTAAACTCAGACGATAATGAACTTACCGGTTTCTTCTTCTTGTCTGCTTGTTTCACAATAATGCCATTGCCCATCACATGGAGCTCCTCATTTATCACCACCGTTGGACCCTGATGTAGCCATCCATGATCCTCAACATGCCAGTCTGACAAAGGTGTATGCAAAACCTGAACCGTTGACAAACCCTTGTGCATAACATGCATACTTTCCCCCATTACAACCCCTAAGCAAGCAGAGTTGTAAGTGTGAGGTAAATCTTGAATTGGCATCCACTGATCATTGCGAGGATCGTATACCTCCGATCGTGTAGTTGATTTCCGGCTGCTAATAAAACCACCTCCAACAACAATCTTTTCACTTAAAACACAACATGCAAACATAGCTTTTGGGACCAGCATGGATGCACACTGGGTCCACTTCCTCACCACAGGGTCATATGACCACATTTCGTTGGTTGCAAAATTCCCGTCATGGTCACCGGTTAGTGGGTCCACGGCACCACTCCCTCCACCCAGTACAAACAGCTTTCCAGCAGTGGAGACAACACCGAAATTAGAAAGGTGCCTTATCCTTGATGGAAGGACAGGGATGGTGATCCAAAGATTGTCGATGGGATCATAGAGTTGCCACAGATTATCTGGCTCATATACACATACGCATAAAAGTTCATGCGACAAACCATTATCCTTCCGTGCTTTGAACAGTTCATGGCTACGGATTGCACCTCCCCAGGCATGAGATATTATCTCCAACTTAGGGTAAAGGTGATAAGGAACAAAAGCAAGGCACCTCAAAGCGACAACATCAGGTAGACCTTCAATAAGTATAGACATGATACGATAATATTTTCTTTTAGTTGATTCCTGAAAAAAAAGTCATTCAAATAATCAAAAAAATCATTCAAATAATCAAAAAAAATCATTCAAATAATCAAACCAACAGTAAAAAAACAAGTATTTTGGATCACAAATCATAGTCAATCCAAGGACAGCAACAAGATATGATCATATATTATAAATATAAGAAAGAAGTTGAAATACACGCTAGGTTGTTAACAATAGTGAAAGATGACACATCCATAGGTAGAATCAATTAAACTACTGACGCCTCAAACAACTATTCACCTAACTCTCTACATTCAATCAGTAGAGTGAAATAATATTTTACGGTTTCTTTCCATCCATACACAACCAGAAATGAAAGTTTCCCCCTCCCCTCTGAATCACACTTACATTATATTAGCTCAACTATATCTTGCAATTACGATTGGTCTACAAATATTGATCCTTAAATACTTGTGTCAATTATCATCATCAATAGCCTAGGATCACCGAGATGAGTGCATCACAACAAAAATCAGTCTAGGCAAGACACATATTTGAAAAATGATCTGATCAGCACAGATCCAGTATGCAAAAGACCAAAAAGATTGTACTAGCTCGAGAGCAAAGCACATTATAATAAAAACTATTGTCACACATTTCTCAATCTTCCTCGAATCAGAAGGAAAAGCACATCAACACACCATAAACTCTAAGACTTCCCCGTACAAATACAACTTGCAATATCCTACAGATTTGATACGCGAAACCTGACTGGAAAATCCAAATTACGCGTACTATGTAAAATTCACACGATTACAATCGGCAGAAGATTCGAAGAAAGGGACAAACAACACTGAGAATCTACGATGTCTTTGTTGCCAATGAAACGCGAGGTAAAGAAGGAGAAGAGAGGGGGTTTTGGTTTGCAGGGTGGTGGAAGAGAGAGATGGCAAGGGAAGATTAGGAGAATACGCAACAACGACAGTGCTTCAAGACAACGATCAATTTCCAGCCGTTGGATTAGTTGTTCATTTAATGCATTTTGACCATAGGATTGGGGAATTTGGGGCTTGAATGTACTTGCACGCCAAATGCGCAAACTACAATAATTTTCATTTTTGCACCCTAAAGTTCTTATGAGTTTCATTTCTTATCCAATTCTTTGAAAACAATTTTGTCTCAGTTTTTTTCCATTTTTATTTGCACCTACAATTTATTACGAAACAATCAAATTGAACACACTACAAAGGTGGATCCCAAGAGCACCACTCGTCCGCCTCCCACTCACATGAGAGTGCGTCCGAGACTTGTAAACCCTAAAAATTTCTTCCCGCCAAATTATAATCATTGCACTCCAACGCTCAATTTTGGCGTGTTTTGGCATATTGGGTGCATTCTCATTGAGCCCTGGACGCGAGCACGGGATAAACGTTTCCATTGAGTCCGGTAGACCCATATGTGGTGCGTCTAAAACCGAATCTAACACTATAATTATGAGCGTTCAAGTAATTGTTGAAATTTGCACGAAACATGAGCTAGGACGCATTCTCATTGCTTTTGAAGGTGTAGGCTAAGTGAGTCCGAGAGTTGCATGTTGAGTGCAAGAGGAGACGGCTTCGCATGTATGGAAAATGGGGGAAGTTGTTTGGGTAAATGATAATTTTATTATTTTTCTTATTAATTAAGGGTTCATTTATTTAAAAATAGTAAATATAATTACAAAATAAAACTAGTGTATTACCCGCACCTTGTGCGGGTTGAGTTTTAATAAATACTTTATAATTAAAATTTTATATTTATGTTTTTGTAAGATAAAAATCCGGATAATGAAAGTATAATTGTTATTATTATTTTAATTTTATTTTAAGATTTTTCTTCTTATAATTAATTATATATTATATATAATTAATATAATTAATTAGATCACGTTCTTTTACTTAAAGTTTGTAACTTATAATATAATTTTTTTAATAATTATTTATTAACTTTGAATAAAAATAAATATATTTAGAATTTGATTAGAAGATTTATTGAATTTCTAAAAATTAGTAAAATTTTATAAATTAATCATAGATTTGGAGATTTGTTTTTTATTTTCTATCAAAGATAACCAAAATAACAACTTTTTAAAAAATTTTGGGAGTTCCGTGAATTATGGCGTTGACACGTGGCAAAAAAGGCTCTCCTTTAATACATATATAAGATATAAGATAACTATATATAAGATAGTCTTAACTTCTTTTCAAATATATATTTTAAAAAACCCTAAACATATTTTAAAATAGTCTTTATCTTCTTTTCTTTTTCTTTATTATATTTCTAATCAAAATTATTGTTTTCAATTGATGAATAGTATGTTGATTATTTAATATATTGAGAGCTTAATCTCTTTCTTACACGAAAAGAAATCCACCCTTTATATGTAAATTTCGTAAATAATGTTTGATTTTGGATTTAAAAAAAGTTGGGATTAGAGTTAAATTTGGCCCACTTTTTAGCTTTTCCCCACCTTATATTCTATTTTTAAACCAGACTCTAATTTCTTCTTAAATAAAATTGAAAATCTATCCTTAAAATTTTCATCTTTTGTATTTTAACTGCTTAATTAAATAATTATTATTATTTAAAATAAGAAAGTTGATTTTCATAATTATGTTCTCAATAAATTGTCAACAATAGTTGATAATTCAATTATAAATTGTCAATATATTGAAAGCAAAGAAAAATAATTTTCCAATATGAGTCAAGAATAAAATTAAAAATTACATTCCTAATTTTAAAACTCAAATAGAACCGTTCCTACCAAATAATTTTTTTTCCCTCTAACAAAACAAATGAAAACATTCATTTTCATCAATTTTGAGTCATTTGCTAGAATAAATGTAATTAAAATATCTCTAGTTATAAGCGTCCAGTTCCATAACAAATTATACAATAATTTAATGAAACAAATCCGATACAACAAATATTACAAAAAAAAAAACACTTCACCCAGAAAAAAACAAAACAAAATTCATATAGTTCCTTATATAATAGACAACAAATTCCGAGCAAAGTTTGCAACGAAAACCATGGAAGCGAACAAAGCAAAGCCAAACTTTATAGCATGGCCCTCTGATGTGTCTACGGAAGGACTTCCTTTGGATCCTGTCGATGTGGATGTAGTTGTACTCCCTGCATTTGCATGTAAAAAAGAATTTGTTAAGTATGTATACAGTATATCATCCCCAACGACGATGACATTCCGATGATTATCTTACCGGCGCCAGTGCAACGGCTGATGGAGGGGGTTTGGACCTTGCAAGCGGTGGGGAGCTGAAGAGCTTGTGTGCGATTGATGTTTATCCCCAACGACGATGAATCTGAGCCGCTGAGCACTTGGCACAAGCACTGTGGCTGTGAATTCACCACGCTTCCTAGCTGGGAGCAGCACCCTGACGACGGTTTCGATGAGTTCCCGGTTATGTAGTCCAAGCACGGCGACATGCTTATTAGGACATTTGTACAGCTCGACGATGATTGTGCTGATGATCCCGTCCACATGGCTGCCATCAGAAATAGGGTAAGTGCTTGAATCCCTGTTTTCGTCATTGCCCTGTACCTGTTTGATGAAATGCCTGTGATAACTAAAGGTTGGATCTTTGGCAATCTGGGTCTTGTTTTTCTTGTTGTTGTGGGATGAATGGAAGTTTATCTGTAATTTATATAGGTAAACTGGAATAAGGACAAAACTGGTTTCATGGATTGATTACCAACTTTCTCCTACTCCTTTTTAACACATTTGAATTTGATTTAGTTAGATATAATTTGCCTGTGATTGTTCAAAGTATAAATTAAGTTGGTTATAGGTGTTCTTTGCATGTGAATGATTGGGATTGTTTGAATTAGCTTAGGGCGTTGTTACATGTGAATAATATGATGTAAAGCTTGATGAAGTTTGATGAACTACCCTCTATGTTGAATTGTCAGAAGTTTGCCTTTTGAAAAACAAGAAAGTCAACCCTTGAAATGCAAGAAAGTCAGAGAAACTGTGATGAGATATATCATGAAAAGCTCATTTGATGGAGAAATTATTAATTTATTACCAGATAAATGAAGAACAAAATATCGAATCGCCATAAGTTCAATACTCATGCTCATTTCTCATTGTGATCATAAAAGTCTCTCTGTATATGCTTCTTTTCTTCATTGATCATTATTACTAATTGGTTTTCATGAACTTGTACTAGTTCAGATTGATCTAATCAAGAACCAAAAATCGTGACAAACGAAGCAGTTGAGGCTTAATACAACCTCTCATAAGACAAACAACTACAAGGATTTCATTCAAAAACTACACTTCAAGGTACGAAATCCGGGACAAGCTTTATTAAACATTAGTAAATTATACTCTCACACTCATACATATCCAGTTTACTTTCATGCCTATCCATAGACAAGCTTTATATTAAGCATATGCTACAGAACGATAAAATCTTTGCCATTTCACTTCATGATAGAATAGTGTGGCTCCTCTGAAAACCGATTCCATTCGGTAGTGATTTTTACTCGACTACTGTCCACAAATGCAAAAATCCCAGACTTGGCCTTACCAAACTCTCCGCTCCCGAAACGATGTGTTGCTTTGGTCTTCACAAGTTGTTGACTTGGGAAAATACGTACGTAATCAGTCAAATCTGCATCAACCTCCACGTTCACATCCAGTGGCACTGCCGTTAGAGTCTTCGACAACGGAAGGGGTTCATAATGTTTTATCTCCACATTATCGTCCCACGTCCTCTCAAACAAGGTAACTCGATGATACTTGTTATCATACTGATACGAAATCTTAACGTGTCCGTATACATTTAGCTTGTCATTCCCTTGAAGTACCTTCACGGACCATCTGACCTGCCATGCCGACGGGAAGATTTTGCACTCTACTTCGATTCCATCAGATATATCTTGCATAACCCATCGGTTCTCGAAAATACTCCATTCTTTGTACCCAACGACAGACATAGGGTACTTATTTGGATCTGTTGACCATAGTGTATATATTATACGGGCGAACTGACAGGCAGAAACAGCTCGTTTCTGGCTGTTGAAGGAGATATAATCTCCTTTACTCACGGATAGGTTCGCGTCTAATAGGCATTGCACGCCTAACCCGTCCTCCACCCATAGACGGACCAGAAATTTCCCAGAGTAGCTGAGGTTTTTGATAGAGAACACCTCCATAAGTGGCTGCCCTTTCGGCACTAAGCCGTTGTAATGATCAGTACTGGTAATGCTGGCAGAAACACCGAACCTCTGATCAGCCGGGGATACGACTGGCCCGAGTAAGAGACCCACGTAGGAAGCCGCTTGGAATGTGTTTGTTATCCTAGAGCTTAGAGGATGGTCCTCTGGAAGGCGGATATCCGGATTAACTTGAAGCATCCTCCGCGAGAGGTAGCCCCAACACTTGAACAATTTTGTAATCCACTCTACGATAATAGCTTCTCCATTGTTTTGTAACGGCCCAGCGAACATGTCAAACAAGTACTCGAATCTAGTTGCTTCACACAAGACCACGATTAAGACAACTAACCGAGATGCCCTATTAGTAGTATCAGAACTATCGTCTCTAGCCAGGAAGTTTACAGCATCTAGAACTCGTTGTTGGGAGATCTGCGTGTTGAGTATGCTTCCTCCCCTGATGGTTCCCAAATTATCGTAACTTCCGCTAAAGCCTAGGAAAGTGGAGTCCGGAATCAAGCGAGGAGTTGTGCCATCGTTCCTGCCGAACTCAAACCACCGACCGTGCTCCGACCGGTAACCGATGATGTAGACATTGTCACATCGAATCCATATAGTGATGGTGTGATGGTTAGTTGATAGTACTAGCTCGATCCAGTTCAGCTCGGTTTGTACCCCATCGTACCGAGCTGGGAGGACGGAGCGTTGGTGGCAGTCTGTAGCTCCCGGCTGTTGTCTCAACAGTTGCCGGAGGCGTTTGATCAACTGCCTGTAATCACCCGTTTCAATGTTGAAGTCCATCCAGTGAAGTCTAGGCATGATCAACTCCCTGCAATTAGTTTTAGATGAAGCATTCCGGATCGACGTAACGATAAATCTAAAAGGAAAAATCAGCAAGACCATATAACAAGTATAAATAACGAAGAGATTAAGATATAGAATAGTAACCCGATTAAGAAGGTAGCCAAGCTTACTAGCTTGATCTCTGCTTTGGTGCTTGGTTTGAGAAATAGAGGTAGGCAGTTTGATCAACTTATAGGCACAATACACTACTGTAAACTCACGTATTTTATGCCCAAATTAATTTATTAGTCATGTGAGTTAATGGTAGTATCTTATTCCAACATTTTTGTTAGTATATATTCCATCAGTAAATCATAACGATATACAAATATATTGCATTCCAAATATTCGCCATTATAAAGCCAAATCTAAACATTCCAACTATCTCTCAATCAGGGCTTTCAAAACCTAAATTTTGAAGGATTTAAATTTAATTCCAGATATACTTTACGTGATTCGTGACCACAATGAAAACGTTGTAATCCTCGATATAAAAATAAATAATTTTAACTCTGTCTTAAAAGTTGAAGCTTTTTCCCTAAAATCAGGCCTACACGTGACAATCAGAATGCAAATAAAAAGATTAAAATTGAAGTAGGACAACTTATGTGTTAGTAAGGCACTTCAAGGTAGTTAAAGTTGTCCCCGAGAGCTCGAGATGATTATTTTCGACTCCAAACTAGACCTCCGGTTTTTTTATGAAGTCTAGATTAGACATGTTTTCAGGGAAGTAAACTGTGTTGTAGACTGATTAACCCATCTGGGAATTTAGACACTAACACCAAATTTTCTGATGGTAGTGAAATTTGTGTTCTCATCCGTAAAGATGCTTTATGATGCTAGTCCATCATAACCACTTTCTACTATATATAAAAAAAACTATCTCCCAATCAGGAAACCGCATATATAAAAAACTATCTCCCAATCAGGAAACCTTCAATATATGCTGTTGTTCTAGTGATTCAATTTATGCAGATTATTTTATATATGTACATCATTTTTACCAGGGTTATTAAGCGGTTCCTAAACAATGATTTTTTTGGAACCAGAAACCGAACCATTTTAGGTATGCGGTTTCTATACTTTTAAGACGTGGAACCGTTTGGAACCGAACCAAATAAGGAACCGAACTGTTTTAGGTATACGGTTCGGGTCTTTTATTTTTAATGGGTAGAACCATTTAGAGCCGAATCACAAAGGAACCGTTTTGAACCGAATAAAAACTATTTAACAACTTTCTTTTGCATGTGAATTGTAGGAGTTAAAGTCCAAATTACTTTAATTTTGTTAAGTATATATATGTTTTTAATTTTTACCTGATTTGTCTTAATTTTCTCGAATTCTCGATAACTCAAGGATGCCTTAAAATAAGTAATTAAGCATTGCTACAATGTGGGATGAAATTGAAACCTCAAGCCTATGTCGATGAACTACATCCATTGTCCTATAAGTGTGAGAATTGAAATTTATAGTATAAATTCAAGAAACTAACAACAAAAGGTTGTAAAAAAAGAAATTTCGGGATAAAAACAAACCTAGTCAAAGAAAAAGTTGATGAACTGAAAAACCCAATTTAGCGAGAAATAAATGAATGTGAGAGAGGAACATAATATAATCAGCTCAATCAAGAGCCACTTTGGAACCAATTGGAAGGACAGGTCTCACCACTCGCTCCATACTGCTGGAATGCTGAACATCCGGCTTGACTAGGCTGATGTTCCCCCTGGCTGTGATACTCTAGTCCCTATCATGTGTATCTTGTTTTGAACTTGAATCCTGAACTAGTGTTCTTTCCCATCTTGTAAATTCATTCTCAATACAATTAACATTTCAAAAAAAAAAAAAAAAAAAAACATAATATCTATTTCTATCGGTCTTTCCATTCCTCTCTCTCTTTTCTTTCGATCTCGCGTGAAAAATAACTTAGAGTTGAACAACATTGTCAGAACGTCTAAGCAAACACTTTCTCTCTCTCAAATCAAAGAGATTTTGTAGTTATTTAGTTTGTTTCCCCTCTCAAACTTTATGTTTAGCTAAATGAAGCAAGAAACCGGGCTATCAAGTGGGAGATGGAGCTTTGGCTTACTCCCGAGCGAACCAACACTAAACCCGGTTTGTTGTTAGCTTGGGTTGCCACATAATTTTGACTTATTTACAACTTATCTCCCAAAGTTTTGGTTTCTACGTAATATACTCCTAGTTTTTACTTAAGAAATTACAAACAAGTTCGAACAAAGTTGGTACTCCTAGTTTTGGTTTCTACGTAATATACTCCTAGCTAAACGACATCGTTTTGTGTTATAGCTCAATTCCACCCCTCAAAACTTGTATATCAATATGTGCTTTGATGTATAATTTTCATTGTGATATGGGTGTAACAAGAATATCTAGTGTTGCTTTGATGTAGACATACACTTGTACATGGATAAGAATAAGATGCTTATTTGTATTCAAAAATATATTCAAAGCAATCTGAAATGCGCAATGATTCCATATTCAATTCCTTCGGATATACATATCTTCTACATCTATAGACGAAACTTACACTTAACCTAGCTTCTTCAAATCTTCACATAAACTCTCTAGAGAACTCATTTGAGATATTGAGTTACCATGCTTAGTGTATCCAACAAAATTGACCGAGTGAGTTTCAACCTCTCAACGGGAAACTACATAGACTTGATTCAACATTTACGCAACTTGGTGCAACAATCAGGACAAGACTTGCGTAACCTCCAAGTTCAACGCGATGTCGAACCGCAAGATTGGATCGAGCTCGCACTTTCGACAGGCTACCGTACCATCACTCTCAAGATCCGGAAAGACAATCTCTACTTATACGGCTACAAGATGGGGAACGGTCTTTGGCTCGAGTTTAACCGAGACAATGACGGAAAAACTCACTTGGTTCCAGGGTCGTCGTTCCTCGGATTCACCGGAAGCTACACCGATCTCGAGAAGGTAGCTCAAAGGCCCATAATAGGCATGACGGTAAGCTTAAGTATAGTGTTGAGCGCTATCAACGACCTCGCTGTGGTCGACGAAGGGTGGTCGAGAGCACGACACTTGGCGGTGTTGATCGTCGTGATATGCGAGGCGACGAGGTATGAGGAGTTGTCACGTGGGCTTATCGACGTAATGAAGGGAGAAAGGGCCGCCGTGATCGAGGATTGGATGATGAAGTGGGTTCGTGCTCGAGGGCATCAACCGACGTGGCTAGTGAATTGGAAGGCGAAGGTAGTCGGAGGAGGTGGGTATGATCATTTAGATGTTTATGGATACTTGAAAGTTAAGTATTGGGTATGTGGTGTGTATCATGAAGTTATGTTGTTTCAAAGATCGTGGGAAGGTAACGCAAAAGTTTATGTTGGAAAGTGTCTTCCTTTATTGATGACGGTAACGAAAGTGCCGACGGATATGCCGTTAGACGACGTTGTGATGGTTGAAGCGGATTTGATGGATCGTATGCATGAATGGTTTGTTTCGGATCGACGGATTATTAGGGTTAAAGGGCCACCCCATCGGTTTGGGAGGGAATTTGGAAATGCAATGTTTGGTAAGATTACGTTCATGGAAAATGATATGATTAAGATTAGTGCAAAGTGGAATCGACTTTAGTAGTAACTCGCGTTTAGATGTGTGGAGGGTTTCGTGTCGTTTTAATTAAGCCATAAGAAGTTCGTGTTCCGCACATTTATTGTCATGTTAGGTTTTTAATAAATGTTCTTCTGTTTCATTTCCTCGTATCCTCGTGTTCCGCACATTTATTGTCATGTTAGGTAAGTTACAAGAGGAATGTTTTGCTTTATTGGAATCATAAATGATAATATTCGGAAGAGTAATAATATACTAATAAGAAGGATGACCTAGTCGGGTGTGCTAGGTGGCAACTATAATGGTTGAATGGGTGACCAATAGGGCTGGGCATGGGACGGGACTGGACTGGATTGATGTCGTCCCGCGTCCCGTCCAACAAATTATACGCGGGACGGGATTTACAATAAGAATTATGCACTAGTTATATTCAATATTTGTTCTTGTTTTCTGCCATATTTAAAGAGACAAATGATAAAAAAAAAAAACTCGATATCAAATTACCGATTAAAGAGTCCTACATTAGTGGTTAATACATTCAAAACGAATACAAGTTACACAAAAGTGGTCTTACCGATTCACATTCAAAAAATCTAGCATTGCACTATAGTAACGATAATATTTTTTTTTACATGTCAATCACAACATATAATTTACAAAAGATAACATTATTGTAATTTTATTACTTTTATAATTCTTATCAACATAAAAATATAATTTATATATATTATTTATCTATATAGTATTTATAAAAATAAAAAGTATTATTTATATATATATATATATATATATATATATATATATATATATATATATATATATATATATATATATATATATGCGGGATGGGACGAGATAAACTGAGATGGGAAGTTTTTGTCCCGCATCACGACCCGCAAATTTTTCACGGGACGGGATACATATTTTTTTAGAAATCCCGGCGGGATCGGGACGAGATTAACCGGAATTTATGTCCACCCCTAATGACAATGGTATGAGCGGTAATATGGGAGAGAGTAGGCGAGATCCGTTTCAACCAGTAGACATCATTACAATGTTCACCCACTCCAATAAGAATCCGCAAAAAACGGCATGAATGACACACACAATTAGTGAAAGTGAGAACATACTTAAAATCGTTTGTTAAACAATATAAGATTACATTGTAAATATAGCCCGGTAAAATGACTAACTAGGTCTTTTACCACTATTACTCTATTACGAGTACCCATTGTATAAACTCATTTAGTAAATATGCCCCTATTTAATCAAATTCCTTTCGTCTTGAGGGAATTATATATAAGGTAAAATTATAGGGGCTTACAAAACAAAAGCCTATAAAAAAGAGCCTATTTAATCTAATTCTTTCCGCCTAGAATATAGAGCATATAATGTAAAATTTGATGTAAATGATATTTATCTAGAATACGAAGAAAAGATAAAGCACCGTTGGATAACTTATTAATGTGGAGAAATGTAGATTTAGGGCCCGTTTGGTTTGAACTCCAGAATCAGAAACGGAATGGAAACGAATCTAGTCCATATGTATACCCTTATTCATGAAAGTTGTTGGAATCATTCCTTGTTATTTGAAGTAATTGAAGTTGAATTTGATTACTTTTGATACCCTATAGGATAACAAAATATGGGGAGACAAGTGTATTTTGCATGTAAACACAAGGAATGATTCCATAGAGTTTCATGAATATGGATATACAGATGGACTAAATTCGTTTCCATTCCGTTTCCGTTTTCGGAGTTGGAACCAAACGGGCCCTTAGAGTTTTAAGTATAGATTTATCACCGGTCATGTAAAATAATGTTCCGGAATCAAGTATCCGATGAGTTGAAATGATACTTGCAGTGATGTTGTTTGAGTTTAGGTTTGTGGGGATCGACGATGCCTTTTCCATTGTTCCACCGGTTCAAAAAACTGTATTTTTAAAGTAAAAGGGCTTACTATGATGACCTTGGTGGTTGCAATGAGTGCACATGAGATGCGACTTATTGAGTTTTGTGGACGTGCGCACAAAGAGGCGAGGGCCATGGATCCACTCAGTTTTGGGGCTAAGAGTATAACACTCTTCGTGGAAAACTAGGGCGTAAACTTTGATGTTTAGAATTCGAGGGTCGTTGTCTAGTAATAAGTGTTGCTTCATATTGTCCCATACTGCTTTGACGGTGTTGTAGGAGGCAAGCGATGGTTTTGAGGGTTGGATCGATACAGTCGGTCCAATCAACATTGAGTTCACCGTATTCCAATGAAATTCCTTGGAATTTGTAGCCTCGTGTTTGGCTATAGAACCGTCAGTGAATCCGTGTTTGCGTTGAGCATATTGCATTATCAATTGGAGTAGTTATCACCCTTAAGGATTATCGGGCAATTGCAAAGACTCGTATGATCCGAAGGGCGTAAGTAGTAAGAATCAATTAAAGCTAGTGTAGTAATTGGTGTCATGGCAGAATATTAGTTGGTGGTAGAGAAGAAATAAGTTTAGGTTTATGATCAATTTAGGCTCAAATACCATGTAGGTTAATAAAAATAAATTTATATTTTTTGTTATTCCTTGTGAAAGTTACACATAAAGAGCATTTTCAAAAAGAGTTTAAGAAAGTACATAAAATATACAATTTCCTTCTAGGTTATACAATGAACGGATTCTAGGGATATGTATATAGATGGAGATAATAGTGGAGGTATAAGATAATTTAATAGATGAAGTTTATTATAACTATTTTCAGATAATGGTCCCGTTTGGTGATACATAGATTAAGATGAAATATTTATTTCATCCCCATAATCTATCTCTATGAGGATGAAATAAATCTCTCAATTTCATCCTCATAATCTCATAATTTTCATTTTATCTTCATAATCTCCCCTCGCCAAACAAGCCCATTATACACACAACCATAAATACACGCAAAAATAATATATTAAAAATTATAACTTTTGGAAACAAAATATATGTGTTAGTCACCAGCCTCTCGAGACATGAAAGCGTAAGAGAATATTAGGTGTTGATGTGATATTACTTTAACATGGAGACAAATATATATGGAGACGAGAATAAGATGCCAATATATCATTATTCTTTTGGGATGTGTTAAATTTGTGATTCAAATCTACTCAAAGTAGTTAAAAAGCACCATGTGGCATGGTTTTATATTACTTAGGCATATACGAGTCTGTTTAAAAACCACTAATTTATCAATTGGAGCTGAAGTTAAAGTTTATTGAATAGATGAAATAGTTAGTTAATTAAACACGCTCTCTTTTTTTTTTATAAGACTGGTGAGTGCTTGATAGAACAAAGCTTATGGAAGATGATGTAAATGTAAATATACCCAAATATGTTGATTTTTACTATAAAGTTAAGTTTTATAAGATTATGTTTGTAATATATATTCAATAAGTTATCATAAATTTCTTCCATTTGTATGTATGAATAGTTTAAGCTTTTGTTTTTTTTTGGTGGGAAGGAGAGTCAGTGGTCTCCGGCGCATCTGGACGCGCTTTTATTAATTAAAAGGAGGGCTAAGTAGTCATCAAGCGGGGGATAGCCCGACCCCTTACATCATCAAGTAAAAGATCAACTACACCCTCCGGCGGGTCAGACAATACAAGCAATCCAATAGGAATGTTTAAAGCAAAGTTAGCAAGAAAATCCGCTACTCTATTCGCCTCGCGGTAGGCATGCCGAAACTGGATAACCCAGTCTCTTCTTAAATAGTCTTGGCACGTACGTACCAGACTAGCAAGGGGATGGTGAGGCGCTATGGTGCTTTGGATAAGTTTGATTGCCGACAAGGAATCAGATTCAAAGATTACCGATCGAAAACCCAACTCCCAAGCAATTTTGAGACCGTGGACCAATCCCCAAAGCTCAGCCATGGGGACGGAGCAAATCCCAAGATTAACACCAAAGCCTCTCAACCAATCCCCTGCTTTATTACGGATCACACCTGCAGCACTAGTAAAACCATCCTTACTTTTCGCTCCATCCGTGTTTACCTTGACAAACTCTGCTGGCGGAGGGCTCCATGAAATATTGACTATATTCTTTCGAGTTGTCTTGCCACTAGCACTTCTTCTGTTCCAGACCACCGTGTACTCTTTTGTGTACATCCGAATGGCTTTGACTCTATTCCCATCAAATATGTTATTGCTGAATGTAGCCTCGTTACGCCATTTCCACGTCCACCAAATTCCAACTGCAAAAACTTCACTCCACAAATAGTTATCATTAACATAGATAGAGGAAGAAATGTTACCTCTCAGCCAAGTCGGGAATTGCATGGAGAAGAACTCATGTACGTAGGAATCTGCATGCATGACTCGCCACATAGACATGGTGCGATGACAGTCCCTAAAGAGGTGAATAAGCGATTCCGTAGCTTGATTGCATTGGGGACAATCCTCCGTCCGGCTAATGTGACGTCGCATGCGCTCTTCATTGCTGAGGACAGCTCCTTGTAACAGTTTCCAAATAAACAGCTTCACTCTCTCATGGACCCTCAACTTCCACACCAACTTGAATACACTACCTTCACTGTGTTGCAACTCCTCGGCTCCAGAGAGAAGTCTATAGGCAGATGAAACCGAGTATTCCCCGTCCGGTGCAAGTCGCCAGCAGATCTCATCTCTCGCTATCGTATGCAGTGGGGAAGGCTCTTGGGTGAGTAGTCCATTGAGGGGTCTCACAGCGGCGAGCGACAGAATGGTAGTGAAAGGTAGATAGTCGTCAAGTTCCGCCCAATTCCAGTCGTGGGCTTCAGTCCAGTATGTTTCAACCTTTCTGTGCATATCGATCGTCTGTATAGGTGTAGAAGCAATATTGATCAGTGGGTTGTCACCAAGCCAAGCATCCGTCCAGAAGTTGATAGAGCTTCCATCCCCAAGCACCCATCTCGTGCCTCTCGCTACAACCTTATGGATCCCTCTGTAAATACCTTTCCAAACAAGTGACTCCAAGTTACTGGTTCTCCTGGTACTAGCAAGGTACTTGTGCTCAAGGACCGAACTCCACAAAGTATCACTGCATTTTAGAAATCTCCAAGCCAGCTTGCCAAGCATGGCTAGGTTCGTTTCCCCCATACTCCGGATGCCCAAACCCCCTTTATCTTTGGGTAAGCACATCACGTCCCACTTAACGGTGTGCATCTTACGACGACCCTCCGAATGACCCCAAACAAAGTTCCTACAGATTTTGTCAATCTCACCACAAACACTACCCGGAAGCAAAAGAGTGGACATAGAATAGATCGGGAGCGAGGTGAGAACGGCTTTCGTGAGAGTGACTCGTCCCGCAAAGCTAAGGGTCTTGCTTTTCCAACCATTCAACTTGTGGTTAATTCGATCCAGCAAACTTGAGAAGGTGGACTTGGAAACTCTACCTTGGAGAAGAGGAACTCCAAGATAATTCCCAAGTTTTTTCGTAACCTCGACCCCGCTAAGTCTCTCAATACTGTCACAAAGATCTCGAGAAACATTAGGTGAGACAAAAATTTTTGACTTTTGGATACTCACCTTTTGCCCCGAGGCTTTGCAGAAAATATCAATGCACCTCATGATAACACGGATTTGGGCCAAGGAAGCTTCCGCGAACAGAGTAATGTCATCTGCAAAAAAGAGGTGGGATAGTGGTGGCCCTCCTCTTGACAACTTAATAGGTTTCCAGTCTCCCTTCTCAACAGATTCAAGGATGAGATGACTAAGTCTCTCGATACAAAGAACGAAGAGGTATGGAGAAATAGGGTCGCCTTGTCGAATACCTCTTTCTGGGACAAATTGTTCGGTCACTTCGCCATTCCATATGACTTGCATTCTAGCAGTGGTGACACATTCCTTGATCATCCTACCCCATAAAGGCGGGAAGCCCGCCTCAGAGATTGTCTCCTCAATAAAATCCCACCTCACTCGATCATAAGCTTTCTCAAGATCGAGTTTCAGGATCATCCATTGCTTGCCCGATTTCTTCTTCCTCATTGAGTGAACAACTTCTTGCATCAGTACAATATTATCCTGAATAAGACGACCCGGGATAAAGCTCCCCTGAGTAGGCCCTACGAGATCACCGATGATGCTTTGCATTCTTCTGACCAGAACCTTAGTAATGATCTTATAGCTGACATTGCAGAGAGCAATCGGTCTAAACTGGCTGATGGATTCAGGTTTCCCAACTTTGGCAATAAGAGATATAAGAGTGTCATTACTCCCTGCATAAAGTTTTTGAGACTCAAAGAAGCGGGATACCTCTTCAAATATTGACTTCCCAACAACACTCCAACACTTTTGGAAGAACACCGGTTGGAAGCCATCAATTCCAGGAGCCTTGAATGGTCCCATGCTCTTGACCGCTTGCCAAACCTCTTCCATCTCAACCGGCTTCTGAATCTTAGTCCAATCGGCATTTGTAATAAGCGGGAACTCAACGGTATCCAGTTGGCACTCGGGTAACAGAAGGGTGTCTCCGAGGCAATAAAGATCCCTGAAGTAACTGGTTGCATGATGCTCCAGGATCTGTTGATCTTCCACCCAGCCTTTACCGTCAATCTCCAGCCCCATGACCCTATTATGACTTCTCCGGATCACCGTGGATGTGTGGAAGAACTTGGTATTACGGTCACCATGCTCAAGCCATTGCTCACGTGATTTCTGAAACCAAATAGTCTCCTCCTGCTCCAAGATGCTTTCTAACTCGGCTTTTAGCACCGACTCGTCCTCTAATAGCCGTTCGGAGCTACCCCGAGAAATTCTCTTCTGGATCTTGGCAAGTTTAGCTTCAGCTTCATATTTCCTGCGGAAAACATTACCAAAGACTAATCTGTTCCAAACAATAAGCGAAGACTTAAGGATTGGGATAGCCTTACTTATCTCCGGGTTATTGAACCAGCACATCTCCACCATGGGATGAAAGTCATTATGAGTCATCCATGCAGCCTCGAACCTAAAGGGTCGCCTATCTCTCCTGCAAGGTACGTTAGAATCCAAGGATAAAAGAATCGGAGAATGGTCAGAAGAAAACCTCGCCAGATGTCTGACTTGAGCGTTAGGCCACTTCATACGCCCCTCTTGATTCATAAGAATCCTATCCAGTCTTTTAAAGACTTTCCTCTTAGCCGATTTACCATCATCCCAGGTAAAGTCTGCTCCCGTGTACCCAAGGTCTATCAACCCATGGGTCAAGATGAGATCGTTAAAAGTCCCTGAGTCTGTATGGAGCTTACCTGATCCACCAACTCTCTCGTGGGAAAACCGAATACAGTTAAAATCTCCTCCCATGATAATAGGTTCCGAGATAGGAGCAAGCTCATCATCTAGAGCGCTCCAAAACTCTCTGCGCCTACCGACATCTGGGGGTGCGTAAATAGCAATAAATCTGAAAGAGCTAGAACCATCAGTAATACGGGCATGAATATAGCATTTGTGACTATTCACGATACTAAGATTAATCTTATCACTTTTCCAGAGGATCCAGACCCCTCCTTCAAAACCTACAGCTTCCACACGAAAACATCCAGAGAAATTTAAGCTATCACAAATAGCCTGAGCCCTAGCTCCAGAGGTCCGGGGCTCAAAAATAGCAAGAATGTCAATCTTATGATGGTTGCATAAATATTTAATGGCTCTACGAAACCCGCTCTTGCAAGCTCCGAAAACGTTCCAAAAAAGACAATTCATAATAACTAAGTAGAGGGTGAAAAGAGACAGGGGTCAAAGGAAAAAGACTAACCCGACTTTTGTGCCTCACCACTTACCGTCGCTACATGGTTCTCTATCATGTGTTCATCCGACATGGAGACAACTTCTGCAGTTCCCGTCCGATTAACAGAAGGTGAATCTGTAGCTTCATATGTGTCGGTACAATCCTGCATAATTATCTCATCCTTATTTATCGGTGTTGCAGTTATCTGACTCTTCCCATAATCTTCACCAGTTCTATCACTATTGATCATGGGTTGTTGTCGCACTGATGTACTCTCGGACTGATCATGTTGCCTTTGGCGTTTAAGTGCAACCGGTGCGGTGTCCGCCTCTTCAAGCTTCTTAGCTCTCCACGCAGCACGCCTCGCTTCATTCTTCAACTTGTTCCTTCTCTTCTGTCTACTTTCCTTTCCACTAGTTTCTTCTGTAACTTCCGCTTCTGCATTAAAAATAGGGGAGTTAGTCTTTAATTTAGGTTTATTAATAATTTCAATATACTCCCCTCCAACAACAGTAGCGTTGTGTGGATTTGTTGATTTAATGATCTTCTGGGCCCCAGTTCCTGCAGTGGAATTAATAATAACAGTATGATTAGAATCCTTAGTAGTTGGGCTGGCATTAATAATTGGCCCACTTGAGATGAGCCCTTTTCCCGCATGTGGATTTTCCAAGGGTTTGTCGGCTGTCACAGACTTTTCTTTTATTCGCTGCAAATCCTTTCCAACCGCCATAATCGACTTCCCTTTATTATGCTCAATCCTGCCCTGGTTTGGAATATTTGCTTTCCTTGCAGGGTTCGAGGATGATTCCGGATTATTTTCCTGTTGGTTCTTTCCTTTCTGGATTCTGGATCTTCTTGCCACTTGCATCCAAGGACCAAAACCGGGATTCTCGTCCACCATGGTCCGGTTGGATGAAGGTTGATCATTGGATTTTGATGCTACGTCATGGCCTCCCTCAGGTGTGTTCTCCCTGTTGTCAGCAGCTTCAGTTGCACCCTGCTTACTTGGGCTATCACTAAACTCACAATGAGACGCGTAATGACCAAATCTTCCGCACTTGAAGCAAATTATATCGAGACCTTCGTATTCGATCAGACATCGTTTACCATTGATGAACATTGCTTTCTTGAGTGGTCGACTCAGATCAATTTCCACACAAACACGAATAAATCTTCCCCTATTAAAATGAAGAGTTTTCGGATCTATGGATATTGGCATCCCTATCCCTTCCGATAACTTCCATATAATTGCTTCATGATACCACTGAACTGGGACACCGGTAATCCGAAGCCATGTGGGAGCCGATGTTATGGGGTTAGTAGTAACAAAATCTGGGTTCCACCGTTTCATGATGAGGCATCTCCCAAAAACTGACCATGGACCACCTGTAAGCACCATCATAAGTTCATTCTCGCTCTTGAATCTTGCGAGAAAATAATTATTATCTAGATCCATAATTTGCATATTTTCACCGCATTTCCAGATTTCCTTAATCTTCCTCTCCATTACCGGGAAAGCTACAGGGTATCCCAACACTTTGAACACTATAGAGTTATGCCACCTAGCCTCAAGATCTGCTGTAACTTCTTTATCGATTTCTATCACAGGATCCCCTTCTTCACCGAATGGGAAGCTGACAGTAATACGGCCATTGATGGACTCTCTAGTGATCTTATCATTATTCAGATCATTATGTTTACCCCCTCCAAGAACTTCACTCCATGACTTAGTTGTCTTCTGTGCCGTTTCAGATTTACCAGGAGCACAAGCTTTTGGAATAATTTCAGTAGTCCCTGCATTCAATGGCAACGAAGACCCTGTAGCAGCAGTACCTTCTGTATTCGATTGCAATGAGGGGCATATAACAGCAACTCCTGCAGTTTCAGTAGTGGGCGGTGTGGTAACAGGGTAGACAATGCCTGTCACCACTCCAGCCACCGGGATCTCCACTTTCGAGGCCATTTGAATATCACCTGTAATTACCATGGTTTGCCTAGATTGATCTGGAGATGAGTCAGTCATAGTGGTATCTTCAATAGTGGATGCTTGTACCAAATCTAGGACGGCATCCGAAGTCGGTGACCGAGCCTCTCCATTCGAAACTTCTTCTGGTGGGATAATCACCACCGGAGGAGATCCCTCCGCCATGGATGCAAACCGTACGTAACGCTCGGTGAAATCGGCGAACTACCCTTTTCGCAAGTAGGTCAGGAGAGAGCGTTTTCTAGCTTGTATTTGTTTTCTAGCTTTGTAAGTTTGATATGCTCCTATATATATACTTGTCAAAAAGTTGCCTTCTAAACGCAACCTATATGTTATCACCCACGTGTACACTTTAGTGTTATAAATGATATTAAATATAAAAAATCGATATTATTTTTTGAAAGAATTTAGCTTACTAGGCTTTTTTTGGTTTTTGTTAAAGAAACTATATCCCATATATTTTTACCACTTTCATTTAATGGTAGGTAAAATTAATTAACCCTTCTATTTAAAAAAATGCTTGTTATTTGTTATTTGTTATTTGTTATTTAAGTGTAAGTTTTAATTTTTTAAAACTGAATATGTTTTTTTATTTTCTTTTATTAGTTTTTTACTCTTTTTTATTTTCTTTATTTTTTTTAGCTTCTGGAATGAAGAAATTTTCACATACCGGAATTTCCAATACCGGAATTTCACATACCGGAATTTTCACATACCGGAATTTTTATATACCGGAATTTTCACATACCGGAATTTTCACATACGGAATTTCACATACCAGAATTTCACATACCGGAGCTTCACATACCGGAAGTTCACATACCGGAAGTTATCATACCGGAAGTTATCATATCATACCGGAAGTTATCATATCATACCGGACGTTATCATACCGGAAGTTATCATATCATATCGAAAGTTATCATACCGGAATTTTTTTTATTTATTTATTCATTTATTATTATTTTTTTTGGAATGCATACAGGATTTTCACATACCGGAGCTTCACATACCGGAGCTTCACATACCGGAAGTTCACATACCGGAAGTTATCATGCCGGAAGTTATCATATCATACCGGAAGTTATCATACCGGAAGTTATCATACCCGAAGTTATACCAAACAAACTGATTTTATGTCATAGTTTAGAATTAAGAATTACTTACCGGAGAAATACATACCGGAGAATTACATATCGAAAGTTATAAAAATGGTATGAGCAAAAATGCAGCATTCAGGTATCAACCTTGAAGCAACAAAAATGTCTCTAAAAATGGTATAACCTTCTTCTTTGCCCAGAGACGATCAAGACCATTGTCAGCATCACCTTGAGCGAGTAAAGGTTGTAAATTCACCAGTGTAAAGATCATTGGCATCCGGTATGAACTTCCGGTATAAAAAAATTTCAGTATGAACTTCCGGTATGAAAAATTTCGTTATGAACATCCCGTATGAACTTTCGGTATGAACTTTCGGTATGAAAAACTTCGTTATGAACTTCCGGTATGAACTTCCGGTATGAACTTTCGGTATAAAAAATTTCGGTATGAACTTCCGGTATAAAAAATTTCGATATGAACTTCCGGTATGAAAAACTTCGTTATGAACTTCCGGTATGAACTTCCGGTATGAACGGTATGAACTTCCGGTATGAACTTTCGGTATGAACTTCTGGTATAAAAAATTTCGGTTTGAACATCCGGTATGAAAAACTTTGTTATGAACTTCCGGTATGAACTTTCGGTATGAACTTTCGGTATGAACTTCCGGTATGAACTTCCGGTATAAAAAATTTCGGTATGAAAAATTTCGTTATGAACTTCCGGTATAAAAAATTTCGGTATGAACTTCCGGTATGAAAAAATTCGTTATGAACTTCCGGTATGAACTTTCGGTATGAACTTCCGGTATGAACTTTCGGTATGAACTTCCGGTATAAAAAATTTCGGTATGAACTTCCGGCATGAAAAATTTTGTTATGAACTTCGGGTATAAACTTTCGGTTTGAACTTCCGGTATGAACTTTCGGTATGAACTTCCGTTATGAACTTCCGGTATAAAAAATTTCGGTATGAACTTTCGGTATGAACTTCCAGTATGAACTTTCGGTATGAACATCCGGTATGAACTTCTGGCATAAAATATTTCGGTATGAACTTCCGGTATGAAAATTTTCGTTATGAACTTCCGGTATGTAAAATGTCCGGTATATAAAATGTATGGTATGTAAATGTCTGGTATGTAAAATGTCCGGTATGTAAATGTCCGGTATGTAAATGTCCGGTATGAAAACAGAAAATAAAAAGAGAAATAAAATAAAATAAAATAAAAAATATATTTAGTAATTAAAATCAAAATTTACATAACAAACATCAAATATTCTTTCTTTTTAATAGAAGGGTTAATTAGTTTTACCTTACCATTAAATGAAAGTGGTAAAAAAATCATGGGATATATTTACTAAATAGAAAACTAGAAAATGCCTAGTTAGTATACATTAAAATAAAAAAGCCTACTTAGCTAATTACCCCTTTTTTTTTTATGTTACAGTTAGGTCTTTTAGTGACCATGGGTGTGTTCATTTTTTTGCTAGATTTTTGAGAAAATTATAAAATTTTAAAAGTTTATGAGCACGTTCAATTACAACAAATTTGAGGGATGAAGTTGAAGATAAAAATTTTCTAGGTCCAGACGGTGCAAAATCCGTGAGGCCTAGGTCTGCTACATTGACCGAGTCGTAACTTTTCATTCCATCATGATAGTGTACATAACGTAAACAAACATTACATAATGTCAAATGTTGTCAACATAATTTCCTAAATAAATGTACACAAATTAGCTTACATTTAACATTACATACATATTTTCCAATTTTGCCTATTTCCAACACGTGAAATTCAATTATGTACATAATATATTTTCACAGATAATACAAATTTACCACACAAACGATGTTATAAAATATTATATCTGGCTACACAAACATAATGATGATATTGTTGATCAGAAACTGTATAAGGCTACATAATATGAACTACAAACTCACGTTAAAACGCTCGCCACACAGATCTGGACACAAAATCACCAACCACAATCAATGAAATTGACGTAAATTGAAGCAAATTGCAGAAACAGACACCCAACTGTAACGAAGGCGACGTCAAAATGGCCAGTAATCGTATACCGCAAGTTGAATACAAACATAACCAATTTATTTAATTTATAAAATGAATTACAGACGAAACGCACACTCTGAACGATTTTTGATGATGATGAAAGCTTCTCTATCTAAAATGGAGGTTGTTTCTCTCAAATCTTTTCAGAATCGTGATAAATAGATGCACGTTGCATGAGATATTCTGGAGGAATAGTTTCCTTAATTGTAGGTAACTAATATCAATTTCTTTAATTGATTATAAAACATCCAAATTAATTAGGAGTGAGTTTTTTATTAATTAAGAAAGGATATTCAATTATTGAATAATCTATCTTTTTTGTAAAATTCGAGAGGGCCTAGTCTCTAATCATTGATACATAACTGCCTACTTACCCCTTTTACTCATATCTATATTACATTGGGCTAATTAGGTAACTAGACTGTTTTGAGTTTTTAGTTTAGTAAAAGGCCATTAGTGTTTTGTTATTAGGTAAATATACCCCTCCCAAATTTTTTTACTATCGAAACCCTCCTCTCCTTCGTTCTTACGCTTCTCTTGCCCTCACCCTGACCCTACTCCAGTCTTCTCTTTCCCATTCCCGACTATGTCGTTCTGCCTCAACAATTCTGTTACCAAAATCCGACGCCAAGGAGTAGCGGCACGCCACCAGCAAGGAACCTTCGACCACTAGACCCGACAATGAATTGATGTCGACCGAACCAGGATGGGCTCGACAGCGGTATGTGGCATCGTTTTCTCTCCTTTTCTTCGCTTTTGCTGCTCCTACGAGGCGTCCAAAACTGGACCAAGGTTGAATCGAGGGACTGTTTGCAAGCTCGAGGGAAGGACGCAAACCCTGTTGATGCGTTTCTGGTATGTGAATCTTCTTTTCTGGTATGAGTGGTATGCCTATTTTGCTAAATAGAAATGAATTGCTTTTACGGACTTGAGGTTTCTCCTTTTCCACATTGCTTACTGTTTAATAGAGGAGAACCGATTCACAGAGAAAGAGAATGGAGACGGTAAAAGAAGAAGAGAATTATTCATGGAGAGAGGTAAATCTTCCATCTTTGATACCTAAAGTTCCAAAGCCTGGGCTTGAGAGAGAAACATGCGAGAGAAGAAGAGGCAGAGACATCTTAGTAGATGTTGATCATGTTCCCAACTACAAACACGCCTTTGATTGGGCTCACCTCCATTTCTGCAGGCTAAGATGAAGATGAGTTGAGCTGGAAAATGTCGATCGAGACCGGATTTTGCCTAGAAGCTCCTGAATGATCTGAAGATGAGAAAGGAGTGAATGGCCTCTACTAAGAGCTCAACCAATTCCAACATTATGTCTGCAGGTGTGATATCTTTTTTTTCTCATTGGCATTATAGCAAACACTGTGAGCGCATAAATTTGAGGCAGCTTCACACTTTCTAGTTAGCAGTAAAGTGTTTGCAGAGACACAATCCGAGAGTATGGAAAGAAAGCCTTGTTGTGCAAAAGAAGGGCTCAGTAGAGGAGCTTGGTCAACTAAAGAAGATAATCTACTTACCAATTATATTCAGACTCATGGAGAAGGCAAATGGAGGGATCTTAATCAACGAGATGGTAATTACTGAAATTGATCTTGTTCAGTTTTTTATTTGGGTTTGGTTTGATTATTGTTTTTGTTAGTGGGTTGTTCTTGTTTCTGTTGGAAAGTGAGAAGCTGATGTTGAATTGTGGTATGTAAAATTTCGATATGTAATTCTGGTATGTAATGATATGAAATTTATATCAGAAAATAAAAAAAAATTAAAAAGAAAAAAAACAAAAGCAAATTAATAAAACAGATTCGGTAACTTACTATTTCAAAGTCATGTTATTCTTTTTTTCTAAATATAGGGGTTTCTTTTTCTTTTTTTTAAAATAAAGGGGTTAATTACTTTTACCTACCATTAAATGAAAGTGGTAAAAAATAATGGTGTACATTTACTAAATAGAAAACTAAAAAAGGCCTAGTAGGCCAAATTCTTTCTATTACATTACAATTTATATATATATATATAAAATTTGTCGTTCAACAAATGCATATTAGATTTTGAAGATTTTACAATTGTTTAACATTTTATCATAAGAAAATATTTTATTGAGGAGTTTGGATTGCTAAGAAAATAAATATCACGGTTCTGGACCTAAGTGGAGGCGACGCGGCCTCATCCCTCACAAACTCAGACAAAGGGAATAAAACTTTTTCGGGGATAAGATTCTTTTCCTTTGAACTTAAACCCACATATATATATAGATTCTGGTTCAAGTGAGAAGGACCCTTGTAAATAGGAATTAGGAGACCCGTGGTGATGCCACGTGACATGCCACGTGACACCACCATAAAATGAACAATTAGTAATAAAAATATGAACACTGCCTATAACAAAAAAATGAAAATCATTAATAAAATTATGAACACTTACTTTGAAAAATATGAACACTTACTTTGAAAAATATGAACACTTACTCTGAAAATTATGAACACACACTTGTAAAATAATGAACATCATATTTTCTTACACAATTTGAAACAAAAAGAAAATTTTTACAAAAATGAAAATTTAGTGTTAAAACATGAACAATTAGTGTTGGAAAAAAATGAACAGTTTTTAATAAATATGAACACTTACTTTAAAAACCATGAACACTTACTTTAAAATCCATGAACACCATAGTTGTAAAAATATGAACAACGTTTTTTTTACAACCATGAACACCATATTTTTATTACTAACTGTTCATTTTGTGGTAGTGACACGTGACATGCCACGTCACCGTTTTTTCCAGATTAAAAAAGGTGATGTGGCATGCCACGTGTCACCATCCTAACTCTCCTCACCCCTGTCCACAAGGGTGCTCCTCACCGGAACCAACCTCTCTCTCTCTCTCTCTATATATATATATATATATATATATATATATATATATATATATATATATATATATATATATATATATATATATATATATATAAATCCAAAATATTTGAAGAGGACACATTTCACATTAACTAATATAAACATTTTTGCGCCTATAAAAGGAGGTTCCAATTTACAAAACTTCATCAAATCTTCAACTAACAATATTCGGATAACTCAAAGATCAGGACAATATGCTTAGGGCACAACTGCCGCCTTCATCGGTGACTATAAGCATATTTTTATTTATGCCTTCTCTTTTATGTTTGTCATTATCTAAGTACTCATTGTTTGAAGTAATAACTTCACTCTCAGATTTTGATCAATTGTGTATCTGTACATGGATGCAGCTTCAAGCAACAAGACCAATGATCCGGACATGCCAAACGGAGCCCAACAAAATCGATAAGGTGGGACTCAATCTTTGTCATGGCAACTACGATGATTTGATCCAACAAATCCGTAGCATGTTGCAACACTCGGTGAAAGATTTGGACAATCACGACGTCGAACCCCAGGATTGGATCGACGTCGTGCTCTCAACCGGATGCCGCGCCATAACTCTTAGGATCCGAAAAGACAACCTTTATTTAGATGGATACCAAATGTCGAATGGTCAGTGGCTCGAGTTCAACAGGGATAATGGCAAAACTACTCATTTGATTCCGGGGTCAACCTTCCTCGGCTTCACCGGAAGCTACCGTGATCTCGAAAATGTCGGGCAAAATTCCATAATAGGTAAGATTGTTCACCGGTGCAGACCGAAAAGAACAATTTGATTGGACCTAAATTGGTTCACCATATCCGGTCCAAAACTGTTCTTGATCGGTCTTGGACTAGATGAACGGTCAACGGTTTTGAATTCTTTGAACCGGATTTATTATAAACGGTTCAACCTATTCTTGTTTTAAAACAATGTCCCCGGACATGCAAGGAATATTGACTAAAGTTGAATAAGTCGGGATTTATCCAAAAAGCCGATTATGACCAGAAAATGACCACCCCTAATAACAGGCATGCAGATAAGTCGAAACCGGGTGTTGAGTGCAATTAACGAGCTTGCGGTGATCAACCAAGCGTGGTTAAGAGCGCGGAACTTGACTCTCTTGATCATCACGATATGTGAGGCAACAAGGCTTGAGGAAATGTCGCGTAAGTTCACAAACATAATGCAACGGGGAAGCAAGGTCACCGAAGAGATCCAAGAATGGATGGTGAAGGCAATTCGAAAGCGAGGTAAACAACCGGCATGGGAGGTGAATTGGGAGGCAAAGTTGATCGGAAGGGGGATGGGTCGCACTCGTCTAGATGTTACCGGAACTTTTAAGGTAAAGTATTGTATTGGCGGCGTGAAACATGAAATAACGTTGTTTGATAAGTTATGGGGAGAAAAAGCACAAGTTAACGTTGGAGAGTGTCTACCTTTGTCGATGAATGTGATGAAAGTGCCGTTAGATGTGACATTGTGCGCGGAAGTGAGTGTTATGTTGGATGGTAGAAGAGGGGCAAGTAGTGGAAGTGAGAGCATTGTGCTTGGAGTACAAGGTGGTCAATATACGATCATGGATAATGATATACTTCATGTCACTGCAAAATGGAGTCGACAATCGTATATGGATGATTAGGAGGCGAAGTTTATGTGAGTTATGTTGTCCTTATCTAAGATAGGGTTTACAATAAAGAAGGTTATGTGTGTGCAAGATTGTGTATGATATATATAACTTATATTAACATTCCTCTTGTAAGTGAGATGTTCGAAAGGAAACTTGTAATTTGGACAGTAGTCTAGTGAAGTGTGGAGGAATGGGCAGTTTTGTGACAATGTCTGCTACCTGATCACGAGTAGAGGCATGAATCACTTGAAGTTTATTGTTGTTGACTTGTTCCCAAACAAAATGATAGGCAAAGACTATGTGTTTCATTCGAGAATGGAAGACAAGATTAGCACTCGAAGTTCACGGAGGATCTGGAGTATCCATAATATCTTTCAGGATTAGCACTTGGGTTCGGCTCGGGTTGTTTCACTTTCTAAACGAACCGAGCATGAACATACCAATGTCCTACTCATATGACAATCTTGATTTCCGGTAGTTTTGTTTATGTAGTGTTTGACTTGTCCTTTGCCAACGTCATTTCTGAAAAACTTTTATGTTTGTACTTTGACCTTTCAACGTTTCTGTATTCACTCATAATCTTGACTTTTGTTGTTTCTCTATAATTTGGTCGTAAGGTTAACATCTAATTCGTATTGGCCTCTCGGACCACCGGGTTATCTAGTGTTCAAAAAAAATATTTTCAACTAAAATTGGGAAAGTCTATTTTTCCTTTACACTCTCTCTCTCTATATATCTATCTATGTCACCATATGCTATTACTAGTTCCACCAGTCCGTAGTAGGGGTGGACATAAATACCGGTTAATCCCGTCCCCTCTTGGTCCTGTCCCGATCCCGCCGGGATTTTAAAAAAAAAAACGTGTATCCCGTCCCGTGAAAAATTTGCGACCGGGACGCGTGACAGAAACTTCTCATCCCGGTTAATCCCGTCCCTTTCCGCATATATATAGGTTATTGTTCAGGTGCGACTGAGTTTTTCGGGTAGGGTCATGCGGCAACACGTGTTCAATTTTTTTTTTTTTTTTTTTACAGAAACGAATGGAAATTTTTTTGAACTACCATGTTATAAATTCTGCACTATTCTCTTATAAACTTTGAGCTATTCTCATATAATTCATTAACAACTACTTTTTAATATGTTATATCAAATTATTTATAAATTAATCGTTTATATGTTATGACTATTCAATTATAATTCATGAACTATCATTTTATAAGTTATGCACTATCATTTATAAGTTTTGAACTATGAACTATTCTATTATAATTCATGAACTATCCTGATACGCCCCCGGATGGCGATGCCATCCGTGTTTCCGGCTAGAAGGACCCGCACATTTTGAAGACCGTTATTATTAAATAGCCGGAAACACGGATGGCATCGCCATCC
>BSUD01000006.1:114365339-114386320 GCA_033239045.1 Fagopyrum esculentum
CCGGAAACACGGATGGCATCGCCATCCGGGGGCGTATCATATCCTTTTATAAGTTATGAAATATCTCTTAATAACTTTTGAACAATCATTTTCATTCGTTTCTGGAAAAAAAAAAAAACAAAATTTTTTTTGGACACGTGTCAGTTGTAGCCCCACGGCCCTACCCTAATTATAGGCCGTACCGGAACAGCTCCCAATATATATATATATATATATATATATATAAATATTATATAAATAAATAATACGTATAAATTATAATTTTATATTAATAAGAATTATAAAAGTAATAAAATACTACAAGAATGTAATCTTTTGTAAATTATTTGTTGTGATTGACATGTAAAAAAAATGTTATCAATAGTGTAGTGCGGTGCTAGATTTTTTGAATGTGAATTGGTAAGATACACTTAACTTGTATTTGTTTTGAATGTACGTACTACCCACTAATGTAGGCCTCTTTAAATCGGTAATTCGGTATCGAGTTTTTTTTTATTATGTAAGTCTCTTTTTTTTTGGTAGAATGATTATGTAAGTCTTTAAACATGAGAGAAAACAAGAACAAATGTTGAATATAACCGGTGCATAATTCTTGCGGGATTAGACCCGTCCCGTCCCATATATGAGACGGGACGGGCCCGTGCAAGACGAAGAAAAAAAATTGTAAATCCCGTCCCGTTTATAATTTGCGGGACAGGACGTGGGACGATCCCAATCCCGTCCCGTTCCATGCCAGCCCTAGTCCGTAGTCAGCCATTCACCATCGGAGCACCACGACATTGTCGGTTGGCTGGCTCCCTGCAAACGGTAATGGTTTCTTAATTGCTCAGAACTTGGTAGCAGTGGCGGATCCAAGGGGGGTAACGGGTGGTACGGTGCCCCGGCTTGCGACGTCGTTTTGCCTTAGGAAAGAAAAAAAAGAAGGAAAAAACCCTCCTTAAAACGAATTACGTTGCATATTGTTCTACTAGCTCATTTGGTAGAGGAAGGGAAGGAGGTACATGAAGTCGTGGGTTCGAGTTATGGGAGTAGCAAAAAGTTCCTTTTTATTTATGGATTTATTTTAAACAAATTACAATATGTTTAGATAAAGAGATTAAGTGATATTTATTAATTATTTCTTTAATTCCTAACTAATACAATAATATTAATATAATTTTTAATACAATAATTCATCAACAACTATCTAATTTATATGACAATATATTTATAAAAGAAACTAAATATATAAAATAATTTTAAATTTTATCTAAGTAAAAAAATAAATTTAAAGCTCAATTTATAGTACAAAATTTAAATAAACTTTTATTTATTTATTTATTTTATATATTTTATTTTCTAATTTCAAACTTAATATTCGACTTTCCTTATAAAAAAATTTTTTTTTGTGCCCCTCCAACCAAAAATTTCTGGCTCCGCCACTGCTCGGTAGTGTATACTTTCACTTCAGTTAGTCTAATAAGTTTGAATTTTTTAGAGTTCCAATTGAGAGTCTCCTTAACTAATTCACCATAATCCTAAAAATCGAGAGTTCCAATATGGGGATATACATCTTCCTACGTTTTATTTGTTGTAATTGATGTAAATATATCTATATCTGACAAAAACAAGTCATATCGATGATTCAATCGAAGAGAATTTAATCACGAAATCTGACAGAGCAAATCAAATTGACCTTACTCCTTGATGGTGTCATTTAAGTTCTTCTTTTATCTCCTTCATTCCATTGAACTTCTAACTTTATAGAAGGAAATCATGTTGCTACAAAAAACAAGAATACTCCCTCCGTAATAAAATATTTGTCATTTGAGCAATTAGTTTAGTTTAACAAAATGTTTGACACTTCTATAATAGTAATGCATAAATAGAATGATTACACTACTATCAATGAACTAATTATTCTCAATTTAACTCCTTATACTTTCTAATTGACTAAAGTCTATTGAAAAATGAGTTTTTTCTAGGAAATATGAATAAAATCATTAAAGATTGCACTTATCACCCAAACAATTAAAAACTTTATTTGATTGTTTAAAGTCATTAACTATTCCTTAATTCATGTGTCAAACTCTCAAATGACAAATATTGTGTTACGGAGGGAGTATTAGATATTCAGTGATGGATACATGTAAAAGCATGGGCCTAATATAACATACGATCCAATATACTTGGTCCAATATCTTTGAACTCTACTCTAACAATACATGAAGGGTTAGCAGATGAATTCCATTATTACTGCTTATGATAGTTAGTGTATTAATTTGGGAAGAACATTATTCGGGTGTTGAGTCATGTTAATTTGTTCATAAATTGCCAAGTTGATTTGTTCATAAACCAATGTTGACTTGAACGTTGGCATGAACGTCTTGCCCTGAGCATTGAAGGCCACCGACCTACACAGTTGAGACCCTTGCTCACATCATTCTTCTTAGACATGAATCTACTCCATTACACTCATGTTTCTTCTTCTACATGCATCTACACCATTACCCTTGCTACAAACGCTCGTTTCTTCTTCTGGACGCCTCTGAGATGACCTCCAAGCACAACCTCGGTGCATTTGGAAGAAACAAGAGTTATCTACCAACGCGCATGTTAATTTGGTTTTGTGTAGACCTGTACAAAAGTCGGCTCGGGTCGTACCCAGAAGACCGACCCATCTTATGAGGCCACAAACGCTGTCTATGTCCACCCACCTAAAAAGCGGGCGGGCTGCAGGCCCGGCTAGGATAACCCGTATTGTGCGTTTTTTCCCAGGATGTATCATTCAAATAAGTAATTTAATTTATTTAGCACAAACTTTCAATCCAATTATACTTACATAGTGCACTACCAACGAGTTCAACAACACTCGACACACAAAAATGAAAAATCCAAATACCTGACAAACAACAAGTACCAATGATTTCAATTCAAGTTATCCCTGCAATATTTTATTACAAACGAATATAACTCGTCAAAATACTCAAACGAAACATATATATATATGGGTCGGGTTGGCCCGCGGATCAACATCACCCGTCCCACCAAAATATGGATCGGGTCTGATATGAACGAGTCAAATTAGTTGTCCATATCCATATTTTTTTCGAGCAGGCGGACGCTACCGGCAGAGATTAATACAAATTTAGTTTTGTGTAGTTAATCATTGAAAAGTTTTAGGTTTCAGTTTCTAGGAAAAAACAAAGTCTGCTACATTTCCGGCATAGTCCTAAGAACATTGCGTACGTACGTGTGAAACACTTTTGATATAATTAAGGTAGAAAATATCTATTGGACATGCTCGAGAATAGAATAAGCATATTTTTAGACTTTTGAAGATTTCATGTTAATTTCCAACGGGTCGGGATGATGGCGGCGCGGAACAGGGATTGGGACGGGGCTAATTACCCCGACCCTAGAGCCTCATCTCATCGTCCCCATTTATTTTCCATCTCTACGGTGGATATTCTCTACGAGTATCGATAATTTCCATCCACCCTTATATTGGACGAAAATGTTTAGGTATGGGATAATTCTTCCAACATCGAATACAAATAAAAACCATTCATAGTTTATATTTACTAATTATTTCTGGAGGTAGAGTTCATATTGATACAATAATCACATTAAATGCATTATTACAAAATTAACAGATATTTATAACAATATATTTTCAGATACAAATAATAATAAAAAATTTACTAAATAACACTTTACACTAACAGTTTATAAAATTAATTTTATATTTGTAAACAATAGTTTATGATCGAAATTATTCATATTTTACCGCATAAAACCTTATTTCATCGTATTCGTACCGAAAGTTATTGAGAGAAAAGGGGAAGTAGGCTAATTATGTATTAATGTAGATTAACTAGTCTCTTTTGCAAAAATATAGATAAAATAGGCCCCTAGTAATTTTCTGATAAAGATTAATTCCCAAATAAATGCATATCCCTGCTGGAAATAAAAAATGCTGATGTGTCAATTTTCTAAATAAATATGTTTATTTAATATGGTCCCCTACAAATCAGGAAGTAGTTAGGAAAGCAAATATACATTCCTTGTAAACGTGATACCAGAATCACGAAATTCCCCCATTTCTGTGTCCATAACCACCATTTCTACAAAGTTTTCGTCTACTGTCATAAACATTTTCTCTATTTTTTGTTCGATTTCTGCCGATTTATTTCGTTTTGATGATCTGTTTCTTCAATTTGCTCTGCGTAATTTATGTATATTGTTAATATTATGTATATCGTATATTTATATGTCAGTGATTTTTTATGTGCTGAGTGTTGGTAATGATGAAGGTGACGAACATAATTTATGTATCTGCTAATATTATGTAGTTGTTAAATTTATGTGGCGTTGATTTTTATGTGCTGAGTGTCAGTAATGATGAAGGTGACGAACATAATTTATGTATATGCTAATATTATGTAGTTGTTAGATTTATGTGTCAGTAATGACGAATGTGACGAACATAATTTATGTATCTGCTAATATTATGTAGTTGTTAAATTTATGTGGCGTTGATTTTTATGTATCTGCTTAAAATTATGTACATAATCTTTCATCACTATTGATTCGAATACATAAATTTCACAGAAATGGATAATTTCAAAATTAAGGCCATGTAGTTAAAGATCAACAATGACGGTTTTGAGTATGAATTTTAGGGAAAACGTTCATCAACTGTTTTCGGTTTGAACCAAAATCGAAACCATTAAAATGGTATATTGTTGAGAGAATTTGGAATACTTACAAGGATTGATTGTTGTTACACAAAGAATATATCAGACATGAGGTTGAAGACGGTCGAAGTTCACGATTTGAAGATGGAGATTGCGAATGGAGAATCTCACGATCCAATGGAGGTTCCGAATGGCGCTTAATTTTTGGATGAAATGTTTAGGAAAGAAGACGAACCGAAGATACCGTATCATGCTGTTGCCTTTTTTTGATTTAATATATCTTTAACTTTAGGCAGTTACGAAAATACCGTATCATGCTGTTGCCTTTTTTTTAATTTAATATATCTTTAACTTTTAGACAGTTATTATGCTACATTACTAATTTGCCCTTAAATAGCTACCTTATTACCCATAATTTATAATTTCTTTTAGCTTTATTTTTTGAAAGAAAAATAAAAAGGCCTATTTTGTATCATGGATAAAAAAGGACCCTTTTACACCAATTTTCTCAAAGTTATCCCATATTAGAGACTTTGTCAAGACATGAACATATTATGCAAATAGATTAACATGAATTCTTTTGCAACTGGTAAAAGTAATATATATTAATTATCGAAATATTATCAATCATTTTTCATCTTAACCCAATTCACTATCATTGCACGTATATTTAAAACACGTGGAACTATCCAACTTGATTCCAAATTTAAGTTAGTTTATATATTGACAAAATATTATCAATCATTTTTAACGTTCTTCATTGACACGTAAACAACTTAAATGACAATCACAAAGTCCTATATAGAAGCTTACGGTCCCCCATTCGGCAAAAAAACAACAACCATTTTCTTTTCTTCCAAAAATATTAGTAAAGAAAAATTAAGAGATACGATCGAATATTCTTTTATTAAAAAACATGACTTGCAATAACTTTGTCATCTTATATTATCCACACTCAATCGTCTTTCAAAAACGACTCCATTTTCCTATCATTTTGGAAGGGTTATTTTTTTTCCTCCAAGAAAACACCCGTTTCGCTCTTAATTCGGATAGTAGATTTCGGGTTATAGTCATGATGAATGGTGCAACACATCATCAAAATCGAGTAGTATCCAACCATACAATTCGATCCCATGGAGTCAAGATTGCGAGAGCTCACCTCTACGATTGGCTCGTATTTGTGCTTCTCGTAGTTCTAGAAGGAGTTTTCCAACTAATCCATCCTTTCAATCGATTTGTCAGTAGTATCATGATGGGTGACCTCAAATACCCTTTGAAATCGAATACCATCCCCATTTGGGTTGTCCCCGTAAGCGCTCTCTTCTTTTCGTTCCGTTTTTTTCTCTCGAGTAAATAAGCGTTTTTCTTATACTTTATGTACGTAGTTGTACGCGGTGGTCCTCCCGATGATCATATTTACCCTCTACTATTTTCGAAAAAGGAACGTATATGATTTGCACAACGCCATTCTTGGTACGTCAAAAGCATTAAATTCTAAAGTAATTTATCGTTGATGATGTTAACTAATCTATACGATGTAGGGATTTTGTATGCGGTCGCAATTACCGCGGTCATAACCGATACCGTAAAGATCTCTGTGGGTCGCCTCAGACCAAATTTCTTCCGGCGGTGTTTTCCTAATGGCAATGAAGTATATACTCATATCTCTTTATTGTATCTTATTTATGAATATAAGTTGTAATTATGCATATAAGTCATCTTATTTTAACATAATAATTGTGCTATGTTTAAATTTAGAAATACGATGATATTGGTAATGCAATTTGCGACGGAGTAAAAAGCGTTATCATTGAAGGACGTAAGAGTTTTCCTAGCGGTCACTCATCTAGTAAGTCTCATAACATCCTAAGGACTCATTTGATATCATTCAATGTAGTCGGA
Organism: Fagopyrum esculentum; assembly: GCA_033239045.1. Lineage (NCBI taxonomy): Eukaryota > Viridiplantae > Streptophyta > Magnoliopsida > Caryophyllales > Polygonaceae > Fagopyrum > Fagopyrum esculentum. Next base: position 114,371,921 of record BSUD01000006.1, read on the forward strand.
ATAATGATCAATTTCAATATCGGTATAAAATGTTTGGAATTTGAATTGAAATTATTTCGAGAATGAGTGATTCTTTATTTAATCGTCAATAAATTTGATTTTATGGATAAGAATAAGATTTTTGAATCATTCTAAAATTACGATATTTCAATAACATATCAAACATGTCCTTATTAGAAATCAAGTTATTTCAGTTTAATTTTTTATTCAAAGACAATTCCCAAAATAAATCAAACAAGTATTTAACATGTAACATCTAGGTGCATAAGTCAATCATAAGGAACTAATAATAAATGGATAAATATTTTTAAAAAAACTAAAATTTAGTAAGTTTTTGGACATTAATTTTCTATAATTTATGATATTAGGACATAGATTAATTAATTTTTTTTATTTATTATAACCAATGCGGAATAAACTCATTCCTTTCTGTGTGGACAGTGTCATTTGCCGGACTAACGTTCTTATCGCTCTACTTATGTGGGAAAATGAGAGTATTTGACCACAAAGGTCACGTATCGAAGCTTTGCATCGTCATCGTACCCTTGTTAGCGGCAACTCTCGTAGCGGTTTCTCGGGTCGACGATTATTGGCATCATTGGCAAGATGTCCTTACCGGTGGCTTGTTAGGTTGGTTTCTCCAACTTATGATTAAACTATATCCATGCAACATTGTATATCTAACATGTATTGTTAAAATTTAAAATATATGTGCATGATGGCGATAACATAAATTAATTGTCAGACTTTTTTTCGCATTGAACTAAGTCTATGTTTCATGTTTCAATGAAGGAATTATTGTGGCTTTCTTCTGCTATCGCCAATTTTTTCCGTCGCCAAATGATTTACGTGGTACGTATGAACCCATACCTTTTCCATAGATGTACATGTTACATATGTCGGGTGAGAACATGAAGAGTGAAAATATCTAAAACATATCTAAATAAAACAACGATCTTACTTCATCACTTATATGCGTGATTTTTTAAGGTGCATGATCATCACCATTCACGTACGATTGTGCACTTTTGTTTTTATGAAAGGGTGTACGATTGTTCACGTTTGCGCGCACCCTTCACACACGATCATGCACTTTTGTTTTTACGAAGGCGTGTAAGATCGTGCACCTTGTATTTTTATAACGGTGCACGCTCGTACACATATATACACCCACACACGTGTGTGTATATATATATATATATATATATATATATATATATATATATATATATATATACACACACAAAGTACACTATATTTGAAGAGTTAGGATGTCATGAGAGTTGATCCTTAAAAGAGAATTATAAATATTAGAAGTTATATAAAACTTGTATATGATATATCGTTTGTATTAAGATATATGATTTCGTGTATAAAATACTATTTTTTTCATGACTAGGAAAAAAAATATTTATATATTTTACGCCAAAATATAAATAAATTTGAATATTTTTATAAAATGTATAAAAATGTAAACAATACATGGTAAGCAAAGTCTACAATACAACCAATATGCTCTCTTTGAAGCTTCAATATTGTTTAAAATAATGTCGAAACTAACTAAATTTATTTAAATTAAATATGAGAATTCTTTTCCCTCTTATTATTTAGATTCAATAAGGATCTTGCTTCCACGTCATTCTCATTGATTTTTTTTTTGCAAATACACTAGTTTGATTTTGTATAATGCCATTTTTAATAATATTTATTATTTATAATTGAAACAAGTTTTAGTAGACCGTTGTAATTGGATACCGAAGTGGCCATACGATATAAGTTTCCTCTCACTAAATAATAACGAAGCTAAGCTAGTCGTCCTTTTACCATTTCTCGATTTGACATTTTCATATGTTTAAAATGGTCAAAAAATTAAATTTATAACATCAAATTGAACAAGCTAGTGTTAATTTACATTAACATATAAAATTTAATAAAATTTATTTTAAAATCAACTAACAATAAAAAAAAATAAAAAAAGAGTAATTTATAGACTTATTATATATGGGATTGGATCAGTATTTTAATATGGGACATTTTTCTAAATAAAAATATAGTTTTTTGTTTGGTAATGTTTTTATAGTTAATCTTTCATATTTGTGACTTTGACCAAACCTCAGTCAACTAAAAAAACTTGATCAAGCACGAGCAATTTAAAACTATGATATTGATTGGTTTTAGAACAAAACCTCATTAAGTTATGGGTCCGTATGATTGAGGAGAACCATGGGGATGAAGTTGAGCATTGTGGGTTTACGGGCATGAAAATTAGGAATTTCTTTTGACATCCCTTTTATAGATTACGGAAATTATGAGGAAGAGATTTTTTTTCTCTTGAACCCTCATCAAACCGAACAGACTTGTGCGTTGGGTTTAATGTGTATGTGTGCTTATATGTACAAATCCTCCAATTTGTTATCCATTGGACTTTAAAGGCGTCGGGCTAGTTTAACATACCAGCCTGACTTTCGATCATGATTCGGGCTTGTTAAGTGTCAACTATAAATGTTTCTAGTTGCACTTAGACCTAGTATACGTATAAGGTCAAGGTACTACACTTCTTATTGTGTTGTGTTTGAGCGTCAAACACGTGTACGTTCATATACCATCAATGCAATATCATTATGTTGCCCGTTCGGCTTTGTAAGATATAACGACAAATACTTTCATACGAAATAAGTGAATGATAACTTCAGTCCCATAATCTAACGTTATCATATACATAATGTTGTTGTTGCTGCATGTTTTCTGTAAGAAAATGGTTTTTTGTGTTATGATTAATTGGTTTCTTGATTAGGATTTGAACCTTATGCTTGCTTAGCAACAATGGAGGATGAGGCAATCCATATATATGTTGATCAAGAACGAGCTCATGTAACATACGATCCCGAAATGATTAAAAGCAACGATCCTGAAGCTCAGAAGGATCATCAGGACCGATGATGCATTATTGATTCATCATCGTCAACCAATGTTGTAATACAATTGATATGTTTACATGCATGGATGTACATAGTTTGGTTAAAAGTGTAAATAAACAAAAAATATATATCCTTATAAACCTTATTATATACTTTACACAATATAAATTTGAATCGAGCAAATGATTGTGTTGATCATTTTAGCGTGGCTTTTTTTTTTCAAAAAATTTGGTCAAATAAGTTCTTTTTATTTCTTTTTATTTTGTATACTTTTTTTTTCTTCTCATTTTTATTAATGTTAGTTAAAAGTAATTAACCTTTCTATTAAAAAAGAGAGAAAGAAACAACACAAGAGAATTTAACCAAATATGCGATTTTTATTAATTTTGTTTATTATTATTATTATTATTTATGTTTTTTTTATTAATGTAAGGTGTATTGCAACAAGAGATTGATCTGAAATCGGAGGGAAGCTGGGGTTGCCCTTTTTTGGTATTAAGGAAAGAGAAGTATGGTTAACTCCTTTCGTGAGCCTCCCAGTTCTGAAGAAGCTTAGAATGGCGTCAATGAAGGATCCACCCGTAATGCTCCAAGAGGCCTTATAAAAGTATGTGTTATACCCGTGCGGACCAGGGGTTTTGCAATCACCAATAATAAAAAGAGCTTTTTGGATATCTTCGTTGGAAACATCACTCCCAAACATGGTCATATCTTCGTGAGAGATAGAGGGGAGAGGGCAATCTGGAAACAAGTTATGAGGGTTAAAAGGAGCATCCGGGTTCAGGATTTTTGAGAAGTGGTTAACAAGAATGTTCGAGATCCTATCCAGGTTAAGCGTTGGGCTGGCAGCGGGGTCCTCCCGATCCAAAATACTCTTAATGTCGTTGAAATCACGCCTGGACTTTATGCTTTTGAAGAAAAAAGCGTTACACTAGTCGCCAGATTTGGCCCAAGAGGTCTTTGGGCAAGGGTGGTACGGAGATGATCCATCTTGGAGTTTAGGGATAAGGTAGTGGTACGTTCAATGTCCATGAGGTGAGGATCAAGGGGCGTAGTGTGGAGGCTGGATTGGATAACGGCTAGGGTAGCTTTGAGGACTTCAATAGAGGAGTGCAAGTTCTCCAACTTAAGGCTATAGAATTTCTTTAGAGAGATTTTGAGCCGCTTTAGTTTCTGGGTAAGAATGAGCTGGGCATTATCATGATAAGATTGGGTAGGGAGGGACCAGGAAAGGTCAATTGTGGAGAGGAACCTCTCGTGAGATGCCCAGGCATTATTGAAATGGAATTGGCGATGTGGAGTTGTAGGTTTGGCTTCAAGGGAAAGAATGTCTGGTGAGTGATCCAAGGTGAAAGAATTGTCAAAGAAGGCCACGGAATTGGGGAAGGAGGAAGCCCAATGGAGATTAGTAACAATGCGATCCAATTTGCACAATATTATGGACTCGATTTGCTTATTGTTCCAAGTAAATTTGTATCCAGAAAAATCATGATCCGAGAGGGAGTTTAGAGTGAAGCAATCCGCAAGCTCAGCAGATGGTGAGAATTGGTTAATCCGAAGGAAATCTTCTCATCTAGGCTTAGAGTAGTGTTGAAGTCACCCATATGGATCCAAGGAGTATTGGGGTTGAGGAGCTTTACTGTGGCTATGTTATTCCAGAGGGAAGTGCGATCGTCACGGAGGTTCTGAGCATAAATGAAAGAGCATTCAAAGGTGGGTGAAGAAGTTATGGTATTGGTAGAGGTAGGCATGGATATGTTGCAATGGATCACTTGATCAGTAATGAAGATGGGGGTGAGATAAAGAGAGCAAGAGTTCCACCAAATCCATATACGACACTTGTAATCGGGAGAGGCGTTTAAGGTATGGTTCCAACTTGGTAAGAGAGTAGAGAGTTTGTCCATCATGCTAATCGAGAGCTTGGTTTCTATGATCGCCATGATATCGAGGTTGTGACGGCTAACCTTGTCGCGAATGGCCTTATGCTTGTTAGGGTGATTAAGGCCCCTAACATTCCACGCACAGATATTAGCATTCGTTGGAACTTTCGGGCAAGGAGCTAACATCCTTGATGCTATCACCGGAGGAGTGATAGTGGGAAGGGGAGCACAATGTTTGTGTTTGATCAAGCAGTGAGAGAGGGTTGAGCAAAGGAGGAGCGTTTTCGATAGTGGTAGAATTTGGGTTTGGAGAAGGGGAAGGGCTAGAATCTGGGTTTGATGTGATAAGCGTGGTAGATGGGTTCAAGATTGTAGGCGGGGTAGGCATGGTTGAAGAGATAGGTGAAGGATCCGAATGCCTTGGGTTTACAATGAGAAGATAGGGGGTATCTTTAGAGCCCATGATACGAAGAGAAGCCTCCGGAGTGCAAAGGAGGGGATTAAGGTTTGAGGAAGGCGCAGGGCGAGGTCTACGAGACCTGGCAAAGGGTTTGTTGTTTGCCGGATTAGGGTTATTGCAACGATGGCCGAAAATCATGAACTTTGGGCAATGCTCCGGGAGCAAGTCATAGTTTATCTTCTGGGTAAAAGTTTCACCATCCGGACCCATGAACTTGACCTCTCTAAGAAAGGGCTTAGACGCTATAACTTCTACTAGAATCTTGGCATACCCAAGCCGTTCGTGATTTGCTGAACAAGAGTCAGTGAGCAGAGTGTAACACCCCGAATCCGCGGGACTCGGAGTGTCACATTGGGCTAGGATCTCACAATGGATCCTGACCCTAGCCTGACAACAAGTTCACTGGACCTTACAACATGGCACTGACAGATATAAAACAAATACATAAAACAATATAAACTGTACGACCCAAAGTAAACAACAACATAGCCGAGTATATAAAACGACATCCTCACATAGGAGGTACAAAAGATCATCCTCACGCCGGAAGGAAAACACAACAACCCCAAAACAACCACCTAATCTACGAGAGTCCTCGGCCTTTCACCCTGCCAGATCACCCAGTAGCGCCTAACCTGTAAACATCTACAACACGGTATGAAACCGTTAGCTAACCATACATATATGAGGTAATGCATAAGCACAAGCACAATCATGAAAGATAAACACATCAACATGATATCACACATTTACCCATTTATTATCTTTATATAATAACCATTCACACAAAAACCGTATATATATATATATATATATATATATATATATAGGGTGTGGTTCCCATGAGAACACCCTCTAACGTGAGAACATGAGAACAATCGTACACCGTTGGATGTGAGTATTAAGGGTTGAGATTTAGAGTAGATATCAAAAATAATAATAACTACGAATAATAATAATTAGGAATCCATCAATAATTACGAATAATCCACTCAACCAACAATAACTATGAATAATACATTAAACGATATGGCACATTCGTAACAAAACTGATAATAATTACGAATTTGTTCTCATGTTCTCACGTTAGGGGGTGTTCTCATAGGATCCATACTCTATATATATATATATATATATATATATATATAGATGAAAGTATGTGACACGAGGACCGATACATCCCCGCCTCTGAGTACAATGTCCAGCTGTACGAGTATCGGTCACACAATCCGTGTACCCTATGGGAGTGGATTGCGCCCTTCCTGTAAACCAGTCTGGCCCGACATCAGAGAACCTCCCAGACTCCACGGCGGGATGAAAGGGAAAGGTTATCACAGCCACGCAGTGGGGCAGTCAATAGAACATAGGTCGATAAAAACGACAACTCATGATATCATAGCAAACATATAAAGCACACACCACTCATTCAAACACCCAATATAGGGATGATAGCTAAGTAAGTCCTACGGACTTACCTCAACCTCGTACAAACTCAACCACGATCACCTCTACACTGGAGGGACAACACGACCTATAAAAAGGCATAAAGAGATATATCAACCTCTATTCATCAAAGGGGTCACACCTAGACTCAAAGGGATCCATAAGGATCATACTCAATCTATGAGCCTCACAACCAACTAAACCTCAATATCTCAGCATAACTCACAATTCCTCAAGTCTCAAGGTAGTATCTAATCAACATTCCTCAATCTCAATTTTAATCCTAATTTAATTAATTAACCTTTAATTAATTAATTAGATTTTGCCAGAATACCGTTTTGCCCGCAGGCAATTTCTAAACCCACCTGTCATCAAATTTCATCAAACAAACTATCCATAATCACCAGAATAATATAAAGACCATAATGGAATTTCTAATTATCCATTTTGACAAGCCTAAAGTCAATTTAGGCCAAATCGCAGTACGGAAAACGAATAAATTCATAACTTATTCGTTACTAACCCGATTGACGATCTGAAAGAAGATTCGGAAACACAGCGCCGCAGGCTATGCATGGACAACATCAAATTCACCGGAATATGAGCGACGGAACCGTCCTGGTGACATATATGCTCGACCAGCCCTCCGTATACTCGGAAATGCAGAAACTCGGTACCGATATGAAGAGAATGAAGAGAGGAATCCAGAAACTCAAACGGAATTGAAATCGGATTAGAAACGGAGAGTAGATTTGAGTTTGAAGGTTGAGAGAAATCAGAGCTTTTACGAGAAAACGTGAAAGGAAATGAATTAATAAATGATTTCCCGCTATTTATAGCGAAGACGATGATTATCCTTTAGCAAAGTCGATAATTATGCTTTAACCGATCCAAAGGCGGGTCGAACCTCCTTCTCCAAACTTCTCGAGATTGGAATAATAAATCTGGAATATTGTAGGGATAATTATTCCACAACTGTCTCGAAAAACGTGTATTCCTAAGCCGTCTTTCTTAGCCGCTAAGAAACGAAATAACGACGCTTTTGGCCGTTTTGCCTCTCCATGTTATTTTATATCTAGGACATATCCGATGTCCTGATCATTTCTCTCAACTGCATTTTTTATTAATTGGAGCTCCCAAATGCTCCAAATAACACCGGAGGGTAAAAATAATTACCCGGGGGAAAAAGTAAAAATTTCCCCAAACGTCCAAAATTACGCGAGGAACATAACGGTGGAACTCTTACTCATCACTTGTGAAGTCTTCGCGAGTTATATGTTAATTACTATCAACGATTAAGTTAATCAACATTAATTAGAATTCGAAATCCTAGCTATTACACAGAGGGACACCAATAGCGGATCTTATCTTGGCCAACATATGGTTGACTAGAATCGATAATCCAGGTCATGCAAGAAAGCCCATACTGGAACAGATGAGAGACTCGAGTAATCAAGTTCCATGCCATGGCACCAACGCTTGAGAAGGAGAGAGGTCGAGCCATTGATGACCCAAGGGCTGCCAAGGAGAATCGTGTTGAGGTCTTCTTCAGAGGCAAAGTGGAAGATGAAGACGCCATGCTCGTTACGTTGAATCTTAGGTTTAACGACGAGGTTCCAAGATAGGGTGGAAAAGGCGTCCATGCGGTGGTAAGCGAGAGGGCAACCCAAGAGGAACCCGACAAGAGAGCGAGACCATTTGGAAACAATGTCAGAGATATTATCCTCCGAGAAGTGAATGATACCGTTATCGATGTCTGGGGAATAGGTTAAGGGCACGTGGTTCCAAGAAGGGTCATTAACCAATATATCCTTGAAGGAGACCTTTGGTGTGCCATCCGCTTGGGGGCATTGAAGAGGGTGGGTAGTCGAAGGGATGGTAGGGTCAGTGTTACGCTAGAAACGTATAGCACAAAAGTCTTACAATTTATAACTCGATATAATTTCCTAACTCCTAGAGAACCCACAGTGTATGGGTCGTTTTGTAGCAAGGATAGTATTCCGAGGTCGAACACGAAGACTAAGGTGAAATCAAATCAAACAAGTGATCATGGATAGTGCAAGTCTAGTCTAAGAAGAGAGAAGGAAATAAAGAAATGAAAATCATGATATTTTTGGGTTTGGTTTTTGTGGTGATCAAGTAAATATCACAAATCATGCAATATTATAAATCAAACTAACAACTCAAGCTAGCAACTCAAACAAACAACACAAACACAAGAAATGTGATCAAAGAGAGAAAAGCGGATTCTATGGGTTAGGACTTCCGGTTATGGCATTGGACTCAAGATTCTAATCAACCTTGGATAAGATACGGTATGTTGGGAAAGGGTGTTTCTCAAATGGGATCAATCACCGGGTAGGTCTCATGGTCCACTAATCCCGCACCTAAGGTCCTATTATCGGGTAGGTCTCTAAGAGCCTAAGGTTGGGACTTCTACACAAACCGGATTGCTATCTAGGGATCAAACCTCTCCTTACCGGGTAAGTCTCGGGAAGGCAAGTCCTAAGCATCAATCCTAGCACACTCAGTCCAATAACGGCTTGTGAGGCTCACTACTACCTATAGTTCGTAATCTTTGGTATCTAAGATCGAGAATTACGGGGTAGGTCTCTTTACTCACTTAGTTTGCTAGCATTAGTTCATCCTAGGCTAGATTATGCTTAACAAACACTAGGATTTCAACAATCTAACATCCTAACATTCAGATTCATCAACACAAGCACAACAGAACAAACCACGGGCAGATCATATATAACCACGGCCGTGGAATCACATGAACAGACCGTGGTTTTTATCAGAGGTTAGGTTCGAGCAAGCAAATCATCCAAAGGTACATTCAAGTCTATTCTATCATAGTCCAAGCCATAACCATCATTTCATTACCCTAGAATCACAACTATTTAGCCAACAACATGCATTTTAAGATTCAAACTCAACAAGCAAACATTCATGGCTTCCATAGCAAGTGAATGAAATGAAAATGAAAAGAAACAAGTAGTCTTAGCTTAATATAAGATGATATAAGACTTATAACCCTTTAAACACAGCTCCAAAACGTTCCTTACAAAGCTTTCAATTGTTCTCAACAAAAGTCACTCAAAATCACTAAAAAACTTCACTCTAAATCTCTATCTTGGTGTGTTGTTCTTCCTCCAAAATGAGAGTGTTTTTCTTCTCCTCCAAGAATCCCCAATGTGGATAGTGATGATGTGTGAGAGAATGTGGGAGGGATCCCCTAGCAACAGCCTGCAGGACCACTTATATTCTCCACCAAGAGCAAGGGTCGGGCAAGGAGATCATGGGACAGCTGTCACAGTTGTCCAGAGAAAACCACGGCCAAAACCACGGGCGTGGTTCTGGCCTCTGGGCCGTGGAATTGCATAAACAACTCCCTTTGGATCATTAAGCCATGAGTTGGTGCAAGGCATGCACCAACAAGGTCCTATGTGTTCTCCTTTGCTTCTAGCTTGCTCCTTAATGAGTCCGTAAGTGTGCCATCACAAGGAATGATCCTCAAATGTATCGATTAAGCTCGAAAAGCTCCCCAAAATACCTATAAAACCGACAAGAGTTTGTGTAAACGTCTATTTCGATAATATGCATGAATTAAGCGTAAATGTCATGAACTAATGCCAAACCATGAATGAATAACAGGAAAAACTATCTAAATGAATGCCTAACTAACGTCATAAATCACGTCATCAGTCAGGGTTAATGGAAGGTGGAGTGGTTGTGGCGAGTAACAAAGTGGGAGTAGCGTTTAAGGGAGGTGAAGCGCTATTGACAACCTTGGGAGAGCCTGGAGAAGGGTCAGTGTAAGCGTCAAGCTTAGAAGCTGGCGTGACCGGATTAAGATCAACAACCACCGGAGAGATGGTCTTGGTAGGGGAAGGGGGAGCGGTTTAGGGAGCAGAGGGAAGAGGATCTCTGACGAGATCGGAGGGGCTGGGTTTGTCATAGCCTTTGAGAGCCTAAGGTTGTTAGATCTTATGAGTTCCTCTGGGATCTTTTCGAACGGGCTTGATGGTTTGGATGGAGATCCTGGTTTGACTGGGTGTTTGGGCCACGGTTTAGCTCTGAAATCTTGATGGAAAACTTCTTAGATCTGTTAGAACCGCCCATCAGGGTGAAGGGGAGGGGGGTGGGGGCGTGACTGGGCAGCCACAACGGAGGTGGAGCAGGTGGGGAACCTACTCCTGGGCAAGGGGAGGGTATTTTTTTGAGAGCACTTGTAGGATTAATAGCTGAGAGGAATCTCAATATGCAAACTCTTTTTTCCATTGTTTTTCTCTTTCAAATCATTCTTCCTCAATTGTGTTTGTTTATTACTTCCTCCGATCGTGAATAAATGAATTCCTAGGATCTAAATTTTGATCAAATTTAAATGTCGTTTTATGTTTTCAAGGTTATTAATTGAGAGAGAGTTGTGAGAATAGTTCTTGAAAATTATTTTTATTAAATATTTTCATAATAAAATATTCACTCATTGGTGTTAAAGGGTGGTGAACATTTAATAAGTGATAAAATTGAGAAAAAACTTTATAAAATTAAGGTTGTTTAGGAATTTTCTTAATAATTGTGTCAATGGCTAAAAAGTCATTTATTTATGATCGGAGGAAGTATGACTTTGAGTGGTCGATGATGATAGTGGCCTTCTTGTTGATTCCTAGAAGAACACCTTTACCACGGTTAGCCGTGATATAAGAAAATCGCATTACAATCTGTTAAAATTTTCTATTCGTATTCTCTGATCGATTACAAAAAGAAAGGGAATAGCTTTCAAAAGTGTAGCTCAATAGCTTCACATCCTCTAAGATCAAACTCCATTATAAACTGAAACTGCGTCACAGTTCAGCATAACAATTCCTACCAAGCCTGCTTAGCTAAAACGATAATATGTTTTTTTTTGCTAAAGCAAGTGTTGGAAAGTTAATTTATTTGTCCTTGGAAATTTAATTTTTTGAAAAGATTTCGAGCTTTTTGGGAGTAAAGGTGTAATTATTTTTGTAGGTGTATGAATGGATTACTCTACTAAATAGTAAATACTATACGTCTATACCCTTAGGCCTCTTCTGATTTTATGAAACAAAAGTGTGGCTTCGGTGTGAAGTTGATGTCTGTGAATGTCACATGAATTTTCCAATAGGGGCTACACCTGTACGTATATACGAGTTAATATACTCGCATTAATTCTACATTTTTAGTGTCACCATGTAAAAGTAACTTATATAAGTCTTACTTGATAACTGGTTTAAGATAACAAAATTCATAAAAATATGACCGAATGAAAAAAAATCGTGTATAACAAATTTTTTTTAAAATAGTTATGAGGAGAAAAAAAAATACTATACTAAAAATATACTTATTTGACTTTGTTAAATTAAAGAACAAAGTTAAATACATATTTGTAGTTCAACGGTTTTTCAACGTCTCAATATGTCAACGAACCAAATAATTGTTGGTCAACGACTCACATAGTTGTCGGTCAACGACCCACATAATTGTATGTCAACGAGCCAGCGAGCCAAATAACATTAGGTCAATGACCCAAATAACAAATATTAATCCGATATAAATAATAATTATACTTGCACTTATCCAAGAGGTTTAAAAATGTATGATTTGTTTTATCTTCAATCTCTATATTTGTAGAAGTTCTCAAACTATCACTTTTACTTGATAACCAATGTGAAATATTAAAAAATTAAGAAAACTCTATATGCATACAAATTATCAAATTGTTAGTTGTCCTTGTAACAAACGTTAAATAGCAAAATACATGAAAATATGGTCGAATTAAAATAAATAGTGAATAATAAATGATTTTAAAAATAATTATGAGAAGAAAAAATGAAAATATTATATTTGACTTTGTTAAACTAAATAGCAAAGTTAAATACGTATCCACATATTAATAGGTCAATGTCCCACATAAATGTAGGTCTACGTTAGGTCAATGACACGCATAACATATATTAATCCCATATGAACAACCAAGTAGGGGATTAATAAGTATATCAATACTCTAGAAGGGGGGTTGAATAGAGTATGAGAACTTTTCGCAGTATCGGATATCAAGGCTTTGGAATGAATCTCAAGGCCTTGAAGTCGATCTTTGTGCTTAGTGACAAAACTGTTTCTCAAGGTTTTGAAGTGAATCTCAAGGCCTTATTTCAAAACCTGCACAAAGTTGTTAGTCACAATATAAGCGATATAAGGTGCGGAAATTAAAAGATCAACACACGATATGTTTACAAAGTTTGGCCCTAACAACCTATTCTCCGCCTAGGGTTTTCGACCCTAGGATTCTAACTATTTATCATGTTCTTGTTTTGAGTCCTAGATACAACCTAGAAGAACTTCTCTTCTTCTCTCATTGTAGCCTCAATGCATGGTACAATCTAGTCAACTCCTATTCTAGCAATAATAGCCTAGTTACTTTGTAGAGTGTAACACCCCAAATCCGCGGGACTCGGGATGCCACATTGGGCTAGGATCTCACAGTGAATCCTGACCCTAACCTGACAAAAAGTTCAATGGACCTTACAACATGACATTGACATATATAAAACAAATACATAAAATTGTATAAACTGTACAGTCAAAAGGTAAGCAAGATCATATCCGAGTATTAAACATAACACTCACACAAGAGGTATACAAAACATCATCCTCACGCAGGAGGGAAACATAAACATCCCCAAAACCATAACTCTCTAATGTACGAGAGTCCTCGGCCTGTCACCTTGCCAAATCACTCAGCAGCACGCCTCTCCTGCAAGACATCTACAACATGGTATGAAACCATTAGCTAACCATACAAATATAAGGTAATGCATAAGCACAAGTACAATCATGAAAGATAAGCACATAAGCATGCTATCACACATTTACCCATTTATCATTTTTATATAATAGTCATTCACTCAAATCGTATATATATATATATATATATATATATATATATATATATATATATATATATATATATATATATATATATATATATATATATATATATATATATATATATATATATATATATATATATGTAGATGAAACTATGTCACACGGGGAACGTATCATCCCCGCCACTGAGTGCTATATCCATCTGGGATAGTATCGGTCACACAACCCGTGTACCCTATGGGAGTGGATTGCGCCCTTCCCGTAAACCAAGTCTTGCCTAACTACAGAGAACCTCCTAGACTCCATAGTAGGATGAAAGGGAAAGGTTATCACAACCACACATACGGGGAAGTAAATAAAACATAGGTCAGTAATAATAGACATCACATGCTATCTTATCAAGCATATAACACACACACCACTCACGCAAACACCCAATATAAGGATGGTAGCTAAGTAAGTCATACAGACTTACCTCAACCTTGTACAAACACAACCACGATCAATCTCTGATCCTGAGAGGGACACTGCCTAATAGCAAGGCATAGAGATATATCAATCTCCTATCAATCAAAGGGGTAACACCTAGACCCAAGGGATCCATAGGATCATCCTCAGCCTAAACCTCAAAACCTATAAATCCTCGAAAGCCATACAAGGCATACATTATCATATTATTAATCCACACACTCTCATCTACACCTAACATGGTACTACACACTCACACTAGGAAAGGAAGAGGCAATGTCATCCATAGGCAAGCATAGAAGCAAGACACACTTGCAGA
>BSUD01000006.1:114386330-114403071 GCA_033239045.1 Fagopyrum esculentum
TATATATATATATATATATATATATATATATATATATATATATATATATATATATATATATATATATATATATATATATATATATATATGAAACTATGTCACACGGGGAACGTATCATCCCCGCCACTGAGTGCTATATCCATCTGGGATAGTATCGGTCACACAACCCGTGTACCCTATGGGAGTGGATTGCGCCCTTCCCGTAAACCAAGTCTTGCCTAACTACAGAGAACCTCCTAGACTCCATAGTAGGATGAAAGGGAAAGGTTATCACAACCACACATACGGGGAAGTAAATAAAACATAGGTCAGTAATAATAGACATCACATGCTATCTTATCAAGCATATAACACACACACCACTCACGCAAACACCCAATATAAGGATGGTAGCTAAGTAAGTCATACAGACTTACCTCAACCTTGTACAAACACAACCACGATCAATCTCTGATCCTGAGAGGGACACTGCCTAATAGCAAGGCATAGAGATATATCAATCTCCTATCAATCAAAGGGGTAACACCTAGACCCAAGGGATCCATAGGATCATCCTCAGCCTAAACCTCAAAACCTATAAATCCTCGAAAGCCATACAAGGCATACATTATCATATTATTAATCCACACACTCTCATCTACACCTAACATGGTACTACACACTCACACTAGGAAAGGAAGAGGCAATGTCATCCATAGGCAAGCATAGAAGCAAGACACACTTGCAGAACCAAGAGCAAAGCCAAGCTGGTGCAGGTGGCGCAGGGGCGGCTCACAGCAAGACGTAGGAGCGGCTCGCAGCAAGACGCATGGGTGGCTCAAGGCAGGCGCAGGGGCGGCTGTCTGTGCAGAAGGTTGGCCTCGACTTCTCTTTGCTTCTTCACTCGATTCTCTTCACTTCTTCTTCGACCAGAAGCCAAGAACATACATATACATACATATATACATCAAAAGAAGCCTATCAAGGCTGCCACAAGATCAAACTTGTGGAACCTAAGCTAGGGATGAAGAAAAGAAGGAAAGAAGCAAGATAAGAAGAGATTGGAGAGGAACTCACCAAGCTGAACCTAGACAAAGGAAAGAACCTCACCAAAACCTCAAGGCTGGCTCAATCACAAGCACAACAGCATCATCAAGTATCATCATCAACATCTATAAGCAAAGCCACACAAAAGCTCTCACAAACTCAACAAGGATCAAAGAAGAACAAGAAAAAGATCCAAAGAAGGAAGGAGAAGAAGATAAACGTGAGGGAGAAGATGAAGCTGTAAATGAGGTAACCCTCATCAGGAGATAGAGAAGGAAGCTTATAAAGGAAGGAAAGGGGTAAAGCACGGGTCAAGAGTCAACAAAGACGGTTGCAGCCGCACAGAGCCGCAGGGGCGGACCCTATGAGGCGCAGGTGCGGCCCAGGGAAACCGCAGGGGCGGTCTCTGGCTCACGCAGGGGCGGATCGGGCACAATCTGTGCCCTCAACACTCACTCTCTACGACTCAGCAACTAAGGCTCTTACATAGAGTAACACGCTGGAGTATAACACTAAGACGATATGTCAATATAGCTCTTGTGTTTATCTCACTCTAACAAATAAACTTAAGAACGCTCAAAGAGGAAGATAAATTTTTGGATTGATGAAGATGACTTGGATTATTTCACTTGTAAGCTATGTATCTTCATCTTCAATCGATGTGTCTCTTATAGTCTTCTATGGAGGAACTTCTTCTAGCCATTATCTTCTAGTCGTTGCAACTTCTTCCCTCCATAAAATCCTTTGTTTGTTGAACGAGATCTTCTCGTGTGAGATTCTTTTGTTAGACATTGTGAGTAAGATCTTCTTGTAGCCGAGATCTTCTCTTCAACCGTTCGAGATCTTCAACAAACTTCTTTATAGCCGTTCGAAGTCTTCAATAAGATCTTCACCGAGATTCTCTCTTCAAACGTCTATCTTCTCTAACAA
The DNA here is from genome assembly GCA_033239045.1 of Fagopyrum esculentum. Lineage (NCBI taxonomy): Eukaryota > Viridiplantae > Streptophyta > Magnoliopsida > Caryophyllales > Polygonaceae > Fagopyrum > Fagopyrum esculentum. The sequence continues at coordinate 114,388,287 of BSUD01000006.1, forward strand.
GATCTTTACTCTCTTAGATCTTTTTGTTTGTTGGTTGGTTGTTGTAGTAAGTCTTCAACCGAGATCTTCTCTTGTGATATCATCCATGACCTACACACACATTTCACAACCAAACCAAGACAATCAATCTAGAAGCATAATTGATATTTGTTAGTTATAAAAACCGCAATTATGTTAAGTCTTTCATCATTAAATAAATAAAATAATTAATAATAAAGGTGGAGTTATTATCAACATTCCGACATGATTAGGTTCAAGGCTACAATCAACCTTCTCTAGAGAATTTGTAGGGTTTTATCATCGGATCAATATTTATTTAAATTCGTGTAAATTGATTTTAGGGTTTAACTTCCAATAGTTGTGGTTTTACTTCTGGGATGCAATGGTTAGTCCTACCATCTTCAACCGTTTCTTCAATTTTGCTAGCATATATTATTTTCTCAAAGATTGTTGTTTAGTTGTGCAATTAAGTTGAATGGTAGCCCTAAATTTTACCTTTTTAAGATTTGTTTATGTCAGTGTATATGTTTCATGATTTTGACTTTCTAGAAAAGCGAGGCCTTGGTAAGACAATCCCTATTATTGTGTTTATAGGGAACACAGAATGTTATAATTCTTGAACAACGAATTCACATGCTCTTGTTTATTCCAGAAAAATAGAATGTTGTGTTTTGCGTTCTTATTATTGTTACAGGTAATAAGGGTGTGTTCGGCGTGCCAAAAAAACGAGGTTATTTGGTAGATTATTTTTCCTAGATTATTTTTGGGATTATTTTGACCCAAAAAAGTACCATATGCAAAGAGATTATTAAGATTATTAGTAGATTATTAAAAATTTTCATTCCTCAAAATAATCCCATTGCTTCACCAAACGGACCCTAAGTCAATTTGTAGTTAATGGTAGAGTTGTTCCACTTTTTCTTTCCATATAGCCTTAAGCTTGTTGCATGTTATGTGTCTTGATATTAGTATCTTAAGCATTCAATTCGGCTAATCTCTTTAACACTTGTTCTAAACAATTCTCACGTTGAATTCCTCTTCATTAAACCTTTTATGTTCCACCATCTGATCTTCCAATGTTGATCACTAGAAGGAGAAAACAAAGGCTTTGGATATTAAGCTGCATACTGAAACGAGGGTTGTTGAATGAGTTGAGTATACATGCATTTGCTGCAATGCAATCCTACATGAGAGGTGATCCACCTTCATCTCACTTTAGTTACGCTTCTTCTAAATATGTTTATCCTCACAACTTTATGGTATGTATCCAAATATTGTTGTTGTTACAGTTTGCTTACTCAAGTTAGATATGCAATAACATAAATAACATAAACATCCTACATATACTTATTGATGATGTTACAATTTTTTGTTTAATAACGTTGTAGCAATCCTATATGACATAAAAGTCATTTAGTGTGTGTTTGGTAGAAATAAAATATAAACTAGTGTATGTGTTTTTTAGTGTTTTAGGTAGTGTTTGTGTTTTTTTTGTAGTATTTGAGTATTTAAAAACACTCGTACGTGTTTGGCATAACTAGTGCTTTTGTACAAAATTACTTATTTGCCCATACTTTTCGTCCTAATTACCTAGGTTATCTTCCACGTTTATTTCTTCCTCTCACTCGTTTGACGCCCATCATTGCAAAGAACATGCCTACAATCTGAACATTTTCGATTCATCAGCATCCAGTCCACAAACATCCATAGCTGTAGCAGATTGAAACCTACACTGCATCAAAAAATAATTCAAGTTATACCAAGATTGAAACCTACAAATGAAGGCAGAAGGAGGAAAACATCATTAAATTCAAGTTCTATCATGATTGAAACCTAGTAGACTCCATCCAAAGTTCAAGTTCTATCCAAATACCAAGTGTCTTCCTTGCACTCTCATGAACAAACCGGCACCATCATACATGACACATTAACAGAAACTCAACAATTCACAAACATCTACAAGTGAAAAGATTTGACAGCAACAAAATTTACCATAGAAGCATATGCACTCACCTTCACTTGTAGTAAAGCAAGACAAATGCTATCAAAACAGGACCAATGTCAACTGTGTCGACAAATTATACATACTCATAAGCTGCATTAGAAGTTCAAAAGGATGTACAAAACACTACATGACCATAACTACATAACTTGGCTTGTGAATCTAGTTTTATAGAAACTCGTAAGCTGCATTTAATCAAATGAAGTATTATAAAAATATATTTACAAGCTCATAGAACGTGAGGTATCATTCTTTTAAGAAAGCTCATATCTAGATAATTTGCATACTTCTCTAACTGATTACAAAAAATTGTCAATATAATTGGGGATTATAATTTCGAACACAAAAATCGAAAGGGAAATTCGAAGTGTATATAGTTTAAGGTAGATTAGAATCTCTACCACCGGAATCGAAAGGGAAATTCGAACAGAGAAATCAAAAGGCATTACAAAAGTAACGAAAAATCATCAACCCTAACATATCGAACAGATAAATCGAAAAGGAAACACATGTCGTCGGAATAGAGAGTTTAAGGTAGATATGAACCTATCGCCGCCGGTGGTAGAGAGCAGGCCTGAGCTTTGTAAGGGAGAGTCGAACGGTAGAGAGCACGCCGGATTTCACTGTCCTCTGGGAAGAGAGGTGAGAGAAACCCTCCTTTATACCTGGTAAATGATTGTAAATATAATCAACAGTAGGGACATTTGTCTTTTTGTATAATAACAACACTAGTGTATCAGCCAAACCCTCATCCGGATGAGGGTTTCAAAAACACACACAATAAACTCATACCCTAGTCTATCTTACACATCCAAACAACCAGATTATTTTGAAATAAAAAAAATACTAGTTTACACTAGTGTTTTGTTGCATCCAAACACACACTTACTTTGAAGGAAGTGTGTGTAGTTCTAACACCAGCAATTAGAGGAAAAGTGTTGCAGGCTTTGATGTCCATTGATAGTCTTATTTATTCTTGCTTTCGGACACAATTTGACATGCAATCCAGTAGGTTAACTTTTCTCACATTAGAGTTGTTCGCTCTGGGATCATGGCTAATCGAGTTTCTTGAACTTAAGACAGTGATTACAAACTTAGGGCTCGTTTGGTTCCAACTCCGGAAACGGAAACGGAATGGAAACGAATTTAGTCCATATGTATATCATTATTCATGAATTTTTATGGAATCATTCCTTGTGGTTTCATGCAAAATGCACTTGCCTCCCCACATTTTGTTCCCCTATAGGGTATCAAAGTAATCAAATTCAACTCCAATTATTTCAAACCACAAGGAATGATTCCAAAAACTTTCATGAACAAGAGTATACATATGGACTAGATTCGTTTCCATTCCGTTTCCGATTCCAGAGTTAAAGCCAAACGGGCCCTTAAACTAAAATTGTCTCGTTCGATTTATGTATCTGTGTTCAGACCTACCTAAACATGTGGTGAAATCCTCACGTTTCACAAGATCAATGTATGTATATATATATAATAACCATAAAATATTAATTCATTCAGAAAAAGTTTTCATACCAGAAGTTCATACCAGAATTTTTTCATAGCAAAACCGGAGTTCATCTCTCTTATAGCAAAGGTCGGAAGACCGGAGTTCATCATCCAGTTCAGGCCTATTCCTTTGTGCAATGTTAGTTATAAGATTGTTTCTAAGGTTTTGGTCCAACGTATACAGAGCATCATTAGTAAGCTAGTGGGTCCGACTCAGGGTAGCTTTATTCTAGGACGTCTGATTCAGGAGAATATTGTTCTTATGCAAGAGGTGGTTCACTCCATGAGGAAAAAGAAGTTAGGGAAACAGTGGATGCTCCTTAAGCTTGACCTTGAAAAGGCCTATGACAGAATTAGACGGGATTTTATTGGTGATACTATAACGGCAGCAGGTTTCCCTCCTGAATGGGGGAAGATGATTCAAGAGTGTGTAAGTACTTCTAGGATGCAAGTGATTTGGAATGGAGAACTTATTGAGCAATTCGTTCCTGAAAGGGGTATCCATTAGAGAGACCCTATCTCTCCGTACTTGTTCGTGTTTTGCGTTGAAAGACTAAGGCACCTCATTCTAGAGGTTGTTGATAGAGGGGACTAGAAACCTATCAAGCTGTCTCGTGGTGGACCTCCTCCTTCACATCTCTTCTTTGCCGACGACATTACCCTATTTGCGGAAGCATCCCTCTCTCAGATCAAAGTAATCATGAAGTGCATTGATATCTTCTACAAGGCTTCAGGGCAAAAGGTGAGTACTCAGAAGTAAAAAAAATCTTTGTATCCCCTGATGTTAATAGAAGCCTTTGTAGTACTATCAAAACTATTAGCGGAGTTGAGGTGACCAGAAACCTTAGTAACTACTTGGGTATCCCCATCCTCCAAGGTAGAGTTTCCAAGAGCACGTTTACGGAACTTTTGGATAGATACAATGGCAGACTTAATGGATGGAGGAGCCGTACTCTCAGCTTCATAGGGCGTGTCACGTTTACCAAGTCGGTTCTCACTTCTTTACCCGTCTACTCTATGGCTACTTTGAATATGCCTATCGGTGTGTGTAATGATATTGAGAAAATTTGCCGCAACTTCATATGGGGACACTCGGATGGACATCAAAGCATGCATACTGTTAAATGGGAGGATTTGTGTTTACCTAAGGATAAAGGTGGACTGGGTATACGCAACATGAACCTTACAAACAAGGCTTTTCTAGGGAAGTTGGGTTGGAGATTCTTGAACGATACCAACTCTCTGTGGGTTAAGGTCCTTATGAGTAAATACATCAGCCATAACAAAAGACATCAAACGCAACATTCTCACATCTGGAATGGGCTCGTCTTGGGCATTCAGCAGGTGTTGCTCAAGGAGCTCGTTGGATGCTTGGGCATGGTCGTAGCATTAACTTCTGGTTGGATAGGTGGATCGAGTCGGAACCCCTGGCTAACCTCACCACCTACGCTCTGGATGCTACTGATACAATGAAACATGTTCGAGATTACTAGGTCGATGGTGAAAATTGGGATTGGCAGAACCTGGCCGGCAAGTTACCCAACACTGCTTTCCTGAAACTGGCTGCTCTCAGACCGTTTGAGCCAACTAGCACCTCGAACGCTTAGCTACAGATGATGAAATCCAATGATAGCTGTTAGCTTTGTGATTCATGTTGTATAGTGTAGATTACCTTATGCACGCAATAGAATTAGTCTGTAATAGTTCCTAGGTCTAGAGGTGTTAGATTAAGGAGACTAATGCTTGTTGTAGCTTACTAGTGTTGTCCTAGTTGCTGGTTCATTGAACCCTGGTAGCCTGGACTCACTGAGGGTTGTGACATGTGTTGTTCCCTTATATCTGATACGTGTAGTTGGTTTTTTGTTTGTTGAGTTGTTGTCGTCTGGACAACCGCTTATGTTTTTTGGACTGAACCGGGTTCGAGCTGTGATGATTATCTACGGAGTTTGGCTTGGTTTGGCACCGCTTAATGAAACGATGCGTTTGGGCTTTGAAGAGGAGGTATATAAGCTGACGCTTACCTCATCTAACCCTAAGTGAGATCAAAGCCTTGCCGTTGAGAGAAAGAGAGAGTTCTTCCTCTGAGAGAAAGAGAGAGCGATTGAAGAGAAGATGGAGGTGGTGCGCTTAGGTTGAGAAGATCATCCTCTCCCAGATCTCTCCAGCCGAATATCTTATGAGCAAAGATAGCAAAGCTTGACCGAAAGCTTTGCTTGGCCTTACAGGGGCTATTTCGATACCTTGCTCTTCGTGTCTCTTTTGGTTCTTGCTTGTTCTAGATATAGGTTTTATTACAGATTGATTTTGCGTGCATTGTGTAATCGAAACTATATTGTAACATCTTGAAAGCCTAGTAAACAAGGGATCGGACCTCCCCTCTTGAGGTTCCACAGATGTAGGGTTTTAAAACCTAAACTGCGTAATCAATTTGTGTGTCAATCTTCTTAACATTGAAATATATCATTGGATTGCATGATAAACATATTACAGATTGGTATCAGAGCATCTGTTATATCTTTTTCTTTCGAAAATAGATTTGTGTTAAAACTCATGTGTATCTGATCTTGTCTTCCGTTGTCTTCCGTTGTGTTCTTTGTTCTGTGTTGAAAGATCTGATCTATCATACTATTGTTCTTGGTTCCCCTTTACTACTGCATTCTGTTATCCCTTTCTGTGAGATTTGCCTGTCAATTTTTTCCCCCACAAATACTAACGTTTTCTATTGTATCTTGCAGGTGAAACATGACAGACTCCACAGTAAGGATGAAGTCATTCGATGGAAATGGAGATTTCACCATGTGGCAGGTGAAAATGAGAGTCATTCTCACCAAAGAGAAGTGCCTCAAAGCCATCACAGGAGACTACCTGGCCATGACGTCTGAAGAAAAGAAAAAGGAGATGAGTGAACAGGCCCATGCTGAGATAATGATTAGGTTAACTGACAACGTGGCTCGTCAGGTTGTAAGTTTCACCTCTGCTAAATCTTTGTGGGATGCCCTAGAAAAATTTTATTTGAAAAAATCTTTGCCCTCTAGGATCTCCTTGCTACATAGACTTTTTACATTCAAAATGGACACTAATTTGAGTCTAAATAAAAATTTGGATAAATTTCTAAGAATGAATCAGGACGTGGCTAGATGGAATGATGAAATTAAAGAAACTCACCTTGCTGTCTTGCTGTTAGGATCCTTACCTGCCCAGTTTGACACTTTAAGAGATGTTATACAGTTTAGCTCAGATAATATTACTCAAGAAAAGATAATAGAAGCTATAACTGAAAAGAATGATACCTTGAAAGTGTTCAAAAGTAAGACTAAAAAGAAATCAGATGTTAAACCTGAAGTTCTTATGGCTAAAGGAAACCCTAAACACTTTAAAAACAAGAAGAAGGAAAAATATGAGAAAGATAAAACTGAACCTTCTCATTTTGATAAAAATAACAAGAAATGTTATTATTGTGAGAAACTAGGACATTATGATAATGAATGTAGGAAGAAAAAGAGGGATGATGCTAAGAATAATAAAAACCCTGATGGAAAGTGTCTTTATTTGAAAAAATTCAAGCTGAATATCCTTGTGAATTGCCGATGTGTACTGAGTATAACTCTTTAAATTCTAATGTGTGGATTTTGGATTCTGGTTGTACCATGCATGCCTCTTTTGATAAATCTCTATTTAGTTCTCTACATGAATTTGATGGTGGAGAAGTTATGCTTGGAGATAATATTGCCTTGGCCATTAGAGGAGTAGAAATTGTACCTATATGCATGTTTGATGGAAAAATTAGAGTCCTCTAGAATGTTAGATGGGTTCCACAACTTAGAAGAAATTTAATGAGTGAATCTGCCTTGGATGACATAAACTGTCAAATTAACACTAGTAATGGGATAAGGGAAGTCATAAGAAATGGAACTAATCTTATAAAAAGTATCAAAAAGGGTGGGTTATACCAAATTATCACTGCACCTAATTTGATCCTTACCACTGCTAATACTAAAATGACCTTAAATCATACTAAAAATTGGCATAATAGACTAGGACACATTGGGAATACTGGCCTTAAAAAACTGTACAAACAAGGCATTATAGATAAAGAACCTGTTGATATTGATTTCTGTGAAAACTGTATTTTAGGTAAAAAGAATAAACACAGCTTTAATAATTCTTCTTATAAGGCTCAAAAACCTTTAGAATACGTACATTCTGACCTATGGGGACCTACACATGTTGACACCATAGGAGGAAAAAGATACTTCATCTCTTTCATAGACCACTACTCTAGGAAAGTTTGGACTTACCTTCTGAGAAATAAAAATGAAGCCTTTGAGTATTTTAAAAAATGAAAACAAGCTGTAGAAAATCAATCAGGTTATACCCTTAAATGCCTTAGAATTGACAATGGCCTAGAATTCTGTAATTCTGAGTTTAACAATTACTGTAAAACCCAAGGGATTAAAAGACACCTCACTGTACCTGGAACTCCACAACAAAATGGGACAACTGAAATAATGAATAGAACTCTTCTAGAAAAGACTAGATGCATGCTCATTAGCTCAGGGATGAAACACTCTATGTGGGGGGAAGCCGTAGTGACTGCTACCTACCTCATAAATAGATCCCCATCCTCTGTTATTGACTTTAAGACTCCCCGGGAAATGTGGACTAGTAAGAAACCAAGTTTAACTCACCTAAAATCTTTTGGTTGCACTGCCTACTCACAAATCTCCCAAGGAAAACTACACCCTAGAGCCTTAAAAGCTGTTATGCTAGGGTATCTAGAAGGTGTTAAAGGTTACAAACTTCTCTTTATACAACCCCATGGATATAAAGTCATTAACTCTAGGAGTGTTACATTCAATGAAGAAGATTTTCATTTTAAATCTAAAACTGATAATGCTATAACGCATAGTTCTGAGGAAAATGATGATATAGACATACCTAGTACATCTAGACACTTCTACAATCATAATGATCAACCTCACATAAATAAAAATGATGAAGAAGAATTTGATATAGGATATTATCAAACTGAAAGCTTCGGTAACATAAACACCCCTCACTTAGACATAAATGAGGATGACAGAAATAATAATGATAACACTCAACAATTAGGGGAGGAAAATAATGAGGATGATAGGAATTATTATAACTCTCAACAATTAGGGGAGGAAAGTAATGAAATTCCTAATAAAAACCTGACAAACCTTGAATCTGGTAATGGCTGTGACCATGGTGATCAAGACGACTTGGGTACCAGTGCCCACAATGCTGATAATGAGAAGGGAATTTCAAACCAACTCAAGTCGAATGATAGACATGAAGACCTGAGTCGTTTTGATTTTCATGGTCACTACTAGTTAACCAGGGACAGGGCCCCAAGACTTAAAATTTAAAACAAAAAATATGTTAATAATGTTGAGTATATCATGCTAACAGATGAGGTGAATATTGTTAATTATGCCTTCCTAGCTAACAGCAGATGTGATAGATAATTTCTACACCCCTGACACATATGAACAAGCTATAAAATGTCCTAATGCTAAACACTGGAACCAAGCTATGAATGATGAGATTGAGTCCATGAATTCTAATAACACTTGGATCCTTGTACGTAGGCCAGCCAATGTCAAGCTAGTTCAATGTAGGTGGTTGCATAAACTAAAAGAAGGTATAAAACCTAGTGATCCCCCTAGGTATAAAGCCATGTTGGTTGCCAAAGGCTTTACTCAAAGAGAAGGAATATATTACACAGATATCTTTGCCCCTGTTGGTAAAATATAAAACTTTGAGATTACTGCTTGTTATGGCTACTGTGTATGACTGGGATATTGAACAGATGGATGTTAAAACTGCTTTTCTGCATGGTAATCTGAATGAAACCATTTACATGAGTCAACCTAAAGGTTTTGTGCATCAAAATAAACCTGAGCATGTTTGTTTGCTTAAAAAATCTATGTATGGTCTAAAACAGTCACCTAGACAATGGAACATTAAGTTTGACATTTGTATGAAGAATCTGGGCTTCATGAGAAGCAAATATGATTACTGCTTGTATTTCAAAAATCTTTCTACTCCAAATGCTCTGTATGTTCTCTTATATGTGGACGATATTCTGATTATGTGCAAATCCAAAGTCATCATTAGCAATGTAAAAAGAGACCTTGAAATGCATTTTGACATGAAAGATCTTGGTGCTGAACAGAAAATCCTTGGTATACAGATCATAAGAAATAGGGTTAAAAAGAAAATGTGGCTTTCCCAGTGTGACTATATACAGAAAGTTTTGGATAGGTTTAATATTGGAAATGCTAAACCTACCCCTATGTCCTTAGGAGGGCACTTAGATCTAACCAAGAAGCAATGTCCTGATTCTCCTAGTGAATTGAAAAAGATGTCTAATATTCCATATGATGTAGTTGTTGGCTCTGTGATGTATGCTATGTTGTGTACTAGACCTGACATGTCTTTCGCTATAAGTGTTCTAAGTAGATTCATGTCTAACCCTGGATTGGAACATTGGACTGCTATGAAATATTGCTTGAGATATCTTGCAGGAACTAAGAAGTTGTGCTTGTGTTTTGCTGAGCATTCTTCAAATCATGATATTATTGGTTTTGTAGACTCAGATTATGTTAGTAATAAGGATACTAGAAAATCTACAACTTCCTATTATTACACTTGGACTAATAATTGTATATCATGGAAGTCACAACAACAATCCATTGTAGCCTTTTCATCTACAGAAGCTGAATATATAGCTGCAGTTGAAGCATCAAAAGAAGACATTTGGTTAAAAGACTTAAGTACTGAAATACAACATAAATCTTGTATTCTTGTTTTGAATATTGATAGCCAAAGTGCTCTATATATGTGTAAAAACCTTGTATATCATGAAAGATCTAAACATATCGATGTTAGATATCATTTTGTTAGGGATGAGATAGAAAAGAAACACTTTGAGGTTAAGAAAATTAGAGGAGATATTAGTCCTACTGATTTTGGTACTAAAATTGTCCCTGCTGACAAATTTATCTTTTGCAGGAATTCCCTTCACTTGTGGGATGTTCCCTAAAGATAACTGACCATGAACTGATGACGGACAGGAGTGCCTCCCTTATTTACTACTGGTGATCAAGATGATGTGTTAACATGAATCAAGAGGGCAATTGTTAGCTTTGTGATTCATTTTGTATAGTGTAGATTACCTTATGCACGCAATAGAATTAGTCTGTAATAGTTCCTAGGTCTAGAGGTGTTAGATTAAGGAGACTAATGCTTTTTGTAGCTTACTAGTATTGTCCTAGTTGCTGGTTCATTGAACCCTGGTAGCATGGACTCACTGAGGGTTGTGACATGTGTTGTTCCCTTATATCTGATACGTGTACTTGGTTTTTTGTTTGTTGAGTTGTTGTCGTCTGGACAGCCGCTTATGTTTGTTGGATTAAACCGCGTTCGAGCTGTGATGATTATCTACGGAGTTTGGCTTGATTTGGCACCGCTTAATGAAACAATGTGTTTGGGCTTTGAAGAGGAGGTATATAAGCTGACGCTTACCTCATCTAACCCTAACTGAGATCGAAGCCTTGCCGCTGAGAGAAAGAGAGAGTTCTTCCTCTGAGAGAAAGAGAGAGAGCGATTGAAGAGAAGATGGAGGTGGTTCGCTTGGGTTGAGAAGATCATCCTCTCCCAGATCTCTCCAGCCGAATATCTTCTGAGCGAAGATAGCAAAGCTTGACCGAAAGCTTTGCTTGGCATTACAGGGGCTATTTCGATACCTTGCTCTTCGTGTCTCTTTTAGTTCTTGCTTGTTCTAGATATAGGTTTTATTACAGATTGATCTTGCGTGCATTGTGTAATCGAAACTATATTGTAACATCTTGAATTCCTAGTAAAAAACGGGATTGGACCTCCCCTCTTGAGGTTCCGCAGATGTAGGGTTTTAACACCTGAATTGCGTAATCAATTTGTGTGTCGATCTTCTTAACATTGAAATATATCATTGGATTGCATGATAAACATATTACAATAGCCTAAGTTGGACTCTATCACAGGATGGTAATTATTCCATAAGCTCCGCTTATAGATTAATCTCAGGAGCCGACGATATCCAGTTCGGTGAGGGGGCGATTTTTAGGGTTATCTGGCAACTCAGAGTCCAAGAGAGAGTACAAGTCTTCATTTGGAAACTGGTCAAAGGGGGTGTATTATGTAATAAGGAGAGCAAGGAGGCACCTGAGCACTGAAGATCGGTGTAGGTGTTGCAACGTGGCCCCAGAGTCCCTCTGCCACTTGTTTCGTGATTGCTCTAAGACCCGTAGACTTTGGATAGACTTGCAGGCTGGCCGACACCATACGGGTTTCTTTAACATGAGTTTCGCTTCTTGGATTCGAGGTAATATTCTATCTTCTGATTCGTTTCAAAATATTTGTCTTTGGAATGATGCTTTTGCAGTTCTTTTGTGGTGGAATTGGAAATGGAGAAACGAGAAAACTTTTTTCAACACGAACAATCTAGGGGATAGATGCCGTTTCATCCTCGACAAAGTCAAGGAGTACATTAAAGTGTGGAACAAAAGAGATAAGAACGTGAAAGTTAGGATGAGAAGAGTCGTCAATGTGTATTGGGAGCCCCCTCTAGAAGGTTTCATCAAGATTAATAAGGAAGGTGTCAGGAGCTTTGAAGGTTTTGCATCTGTTGCAGGTGTCTTTTGAAACACAGCAGGAGAGTGGATAAGGGGTTTTGGTGCTAATCTAGGACTATGTACAGTACCTATGGTTGAGCTATGGGGACTGTCACATGGTCTTAAGATCGCTTGAGAACATGGTCACCGATTGGTTGTCATAGAAACTGACTCCCAATTGGCTACTATTCTTCTCAAGAAAAGCATTCCCCCTCACCACCCTCTTGCTAGTCTGGTACTTATGTGTCAAGACTTCTTGAAAAGAAACTGAAATATCCAGGTTCGTCACGCCTTCCGTGAGACGAATAGAGTAGGTATTTTTGTAGTTAGTTTTGCTCTGAACCTTTCTATTGGATTGAATGTGTTGAGTGACCCGCCGGAGGGTGTAGTTGATCTTTTACTTGATGATGTAAGGGATCGGGCTATCCCCCGTGTGCTGACTACTTAGCCTTCTTTTCAATTAATAAAAGCGCGTCTAGATGCGCCGGAGACCACTGTCTCTCTTACACACCAAAAAAAATGTAGGTCATATTATTTTACAATAAACAAAGTAAGCCCCTTATTTAAGTTTTTTTCGCTAATTTGCAATTAAACAAGGCCAAGCCCAATTGATTTATACAAGCTCAAGTTCAATCGAGTTACAGAAGCTCAAACCCAAACGATTTACACAAGTCCAAACCTAATCGATTTACACAAATTGACTAATTGAATCTCACTATTTTATTTTTTTTAAAGTATACTTTATACCTAATATTAATACACAAGGTAATACAGAATGTTAATACGCAAGTCCTCCCAATTTACACAAATCCTCTCAATTTACAAAAGCCCTCTCGATTTTCACAATCCCTCATTCGATTTGCACACGCCCTTGTTTTTAACACTATAAATCAATGTTACCCAAGTTAAATAATACTCAATTAAATATTATTCAGTTTCAATCGTAATACCCAACTTACTAATCACACGGTAATAATACCCAAATTAAAAATTATTTTATATAGTAATTACAAATCTCCTTCATCTTGATTCTATTTGCAATCAGCCGTCACAAATTAAAGTGAAGCAGAGCCACCAAACCTAATCCCAATTTCAAAAACTACGCGATAAGTTGCGAGAGCCAAATGATTACTCCCACTACCGTCCGGTCCTCCCACGCCACAACACCGTGACTTTCAAGATCCAACAAAACAACCTCTACTTCACCGAATGTCATGCAACTAGTTCTAATCAAAAGTTCAAAATCAATTGAAGAAAATGAAGAAGAGTCAACCCGCAGAACAAATAACATTTCAACATTGAAATTGAAAAAGAAGATCGGTGTCTTACTTCTCACAACCACAATCTCGCAAGTCTTCATATGGGGATAAGTTTAGTCAGAAAAAATTTGGGAGAGAAGAATAAATACTATTGTAAATCAATTTTTCTTTATTTTTGTAAGTTTTTTTAGCCTTAAGAAATAGGGAAAACTTTCGTTGAACAGGTCTTGACCGGACACGATCCGTGTTTAGCCGTGTCCTCCTCGTATCCTATCTTTGAACCGTGTCTTGACCGTGTCGGGACATATTTGATCGTACCCTAGCAGTGTTTTGACATGTACCCGTAATCCCGTATCCTACTATGTTCTACACGGGACGCTCTGCCTTCGAGAGGTGTTCGTGCAACATAGCATAAAATAAATCGACGGTGACACGTAAATTTAAGATACCTTGCTTTAAATTATTCCACGCTACCATGATTTATCTTATTCGTTAAATAGTGAAAGATACCTTGCCTTAAATTATTCCACGCTACCATGATTTATCTTATTCGTTAAATAGTGAAAGATACATTGCCTTAAATTATTCCACGCTACCATGATTTATCTTATTTGTTAACTATTGTAAGGTCAACGTGTTGGTTACGAACATAATAATTTATTTTAAATCAAGTATTTTTTTCAAAAACTATTTAGTGTTTTTTTACATATTTTTTATTTGTATTTTATTAGCTGTTGTAAAATTTGACAAATTTAATATTTGATACAACTGAATGATACATGACATAAAATTTGATTATATCTGCAATAACAGAAATTATATATGAATGAAGGTAGACGAAAGTGATCATGTCCAAACAACTAAGAGTTTGCAAAAAAATCAAGAAAAAAGGATAAATCATATATTTTTCACTATCTTATCTTACATCTATTAAAGCAGAAATTTTTTGTCACGTCAAGCTTTCTCTAAACCTACCAAAATATTTTTTAAAGTTAATTACTTAGTTAATTATTTATTAATCAATTAATCAATTTTCATTTCACAAAAAATTAAACCTTAAAGAGTAAATATTTTTCTCACGTAAATCTTATCTAATCTTTTCTAATTTTTTATAATATAAATTGAAAATTAGAAAAAACGTATATAAATAAAAATTTAACGTAGATATTCTTTTTAGTTGTAACAAACCGTATAAAAAATCTACAAAAAAAAATAGTACATCGAAAGTTTTAATATAAATAAGTATTAAAACTTAACAAGATATGTTAAAATGGGAATCACGGTTAACATTCTACCACTTAACTCAATAAATATATATGAATTTTTTTTTATTA
>BSUD01000006.1:114403567-114449832 GCA_033239045.1 Fagopyrum esculentum
CATTTTTGTTATCGGTAGTAGAACTCTTAATTTAGTCATTTATAAAACTATAAATTATATATTAAGTTTAATTAATGTAATAAAATATGATTTACTATTAATTTGTTAGTATTTTTTGTTATCTCTATAAATAATTTATATTAATATTGTAAAGAGAAATGCACTACAATAAAACTTATAAAATTAAAAATTTTGATTATCATAATATATATAACATATTTTTCTGATATATTTGTTATTATTGTTAGTTAATAAATTTAAAATTAAATACAATATCTTATATAAAAAGATATTTTAAATAAACCGTGCAGAGCACGGATAATATACTAGTATGTTTACTGTATCACTTGTAATACTTGGGTTTTAGATCTTTTTAATTAATTGTTATTTTCCTGTACTTACAAGTTTAACAAAATTATAGTTCACAAAGTGAGTAATAAACTGGTATAAATTATAGTATAGTTAGATATGTAGATATTGAATATGTTTTCTAATTTATAGAGTGAAAACATAATGTCATGTCAATAATTGGAAAAAAAAAAAAATACAATCTAATATATTGAATTTATTAAATAAATTATGTCCTTGACTTATCATCTTTTATTTGTTGAATAATTATTGTCTCCATATTCAAACTAAAAAAATACTTGTATTAATTATCAATAAAGAAATACAAGAATTTTGAAATAAAATCTACATATTTATTCGAAAGAGAAATGTCTTACAAGATTCGTGTGAAAGGAGACTTTGTATTTGGCCTACAAGTAGAGAGCGATGAACTTGTTGACAATCACCAACGTTTCACTAAGAGGAGGTAAATCGTCTCTTTAGCAACTGAGAAGTCATGCTTGGTTCACCACTTCCCTACCCTTTTCCGTCGGTAAGTGATCATGTGTATACTAGACTTGGGTCCGGTGTAGGGCAAACTGCAAACCATCGGTTTACTTAAATCGACGGTTTAGGTTTTCCGGCTTAGGTAAACCGGCAGTTCACGGTTTAGCTTTAAGTTTGTCAAACAAACAAGTAAATCTAAACAGGTCCGGTTAAACCGCCGGTTTGAGTATGTTTTTATTTTTTATTTTAAAAGTGTTTAACCGCCGTTGGGTAATTTTTTATTATTTTATAAGTGGACAAAACCGGTTAGTTTTTATTTACTTTTTTTTCTAAATGAACCAGTTCTAAGGTTAAACCTAAACCCTGGTTGAAACCTAGATTTAGGTTCGGACTAAGGCTAAATTTAAACCGACTAAACCGATAATATAATTTCAGTTTATGTTTATGTGTATATGAATAGCTTCAGGTAGCACGAAGCAAAACCCAATCCAATGATCAAATCGACCGGATAGAGTTCAACTTCAGAAGAGACGACTACAACAGAGATTTGATTGAAAAACTACGCGACAAGTTGCGAGAACCAAATCGTTACTCCCACAACCGTCCGGTCCTCCCACGACAAAACGCCGCTACCCGGAATTGGATCGACGTGGCACTATCAACTGATTGCAACACCGTCACTTTCAGGATCCAACGTGACAACCTCTACTTACACGGCTACCAATTGCCATGCGGTCAGTGGCTCGAGTTAGCTACAGATGGTCCTCATCTCATTCCGGGATCAATATTCCTCGGCTTCACCGGAAGCTACATTGATCTCGAAAGAGTTGGACGAAGATCCATAGTAGGAACTCAGGTAAGTCGGGACGGAGTCATAAGGGCGGTTGATCAGCTGGCGCAGACTGAGGACCGGATGTCTAGAGCACGTTCTGTGGCTCTAATGGTCATGGTGTTATGTGAAGCTACGAGGTTTCTTAAGATGTCAAGTTTATTCGCCAAAGTAATGCAGAGGGGAAGCACAACCACCGAGACAATTACAGACTCGATGGTGAGGTTGTTCCGCGCTTGGGGCGATCTCTCGGGAAGGTTGCTTGGAGCTGACCGTCGTGTACCTGATCCTGAGAGCGAAAGACCCTACTTTCCTCTTCCGAGAAATAGCCCCCTGAGAACAGATGATAATATAACATGTGCTCAAAACGCGGTTGATAACGTCGGACTCTTGTTGGGGCCGGCGGCCTCGGATAGTCAATCTAGTCTTTATCGAGCAGCCATGTACAATAGTAATGCGTATACTCCTAGAGGACAGCCGATTATGGAGGTGTTTTCGTTACAAACCCTCGACATCAACACCACTCTTGCAGGCGACATAACTGTTACCGACGGCTTAGGGCAGCAAACCCTTTTCCATGGTCAACAACGTGTTCAACCTGGAGACACTTTGACCTTGAGTTTGCTTGATCGAGCCATCTCCTTCTGGGAGACCATTACGATCAACTATAACTTGACCGGAAAAACTAAGTTTGACCGAACCGATGAGTGGGACATACTCGAGGACGAAAGCCCGTACGAAACCAGAAGTACTCGAGATCCTGGTCGTGCTCGTCGTCGTCTTGTCAAGTCTAGCGCTGAATCATACTATTCGGGTTCGATGGCTCTAATCTACGATATATTCCCAGATGCATGGCAAGTGAAGTGGGAGGTGAAGATAGTCACCGGGGATGGCTATGATCCTATGAATGTTTACGGGTCTGTGACCGTATCGTATACCTACAACGGTAACTATTACGAGACCAAGTTATTTTTGAGGTCGTCAGAACCGGGTTCAAACGTGATAGTGTACGAAGGACAATGCGTCCCGTTGATGAGGAACGCAACTGGGGTTCCACTCGACGTCGATGTGAACGTCGATCTCGATTTGTGGGACTACATTCATGTTTTTCCTGATCGATGTCTTGCAAAAGGACGATTAACTTGTCGATTTGGAGGTGGAGATCAGGTTACTGCTAAGCTCGTTGGTCGTAAGCTTGTCAAGGTTGTTGGCTCTGGAGGACGAGATAGAAACGGTTGTACTTCATCCGTCCAGGTCACTGCATTTTATTCATATGCGTCGCAAGACTAATAATTAGTCGATGCGCTTAATCTAGACGCACTATATGCATGCAATTTGTAATAAAATCACGGGTTCAGCCTATGCCCGGTTTAGTTGTTTGGTTTTCTAATGAAAGGACGCATGTTGTAACAGAGTGTTGAAACAGTCATGACAGATTGTTTGTTAATCCTTTGCCTCATGTATGAACATAAATCTAGTATGGATTCTCGACTTCTTGTTTGAGTTCTTTATTTGTAATCCAACATCAACATCATCAGATAGAGGCAAACGCAATCTTTCGATCTTCTTCACAAACTTCTAATTTCATTCTACTATATGAATCATACAACTGCTCAACATGATTATATATGTGCACTAGTTGTCCAGCGCGTGGCTTGGTTTGTTACGTATGTTCGCTGGAATCGATAGGGAATCGACACGTCGAGCATTGAAGAGCGAAGTATTTTTATTCGCTCGTAAATAACTTTAATACGTATGTTAGTTGAAATCGAGTAGGGAATATCGGCACATCGACTACATATGTTAGTTCAAATCGAGTAGGGAATATCGGCACATCGACGGGAAAGACTTTCTAATGTAAGCTTATGCATAGACGAAAATTACTCCCCGATTGGCATATCAGCGTTGGAAGAGATTTCAAAAGAATCACATTTACTTGCTGCACTTTAATATAGCAATATCTGCAATAAATACCTCAATATTAGCTTCTTGAACTTTGTATAGTATCAGAATCAGAAGGGAGAAACATAGATAACATTGAGCAAGTGGTTGTATTGTTTTCCAAGGGAATGCTCTTATTTTGGCTTGAACTATAGGTGGGAAATCACGTCAATAAAATACTTATCACCAACACTAATCTCTAAGTACTTAGCTCTTTTGTCCATTGGCGAGGGACCCCATTTTGATGTAAACATTCCTTCCCCACCAATAAGGCTGATTTGATTCAAGTAACAACCCACAAACAAAACATCATCCGCAGTCAAACCCGCAAAAGGAAAATGAACTAGAGTTCCATAAATAATGGCAGAATTGGAACCATAACAGCTCATAAGATGTGATCCATCTGCCTTCAACCCACAAAACACATGTCCATTCTATGAGATTGCAATTGAAGACATGGAGACAAGCCCACATGTGTTTGCCACTTAGCGTGCGTGCAATCAAGCTTTAAATTTATAAAACTGAAATCAAGCAAGCGAACCCACAGTGTACGGATCGGCGTAGTAAAGCAAGAATTCCAAAGTATCGAACTCAGGGATTTGGGGGGAACAAATTCAGTTATAAATTGTCAAGCAAGTAAAAGGTAAAGCTTTGCAAATATTGGGGAAAACAGCAACCCTAAAGATCCAGGTATCTAATTGTGGCATTGATTCAAGATATACTTAAGATATAAGGACATAGTCGAGAACTGCAAAGGTATACGAATGTAAGGTAATGTACGGTGAAGTTCCAAAACCTTATATGACTTACCTAAGCACACTCTCTGTAAAGGTTGTTGAGGCTTCAGTATAGAAAGGATCTAAAGGTAGGAATTGATCCCAAATACCCTAACTTGTAACCCAAGGATCAAGGATCAAAATAGGCTCAAACGGTTAAGGTTGTGACACTCGGAACCGAAATAGAGGATGTTGAGTCTCACTATTACCTAGAAAAGGCAAGCCAAGGCTAGGTTAAATCAAATCTTTAACTTTGGATTAAAGTAAAAGCAAGGTTCGTAAACTGGGGAAAATCACGGGCAGATCTTGAGTTCCACGGCCGTGAAAGTCCAAGAACAGACCGTGGTTTAGGGTGTCGACGAAGTTTCTCTAACTCTCAGGATCCAATCTATTTACGATCGATTTATCATCATCTAAGCCACAACTATCAACCCTTCACCTTAGAATTGGTAAAGGGTTTTAGCCAACAATCGTCATTATAATATCAATATTCAAGTTTAAGAAGAATGAAAGATGAAAACCTTCGAAAACTCAATAAAACTCAAATCAATATCAAATCCACACACAAAGAAAATAATGTATAACAGATTCGGAAACAAACACAAACCAATAACAATCCTTGATAAGAACGAAGAACGGGATGTCAATCCGTCTTCTATATCAAATCTAAGGAGAAAAGGCGTAACTTTCGCCACAAGAAACCTCCGAATCCTCAAACCCTAATCGATCTTAATGTCGATCTCTGCGCTGATGCGTCGATGCCGAAATCTCTCTTTTTCAGCCTTTTTATAAGGTGAGAAAAAAGATATCTTCTAGGCCCAATACGTAGAAAACGTGGCAATTAATGATTCGCCAAAAGATTGCCCAAATTACGGTCTCAAGGGGTTCCACGACCGTGGAAATAGGGCGTGGAAATGATTACGGTGTCTTTAGCCTTCCACGACCATAATTTGTACCGTGTAACTCACTGGATTGCTCAAGGATCAAATCCACGTTCATAATGAAGATTCCACGGCCGTGGAAGTGGCATTGCTTGGATTGGAGAGTCATATCACGCGTAAAACCATACATCATCTGAAACAAGAACCATGAAAGCCAAAGCTATTGCTACAATTTTGCCTTTTCATAGTACTACACTTGTAGATCTTGAAGAGCAATATAACAAAACCTGTGAACAGACTCCAATGGCAGTTCATTTACTCAAACGACTGAAATGCGAAGGGTAGATTCCCCACTATATTATGCCCATATAATCATTGATTCGGAACATACCTTACAAATTAGTCAACGACAATTAATTTAGGGAAACAAAACTTACCATAAAAACTAAAACCCAGATGAAAGAACCCCTTCAATCTTGAACACAAACATTTATAAAGGTGTAATTTCATACAGAAATCAACGCTTTGTTTATTGACATTCATCGTACCGAAATCTATTTGGGTTTCAGTTCGAGCGGTTAGTTTTCTGCTTTGCTTCCTAGTTTCTTTCTTTTGTTCTTCATGAATGGTTTCATCACCACATATCAATAAAAAAAAGCTATAAACAATAATGGCCACCGTTTGCAACCATCTCATATTCTGAATATCACTGATGAACAAAAGGAACAACGTTGAGGGGAGAAGGCGGGAAAAAGGCATACAAAATCAATTAATCAAATAAATATAGCAAGTGAACTTGTACATATACCCCATCGAATGTTTGTGAAGACTACAGTGATGCAATCACTCCTCTTATTTTTCTCAACCCAATCCACTTAATCAGGTTCACTTTTGGCCTACACAGAATAAAACCATGAGATATACAGCTTTAAAGTAACGCATATTATTATTTGGATATATAATGATAAGAAGCATTTAACTGCAATGTGTAGCGCTTTGACGGTGAAACGATCTTGAAACAAAAACGTAGATCAGACTGTTGAGTCATCCGTAATGGTCGATATCAAAAGGTTGACTATGTTGTGTGCAGTTGACTTATCCTCATTTATGGGACTGTAGGAATGAGAACCTAGCCATCGACCAAACACTCCCTTGTAGGGATTTGAGTAAAGACTCTTCTGACCAGATTGACGATATGCATTAGCTTGAAGATGATTAAAGTAGTGGTTAGCAAAATAATTTTATAATTGAATTACATATGTTTAAAATGTTTTCCTCAACAAGCAAAGAAGCCCTGTTCCGTTGCTTGTAATAGTAAATTGGAAGACCGCTTCTGAAGATATCCTTCTCGGATTATTTGAACCTGAAACAATGACAACCAGTAAACATCAATCACACTTTTTAGATATGGATATGGTCTACATTGACAAGACGAAGCACCTTTCCATTCACAAGAAACTCCATAACTTCTTCTATTGGTTTTGCGCCTCTAGATAGAGATGGCAACTTATCAACAAGCGGCAAATCACGAGAGCCACTTGGAGGTTGCCTACTTCTCTGCATAACTTCTTCTATTCGTTTGGAATCCCTAAAAACTGTAAAGAGAAACAATATTTTCCCTAGCTTATTCTAGTTACTTTTGTTAGCCTTTCGAGGATATACGTATTTCCTTTATTTTACGTTACTGTTATAGCTAAGTTTGTATATATTCCTTATTCCATTATGTAATATTCAGACTCTGATTTTATCAAAAACAAGAACATTGTTCTTTCATGGTATCAGGCATTCAATCGATCCTCAAAACCTAACACATTCCGCAAAACCTTCTAGAATATACGTATTTCCTTCATTTTATGTTAGCGTTATAACTACTTACATCCTTCGGATCACCCCGGAAACTCCCTCATTTCGGTGATCCTCAAAGGAGAAAACAATTTTTCCGAATGGGAAAGAAATATTATCAATGCTTTTAGAGCTAAGCGAAAACTCGGATTTATCAATGGTTCAATCAAGTGTCCTGAAGAAATGCCTGTTGAATTCCATCACTAGGGTCCAGTAAACTCGATGATAGTTGGATGGATACTCCAAACAATCGACTCTACTGTTCGATCCACAATATCAAATCTCGACTCCGCTCAAGAACCGTGGCCTGAACTCGGACAAAGATACTCAGTTAGCAATGGACCATGGATTCTCAAACTAAGAGCCGATATTGGTCAGTGCCGTCAAAATGGGCAGGCTACTTCGATCTATTTTGGGCGTCTCCGGCGACTTTGGGACGAGTTGACTGCGGCACTGCCGTCCTCCAAAGCAATATATGCACCATGCACCAAGCTTTTGTTTGTAGAAAGGGATGAAGAACGAGTGCATCAATTTTTGATCGGGCTAGACAATTCATTTCACAATCTTCGTTCTCATGTCATCTCCAAAGAAAGTTTGCCCTCTCTTAACAAAGTGTACTCCTTAGCTATACAGGAAGAATATACACATCTCGCACCAACAGAAATTGAAAACCGCCTCGATGCGATGGCGTTGGTTGCTCGTTCCTCTCGCTCAATACAAGGTAAACCAGATAAATAGCATTTGATTTGTTTTCATTGCAATAAAACAAGGCATGTTAAGGAACAGTTTTTCAAGATTGTGGGTTATCCGGAGTGGTGGAACAACGCCAAAGGAACGTCAAACTCGTTAACCGGTTCCAACAAACACTCAACCGTGCAGACTGCATCAACATCACGATCTTCGCAACCAACTGGTACTGCTCACGTCATGCGCACAACTGGACTGGCGTCTGCAGCCTCCAGCGGACAGCTCCGTGATACCGATCGATCTACAACGGGTGCATCATTGACGGATTCACAATGTAATGATTTGCTAGAAAATTTTAAGGATTTTCATGCAGCATCCAATGAGTCCATGTCAGGTAACGAATCGAATTTATGGATTCTAGATAGTGGCACCTCGTTTCATATGACAGGTAACATTAATATGTTTACAAAACTAAAATTGAAAAATATACACATTATTAAACTTCCTAATGGGACACCACATAACACATCTCAAGTTGGAGATATATGTCTAAGTCCATCTTTTACATTATTTAATGTGTTATATTTTCCAGGTTTAACATGTAATTTAATTTCATTAGCATGTTTAGTTAGTGATTTTAATTGCATAATAACCTTAATATCAAAGGTTTGTGTTATACAGGATATTACTTCACGGATGCTGATTGGAGCGGGTGAACCCAAGGATGGCGTGTTTTGGCTTCGTTTTTACAATTTTCCGTTTTTAATATCAGCTGCTACGCGAGTAGATCCAACGGATAATTTGTCTTTACTATGGCATCAAAGACTTGGACATCCCGCTTTTGATTTTCAACTTTAACATTCTATTCTTAATAAGAATATTTCTAGATCTATCAAAATTTCTCCTTGTGATATTTGTCATAAAGCCAAACAAACAAGATCGGCTTTTCCTAAAAGTATGTCACACTCGGAGTCTACATTTGATCTTATATATTGTGATTTATGGGGGTCATACCGTTTTCCAACTATCTGCGGTGCAACCTATTTTTGAACTATAGTAGATGATCATTCACGAATTACTTGGGTGTTTCTTTTTTAAAATCCAAATCCAAAGTTCTTCAAATTTTTCAACAATTTCTTAATATGGTTCTAACACAATTTAATAAAAGTATTAAACGTGTTAGAAGTGATAACGGTTCAGAATTTATAAAACTCAAACAATTGTTTTTGGATAAAGGAATTATCCACGAAACATCTTGTACGTACACACCACAACAAAATGGTCGAGTTGTACGTAAACTTCGTCACTTAATCAATGTTGCACGTGCGTTACTTTTTCAATCTCATTTACCTATCCGTTTTTGGGACATGCGGTGTTAGCAGCTTGCTATGTCATAAATCAAACTCCTTCTCCTATTCTAGAAAATAAATCCCCGTTTGACAAATTTTTCAATAAAACACCCGAGTACGACCATTTAAGAATTTTTCGTTGTCTTTCTTACGCCTCAGTTTTACCGAGAAATTCCGATAATTTTCACATCGTTCCCGTAAGTGTGTTTTTATTGGATATCCTAATATTAATAAAGGGTGGCGTCTTTACGACATCGAAAATGACGTTATTTTTATATCAAGAGACGTTCGATTTTATGAGAAAATTTTTCCCTTTTTTAATCCAAATTCTAATTTTCTAAATCAAACCCATAATCCTCCTATAATTCCTGATGTCTTGTTAAACCCTAATACTCCTTCCAATTCTAATATTCCTACAGGTAATGCCGCCGAGTTTGATATTCCTACTGACACATTTCCAAATTCTTCAACTTCTAATATTCAATCTCCTTTTTTATCTCCTTCGACTTATGGGAATGAATTGTCTCCAGATTTTGATCCTTTAATTTCGGATAATCATACCTCCGATTCCCTTAATCTTCAATCTTTTTGTTCTCCTAATACTCGCCCACTACATCAGGAAAGAATATCTTCTCGGTTGCCTCTTTTGCCTGAGATTACGATCCCAAATCCGCAGGACCAATTGCTGGAATCTCCTTCCAATTCTACATCACATGATTCAATCTCTCCTACCTTACCGAGCGTTAGTTCAGATACTTCCAGATCCCCTATTCTTGAACATTCTTCACCTCCCTTAAGAAGAAGTACACAATCAGTGATTCCAAACTCGAAATATAAAATTTCTTTTGCGGATCTCTCTTACAAAAATAAGCGATCTGCGGCTCCCCTCTTAAACCGGCACTAGGTAAATGTTTCTACCCTATTACCAATGCATCTTGTATCACTAACTTATCTCCTTCATACATGGGTTATGCACAAGCAAACAATAAAATACAAGATCCTTCCTCATACAAAGTTGCAGTTCTTCTCCCTAAATGGCGACGGGCAATGCAACTGGAGATTAATGCTGTCCAACAGAACCAAACTTGGGTCATATCCTTCCTCCCACCAAGAAAGAAGGCAATCGGAAATCGTTGGGTCTACAAAACCAAGTTCAAGGCTAATGGTTTGGTCGAGCGCTACAAAGCCAAACTAGTCGCTCTTGGCAATCGTCAACAACAAGGTATCGATTATACGGACATGTTTGCTCCTGTTGCTAAACTCGTCTCGGTTAACATATTTCTCGCAGTTGCGTCGAGCCGTCAATGGGAGCTTCATCAAATGGATGTCTATAACGCATTTATTCATGGAGACTTACATGAGGACGTGTCCATGAACGTACCACCTGGATTTACAATCTCCGACTCCACCAAAGTCTGCAAACTACGTAAATCCTTATACGGCCTCCGGTAGTCCCCACACAACTGGTTCCAAAAGCTCAGTCAAGCTTTATTCCACGTAGGTTTTAGTTAATCTCGAGCAGATTACTCCCTACTTTTCATCGACCAGGCATTGATCTTTACGTTCTTATTTATGTCGACGATTTAATAATTACGGGTAATAATCTGCTTCTATTCTTTGCTTTAAACAACACCTCCAAACTTGTTTCCGTATGAAAGATTTGGGAAGATTACGTTTTCTTCTTGGTATAGAGATTACACAGACTCCACAAGGAACGTACTCGCTCAACGAAAGTATGTGCTCGACATCTTGACCAAAACGGGCACACTTGGCTCCCGTCTAGCAACTTTTCCTATTGAACCAGGGCACGACTTGGCTAAACTCCATTCGGCATACTTGGGTGATCCTGATCGTTACCGACGTCTTGTAGGTAGATTAATCTATCTTACCATCAGACATCCGAATCTAACATACTCGGTGCACGTTCTATCTCAATTCATGCATAAACCGATGATCCACCACTGGAACGCAGCCTTACGTGGCTTACGCTATCTTAAAATGAACCCGGGGCAAGGTATTTTGTTATATAATTCTCCATCCTTACAAATAAATGCGTATTGTGATTCCGATTATGTTGTGTGTCTGCTAACTCGTCGATCTATAACAAGTTTTATTGTG
The DNA here is from genome assembly GCA_033239045.1 of Fagopyrum esculentum. Taxonomy (NCBI): domain Eukaryota; kingdom Viridiplantae; phylum Streptophyta; class Magnoliopsida; order Caryophyllales; family Polygonaceae; genus Fagopyrum; species Fagopyrum esculentum. Next base: position 114,414,825 of record BSUD01000006.1, read on the forward strand.
TTTCTTGGCGAGTCCCCTATTTCATGGAAGTCCAAAAGGCAAACTACGGTGTCTAGATCTTCTGCGGAGGATGAGTATCGGGCTATGGCATCTACGACATGCAAAGTTAAATGGATCAAGTCCCTTCTCAATCCTTGGGAGTACATCATGAACAACCCATCAACCTATGGTGTGACAACCAAGCGGCCATCCATATTGCTTCTAATCCGGTCTTTCACGAAAGGACTAAGCACATAGAAGTTGACTGTCATGTTGTCCGTGACGAAATTCTGAAGCACACAATTCGGACTAAACACATCCGTTCCAACAACCAATTGGCAGACATCTTCACCAAGCCTCTTGGGCACAATCCCTTTCATTTTATTTTGGGCAAGTTGGACATTAATAAGATCCATGCTCCAACTTGAGGGGGAGTGTAAAGAGAAACAATATATTCCCTAGCATATTCTAGTTACCTTTCTCAGCCTTTCTAGGATATACGTATTTCCTTTATTTTATGTTACCGTTATAGCTAAGTTTGTATATATTCCTTATTCCATTATGTAATATTCAGACTCTAATTTTATCAAAAACAAGAACATTTTTCTTTCAAAAAGACAAACATATAGAACTTGTCAATTGTTTACTTACACGTTATCAACTACTATTTTCATTAAGTTTACTCGTGACAAAGTTGAATCCTTGATCTCCATTCTTCATAAAAAAAATGCAACTCAATCGTGTATTAGAGAGCTCCCAATAACAACGATAACTTAACATAAACAGAATTAGGAAAGTTGAATCCATAATGATGGGAATTAAGTTAAAAGAAGAAAATTGAGACAATAAAATTAGGAAAGAAATTGGCTTGCCTTGCAAACCTTTGGGGGCTTTCTTTGGCAGGGAGAGTATCTGGACAATTTGATCAAATTTATGGAGAGCTACACAAATTGAACTCTGCAGCATCTCCAGGAACAACTTCATTAGGTGTGGAGAAATTGAGATCCAGGAGATGAAATTAAAGGGGAAGAGAGAGTATACCTGGGTCACAGAGTCCATCAAAGAATCGGTTCTATAAGCTGCCAAAAAAGCGAGAGGAAAACATCATACGTAAGATTTCTTCAACGCTTGTAAGAGAAACTACTATAACATGTTCTGTATTTCATTAATTCCACATATTACAGCATACAACATGTATATAGATAAGATTATATGTCTATGGGCTGTTATTTATTGGGCTTAGTATCCCCCCTCTCTCCAAGCTGGATGAGATTCAGTTTGGAGCGTAAAGCCAAGAAGCATGGTGCAGATAGGGGTTCAGTTAGGAGATCAGCTAGCTGGTCAGTGGAGGTGATGAATTCCACTCTGAGGGACTTTTTTAGCACCTTTTCTCGAACAAAGTGGTAGTCAAGAGATATGTGTTTGATACGATGATGGAGGATTGGGTTCATGGTGAGGTAGGTTGCACTTAGAGTTGTCAAACGGGGTTGACGGGTCGGGTTATAACAAGTTCGGGTTGGAATTGGGTTGGGTAAAAAGTAGGCTTGGTTTTTAAACGGTTTGTTTCGGGTCGGGTCGGGTCGGTTTGGGTCGGGTACCAAATGTTCGGGTTAAAACGGGTTATCGGGTAGCATCGGTTCTTTTTGTGGTGTCAAACTGGGTTGGCTGGTCGAGTTCGGGTCGGTCAAACGGTTCGATGGGTCATGTTCGGGTCGGGCTAAACGGGTCGACGGGTCGAGTTCGGGTCGGGTCAAACGAGGTTGGGTTGGAATCGAGTCCGGTATAAATAGGTTTGTTTTTGTTAGCGGGTTGTTTCGGATCGGGTCAATTTGGGTCGGATACTAGTTGTTCGGGTTGGAACGGGTTATCATGTAACTTGGTTCTTGGGCCATACCAAATTGGTTTAGTTGGTTCTCGGGTCACTTCGGGCCTGATTATTTTTTATTTTTAATGTTTCAAGAGGTGCCAATTAAGGCGGGTCAAGTTCGGTTGGGTCAAAGATGATATGATTTCCTAACATCTTTATTCAGGTCGGTTTTGGATGGTGCAATTTCTCGAGTTAAATCCAAATTACCTAGTTATGTGAATATTTTTGTCTAATAAAATATGGCATTCGCTAATGATTTTAGTTGGATCGGATAATTATTCGTCAATATGATTAGTATGGGTGGCAAAACCAATTTGATCCGCCAATCCGGTCTGAAAAATCCATTGACTCGATCCGAAAACCCCCGATATTTTAGTACCCGTTTGATCCGGTCCGAATCCGATACCGGAGATCTTCTTGGATCACCGGATCGGATACGAATCAGGGTTTTAGGCATCCGAATATCCACGGATATCCGAATAATCTTGGATATCATCCTATTCGGATACTCACGGATCATTGGCTCACCGGATATCCATGGATAATCGGATATCCAAATATCTGTGGATCATCGGACTCATCGCCTCATCGGATCGTCTTACACATCCGAGTACCCGTTTTGTTTTATGAAGGATAAATCAACATTGTATGTACTAATGTTTATATTTAAAAATATATGTATTTAATGGGAAAATATTTCAGTTAGGCAAAACAATGAATTAATAATGTTAATTTGTTACAACTTAATAACTTATGGATACTTGGTTACTTCATAAGTTCATAATAATCTTTTATTATAAGTGGGTCTGGTTTTATAATATTATTTCTTATAAATATGATTGTAATTTGGTCTTAATAATAATCTTTTAATAGAAGTTGGTCTCCTTCAAATGAATAAATATCTATAATAATCTTTAATTATAAGCTAGTCTCGTACTCTCGTTTTCAGATATAGTTATAAAATGTAAAGATATAGATATCTATTGTTTTAACACCTTATTTTTATTTTCTTATTATAACGTACTTTAATATTCTATTTTTTAATCATCTATATGATTATGACTTTTACTTTGATTTTGTTTTTTTGCCTTTTAATTATTTTTTCATTACATTTTGTGATAAACAAAGTAGCAAATACATATCCGGATCAAACGGATATCCGGATCCGGCTAAATCATTTATGCATATTCAGATCAAGAGGATATCCGGATCAATCTGGTCAAACAAAAGTCATTCGGATCGTCCGGATATCGGTGGATAGTATTCCAATCCGATCCAACCAAATCATTTCGCATACTATATTTTGGTATCCAGATAAGCCGAACATCCGGATAATTATCCGATCCGATATTGAGAAAAATGTCGGATATCCAACCAAATACGGATCGGAATGGATATCCGAATCTAAAAAGGGAGATATTTAACACGTGTGATCATTACAATTATCTCGATAATTATGGCTAGTGAATAAGAAAGATAATTTATGAAAATATAAGAAATTTATTAAGACTAAAAAGGGAAGAGAATATTGAAAAACAAAACACAATTATTAGTATTTTTGATATAAGTCGTTTATCTTCTTCCTTTGCTAATCACTAAATGCTTTTATATTGATATTTTTTAATTAATCTAATTTAATATTCATTAAAATGTCTTTATTATTATTATTATTATTATTATTATTATTATTATTATTATTATTATTATTATTATTATTATTATTATTATCTTCTACTTCATTTAGCTAATTGTCGACCAAGGGTTAATATTAACAAAAAATATTTCATTACATTATTTTTATCTTAAGAAATTAAAGTAATCTATGCTTATTCAATTAATCAAAGTAATCTAATAAAAACAAAATATAATATGAGGGTGTGAGAACAAATGTAACTAATATTGAATGAATTAAAATATATAAAATTATCTTTCTTATTCTCTAACCTTAATTTACCAGGAGATCTCAATATTTAAACTTATCTTTCTTATTTTGTAACCTTAATTTGCAATTTGCTGAAAGATCTTAACATGTAAGTTTTATGAATATAAAAAAGTAATACTATTAAATAGGAAATAAATAATAAATATATCTATTTAGTATTTTTAAATCCATTCAATATTGGTTACATTTGTTCTCTGTTTTATTTTTTTAGATTATTTTGATTAAATAAACATAAATTACTTTGATTTATTAAGATAAAAATAATGTATTTAACATATTCTTTGTTAATATTAACCTTTGATCGACAATTATCTAAATGAAGCAAAATGATTTTTTTAAATGTCATTAAAACAATAATACAGAAAGTTTAATTTTTATACAATTAGATTAAATGAAAATATCGATACAAAACATCCATAAATGTTAGTGATTAGCAAAGGAGGAGACAATACTTATATGGAAATATTAGATTTTTTATTTTATCAATATTAGCTTTCCTTTTAGTACTATTAAATTTATTATATTTTCATAAATTATTTGTCTTATTCAATAGCCATAATTATCAAGATGATCTTAATTATAACTATCCAAAAATAATTATCAAGATGTCTCAACCTTTAAACTTAATCAACGGTTTGTTGGAGATTTGAGCTAAGTCTTCATTGTAACCGTTGAGCTTGTCTTGAGACAAGGTGCAATGAGTTGTTCACATGTGTGTCACTATGGTCCGGGTTGCGGGAGGCAAGCCATGTGACCGGCACTAAGAACAACTAGTATTATAAGGGGAGTCGAATCAAAGCAAGGTGATTCACGACAAGGTCAACTTGTGCTAGATTTTAGAAGGCCGACGTTTGGGGCTTTTTAGCCACATTTTATCGCACACCTTTGGTTCTTAGGCCTTATATTTGCTAAAGAATATGTGGTTAAAAATTGGGAGCAATCCAAGCTCAAATGCTTAGTGTATGTCAATGAAGTAGCTAGTGAGCTTCTTAAGGAGCTACACTAGCTTGAGCTGAGATGTTGAGTATTTGAGGATCTTGGAGCTTGCCCTAGCTATATTAAAGTGAATGAAGCTCATTGGAAGTGTTTGGACCAAGAAAAATTAGCTAGCTCTAAGCTAGCTCCGGGGAGCGGTTTTGGGCTCCCTATGTGGGCCTCGGGCCTTGGGCTTTCTAGGACTTCAAGGCCCATCTTCCAAGTAACTTCCATAACCGATTTTAACCGCTTTTAACTCCCCAAAACCGTGGCCCCCTATGCCTATAAAAGGAGAGTCATTTGCACTTGATTCTACATTCGTTTTTGCAATAAAGCTTTTAGTTCCATTGTATTGACATTGTATAGGCCTTCTTATAAGCTTGTTTGCAAAACTCGAAAGACCAGTATAGTTCCTTTGTATTGACAAAGGATAGGCATCCATCTTAATTTGGTTTTGTATTGACAAAACCTAGGAATACCCTTTCTACAAAGTAAGACAAGTTAGTCTCTTACTTAGTCTTTGTAACGTGTAACGTTTTATCCCACTAAGGTATTTGGATATTCCCAGTGCAGGGAAGAATACACTTAGAAGGAAAATTCATTTATGAATGACTCATTACATGATCCAAGTCAATGATTTTAACATATAACAACCGGTTTATAAGACGTGTAATTGAACTTAACTTCTATTAGAGTTTTGTCTACTCCTTTTCGGAGATTACAAACTCTTGGTTGAGTTTTATCTATGTAACACCCCAAATTTTGGCGTGTTTGCGTGTTGTATTTTCTCGGAATCTATCGATAATGTAAATGGCATATATAATTTTACGAGTATTTTTACGTCGTAAAATTAAATTTTTTTCCGAGCTTTTATATATATATATATATATATATTTTTTTTTTGATCCATATATTTATTTTTTTGTAATTTATTTTTGGAAAGGTTCGAAAATATTTTTCGATCCAAAAAGGCCATTCCGATTAGTTTGGATGGAGTTTATTCTATTACTCTTTTTTTTTATTTTTATTTTATTTTATTTATTTTCTTATTTTTCTTCATCGTTCTCTTTTCTTTCCCTGGCGTGCCTTTTCTCTCTCCCCGCCTCTGCGCTGCTTCAGAAGAGACCCCTGTGACCTCCCGGCTCCTCGCTCCCTCTGATGCCCCTACCCCTCACTACCTAGCCGCCTCTGCAGCCTTCCCTCTCTTACGCTACCCTTACCTCTCACACGCTATCTCTCTCTCTCAGCTTCTAAAGGACAGCACCACTGCTCTCTCTTCTATCTCCCTCACCTTCTCGTGTTATCTTCACCCTCCCGAAACGGTCGTCTGAATCGGACTGGAGCATCATCCTCACCTGTGCTTCCCTTCTCCTCCCTCTGATATGCAATTAAAGACGCCCCGGAGACGGCCCAAATCGGACTTTGCAAGAGACAGAGGAGGATGCTCCTGTCTCATCTCTTCCCTCGAACCTCCTCTGTCGAGTCCACCAGAATGGGAACCACTGCCGCCGGATTGAAGCCCATGCCGGAGTGTCAGTTGCCTCCGCCTCCATACCGCCGCCATGAACACTTGGAGCACCAGCAGGCCGGCAACGCCGCTTCTTTTCCTCCCTGCTCTCTGCTCTCTTCTTGTCGCGAGGGGAGACAACCTTTGCCGTCGGAGATGGGCTGCCACTAGCCAGAGATTGGTCCACCGCTGCCGCCTCCCTCCTTGACGCCTGCACGCCACCGGGATGAGCTCGCTGGCAACGCCGCCGCCTAGCACACTCTCACCCGCATCTCCCCTGCACTGAAGAAGGAAACCCTACTTTTAATTTTAATCGGCCTCCAAACTTTTGGTATAATTTAGATTGTGCCCCACATTTTATAATTGCAGTTTGGACTCACATTTTTGGAAGTTTTCATTTATGCCCTCTGCAGAAAATTGATTACATATATTGGCCCGATTTTACAATTTATCAGATTATGCCCTTGTTGGATTAATTGCGGATATTGACCGAGTTTCTAAAAATGTATAATTTGCCCCGGATATGGCTTAGCGGTTTTGAACCTTGGTTTTTGTTTACGGGATGTTCCTATAAGTGAAACGCAATATATTATGCCTTGTTGAATTAAATTCGGTTTATGGCTCAAGTTTTAATTACGGTTTTATGACCAAGTTTCTAGAATTCATATTTTAACCGGAAGGGTTTTTGCGGGATTTAACGTGGCCATTTGAAACCGGGATTTTCTTAGAATTTTATATATATATATATATATATATATTATATATCTTCCGATCAAATTTAGCGTACGAGTTAAATTTGTCTAGTTTTGGTGTTAGGTTCGGAAGCGTCCCGATAAAGACCTAACGAGTCCAAGTCGACATCCATAGACCGTCTTCCGTCTTTTGATGTCATGTGAGTTACCTTTTTCCTAGGTCTAGTTATTTTTAGTATTAGTAGCATGCTAGCATGGATCTAGCGTAAGTGGAAATGCCAAGTAGTGGCCTTGAACCGTATATAGATGTTGGATGTTTATGAGTATTGTGATGTTTCGGTACAATCATCGGATGATCTTCGAGATTAGGAGTTGGACCTAAGATGCTAGGGTTGTGACCTTGTATAGGTTTTGGGAGACTAGAAGCTCGAGGTCTTCTAGCTTATTGGTTAGTTATTGATTGTGTGTCTTGTCTGATCAGGCGTTGAGTTACATTCCTGCGGGAAACTGAGTACGGGTTTTAGCCGGTTTATCTTTGGGACGAGGTAAGTCTTCGGACTTACTTAGCTCGTATTCTCTGTATTAGTTTCGATGTGTGTTTGGTGGTGTGTGTTTATTGTTTATGTTATAACATCTAAACTGATAATAGGACCACCGACTTTATATATCTATATTTGGCCCAAGTGTATGATAACGGGCAGTGACCGCTTGTCCTGTCCAAAATGTGGATGATTGGGAGGTGCCTTGCGACCAGTCCAACGGGTGATGCTGATCCGCATCAAGTACAAACCCGTATGGTGAAAGGGGACAAGGGCGAGATCGTTAAGATTATCGTGTCACACCATAAATGGAAGTAGTAATGGGATGACGTAAATGGAAAGTTAATAAACCGGCTTGTGTGTTTTGTAGCATGTTGTGTGTTTATGATGCCTTATATGTGTGTGTGCCAATACCATGATTCTAATGCCTTGAATGTTAGCTAACGGTTTTATACCGATATTGTTGTAGTTGACTTGCAGGTTAGGGACGCGGCTGAGAGATCCGGAAGAGTGGGCAGCCGGGGTCCGTACATTTTAGGATGGGTTTTGGGGGTAGTATTTATGTATGTTTATGGTATTATGTATGTCGCGTATATGACGTTTGCCTTTGGAGTTGTATCTCGGCTGGAGTCTTTCGTTGTTTTCTTTTTGGGTTCATATCATTGCATTAAAAATGAATTTCAGTTTTGCCTTTATTTGTGTCCTGTTGTAAGATCCGGTGAAATTGTTGTCAAGCTAAGGGTCGGGACCCATTGTGAGGTTTCCGCCCGTAGCGCTCCGAGTCCCGTGGATTCGGGGTGTTACAGTCTACTCCTTTGGAGACTACAAACTCTTGATTGAGTTTTGTCTACTCCTTTGTGGAGATTACAAACTCTTGGTTGAGTTTTGTCTACTCCTTTGGAGATTACAAACTCTTGATTGGGTTTTGTCTACTCCTTTGTGGAGATTACAAACTCTTGGTTGGGTTTTGTCTACTCCTTTGTGGAGATTACAAACCCTTGGTTAATAACTTGTTTTTAGTTCAAGATAATTATATTAATTTGTTTGGCAATTAGGAGAACCGTCTACTCACATAAGTGAGACTACGGCCCTTTGGTCTAAAACCGGACACCGAAATTCCAACAATCTTCTAAGTGTATTCATTGTTAATTGTTTTGTAGGATTGGATTGATCAATACTGAGTAAGACGTTAATGACAGAAATGGCTTCTCGTTTTGGAAAGTTGAATAAGTTTGAGGGTGTAGACTTTAGGAGGTGGCAAAAGAAAATGCACTTCCTCTTGACTACACTAAAAGTCGCTTATGTACTCACTACACCTAGACCGACCGAGCCGGTTGATGATATGGTGGAGGAGATAGAGGTTGTCCGACGAAGGAGCAAATTGGATAATGATGACTACATATGTCGTGATCATATTCTCAATGGCATGAGTGATGCATTGTTTGATTTCTACCAAAGTGTAGAGTCATCAACATCAATGTGGGATCAACTGGAGTCTAAGTACATGGTGGAGAATGCTTCATCTCGCAAATCCTTAGTCTCGGATTTTAACTCATATAAAATGGTGGACTCAAGGCCGGTAATGGAACAATACAATGAATTGCTCCGGATTCTTGGGAGGTTCACTCAGCATGCTATGCATATGGATGAGACCATTGTGATTTCGTCTATAATGGATAAGCTCCCCCCTTCTTGGAAGGACTTCCGCCATGTGCTAAAGCACAAGAAGGAAGAACTCACGTTGGTGGAACTTGGCTCTCACCTTCAAATTGAACAAGGTCTTAAGGCACAAGAAGGGGAACTCAAGAAGGAGGATAAAACTTCTACTTTCCACGAGGCCAACATGATGGATGGCAAGGGCAAAAGGAAGAGGATCAAAGGAAAGGACAAAGACAAGAACAAGGGAAATAAGTCCAAGAAGGATAATATTGACAAGAAACCAAAAGGTTCTTGTTGGAAAGTGTGGCAAGTGTGGCCACTTCAAGCGGGATTGCAAGGCTAAGGACAATGGATCCAAGGGTGGAGGCCAAAGTGGCCAAAACCCCTCAAACCAAGGTGACTCACTTATGAGTCTTGATTCTAACTTTGATATAAATTCTTATTTGAATTATGTGTCATTGACTTTTGAATGTTTGTCCATGCAGAATGATGACCTTGGATGGTGGGTGGACTCGGGTGCAACAACTCATGTTTGTAAAGATCGGCGTTGGTTCAAGACATACGATGTTGCTAACGATGGAGCACTCATACATATGGGAAACGAGTCTACCACCCCGTTCTAGGAAGAGGACGGGTTGATCTATACTTCACAAGTGGCAAGACTCTAGTTTTGTCAAATGTACTACATGCACCGGCCATTAGAAAGAATGTGGTTTCTGGTGGTGTACTCAATAGGCTTGGCTTCAAACAAGTCATAGAAGCCGACCGCTATGTATTATCTAGGAGAAGAACATTTGTAGGCTTTGGCCATTGGAACAATAATATGTTTCTTCTCTCTTTATGTAATAAACTTTCTAATAGTAAAATAAACAAGAACAATTTATTTACATTGTCTTCTTCTTCTTCTTCCAATTGTGACTTTGTTAAATGGCATGCACGACTTGGACATGTTCATTTTAAGCGTATGAATGACATGACTAAGGATGGTAGTTTACCTAAACTTGACTTGCCAAAAGAAAAGTGTAAAACGTGCATGTTGACCAAGATAATAAGACTTCCATTTCCTAGAGTTGAAAGAGAACAATCAATGCTCGACTTAGTCCACTCGGATCTAGGCGACTTCCACTCTACTCCTTCATTAGGAAAGAAGAAGTATTACGTAACATTCATAGATGATTACTCTAGGTATTTTTACGTATATCTACTCTTTGCAAAGAGTGACGCCTTAGACAAATTCTATGTATTCAAGAATGAATCTGAGTTGCAACAAGGTACCTTAATAAAAAAGACTACGCACGGATCGTGGTGGTGAATTTATGGATAAGGAATAGTTTGAGAGAGTCGGAATCATACATGAGATCACGGCACCTTGCACACTACAATCAAATAGTGTGGCCGAACGAAAGAACCGAGTGCTTAAAGAGATGGTCAATGCCATGTTGTCTTACTCGGCTCTTAAGAATTCGTTTTGGGGTGAAGCTATGCTCACGGCAAACTACTTGCTTAATCGTGTTCCAAACAAAAGAAGCAAGAAGATTCCTTACGAACTATGGTTCAAAAGGAAGCCAAACCTACATTACTTACGAGTTTGGGGATGTCAAGCCATAGTAAGGCTAAATGACAACAAACGTAAGACTTTAGGTGAAAGAGGTGTTGAGTGTGTGTTCATTGGCTATGCCGAACACTCTAAAGCTTATAGGTTCTATGTGATAGAACCAAATGACTTCATCTCGGTTAATACCGTAATAGAGTCTAGGGATGCCATCTTTGATGAAGATCGCTTCACCTCGGCTCCTAGGCCTAGGAAAGTGATCAACATGACCTTAGATGAGGAATACCCAAACAAGCATCATAGGACTCAAGATATATCCTGGCAAGCGTCCCACGGGCTTGACTTGCCAGAGATTTCTCCTATGAGCACTAATTTGTCCCAAAAATCGATTTTCCAAGTGTTCTTGGTTGAAGGGTCAAGGGATAATGAAATGGATCGTCACTCTTACTTTCATATAGATGAGGATCCAAAGACATTTGACGAGGCCATGAAGTCTCAAGAGGTTGCCTTTTGGAAGGAAGCAATCCAAGAGGAGATGGACTCCATTATGGGTAACCATACATGGGAGTTAGCCGACCTTCCTTCCGGTTGCAAACCTTTGGGATGCAAATGGATCTTCAAGAGGAAGATGAAAGTTGACGGTTCCATTGACAAGTTTAAAGCACGCTTGGTCATCTAAGGCTTTAGACAAAGTGAAGGTGTCGATTACTTTGATACATATGCTCTGGTGGCTAGGATTACAACCATTAGGTTATTAATAGCTATGGTGGCTATACATAATCTAGTGATTCATCAAATGGATGTCAAGATAGCATTCCTTAATGGTGGTCTAGATGAGAAAGTGTATATGAGACAACCTGAAGGGTTTGTTTTAAAAGGACAAGAGCACAAAGTGTGTCGCTTGGTCAAATCCTTGTATGGACTAAAGCAAGCTCCAAAACAATGGCATCAAAAGTTTGATGATGTCGTATTGTCAAATGGATTTAAGATAAATCAAGCTGACAAGTGTGTCTATAGTAAGTTTGATCATACCGGTCAAGGTGTGATCATATGCTTATATGTTGATGACATGTTGATCTTTGGAACAAACCAAAAACAAGTAGATCTCACTAAGGATTTCTTGTCCACTAAGTTTTCTATGAAAGACTTAGGTGAGGCGGATGTGATTCTAGGCATAAGAATCAAACATGATGTTAAAGGCTTAAGCCTCACACAATCACACTACATTGAGAAGATTGTCAAACGCTTCCAATGTGATAAAAGTTCAACTTTTAGTACTCCTATGGACTCAAGTGAGAAGTTGATGCCCAACCAAGGATCAGCTGTCTCTCAACTTGAGTATGCACAAGTAATAGGATGTTGCATGTATGCAATGACTAGCACTAGGCCAGATATTGATTTTGCTGTTGGTAAATTGAGTAGGTACATAAGTTGTCCTAGCTCACAACACTAGAAGGAACTAAGGCGTGTGCTTAGGTGCCTCAAGGGGACCATGGGTTTTGGCATCTTGTACAGTAAGTATCCTTCAGTGATAGAAGGCTACTCGGATGCGTCATGGATCACTAATCTAGATGATCACTCATCCACCACAGGATGAGTTTTCTTGTTAGGTGGTGGTGCCATTTCGTGGGCTTCAAAGAAGCAAACATGCATCACAACCTCGACCATGGAGTCCGAGTTTGTGGCACTTGCCACTGCCGGTAAGGAAGTTGAATGGCAAAGAAATTTGGTTCTAGAAATTCCTCTATGGCCAAAACCGGTTTCTCCTATCTCAATTCATTTTAATAGTGCAACTACGTTGGCTAAAGCTTATAGTCAAACGTACAATGGGAAACCAAGACATCTTGGTGTGAGACATGGCTCGGTTAGAGAGCTCATAACTCACGGTATAGTATCGGTCGATTTTGTGAGAACACACAATAATCTAGCCGACCACTTAACCAAGAGCTTGGCTAGGGACTTAGTTCAGAAGTCAGCCAAGGGGATGGGGTTAACAACCTAAATTGAAAATGACTTGTGTGGGACACCCAATTTGCCTATGGCTTGATGCCTTAGCCGAGTTCAATGACGAAAGCCCATTCCAAGAAGTTGTGAGCATAAAATGTCCATCCAAGGTAATGCTCTGTGCCTATATAATATGTATAGTTTGAAATTTTTATTTCTTAACAACTCTTTTGAAAAATTGCAATTATAGGTACAAGATCAAAATAGAGTTGGCTGCGTGAACGTGAAGTGTCAAGGCTTCTTCAAGGGAGTAGATGGTCGACTCGCCTATATGTTCATTAGAGGATTAGGACACAATAGCCTATAAAAGTGTCATTTATTTTTAAAGGAAATGTATATTTCGTGTATGTTGCCTTCATGTAATTAAACAAGTTAAGTGGTTCAATCCATTAGGACACCACAATTCTTTAGTGCAGAATGTGTAATTATACTAATTCAATAAACTCAATCGAAAGATATTTATGATTATGCGAATATTTTGTTTGGATGTATGTCTATTAAAAGTTTTTGGACTTTGCTCAAATGGGGGAGGAATGTTGGAGATTTGGGCTAAGTCTTCATTGTAACCGCTGAGCTTGTCTTGAGACAAGGTGCAATGATTTGTTCACATGTGTGTCACTATGGTCCAGGTTGCGGGAGGCAAGCCATGTGACCGGCACTAAGAACAACTAGTATTATAAGGGGAGTCGAATCAAAGCAAGGTGATTCACGACAAGGTCAACTTGTGCTAGATTTTAGAAGGCCGACGTTTGGGGCTTTTTAGCCACATTTGATCGTCACACCTTTGGTTCTTAGGCCTTATATTGGCTAAATAATATGTGGTTAAAATTGGGAGCAATCCAAGCTCAAATGCTTAGTGTATGTCAATGAAGCAGCTAGTGAGCTTCTTAAGGAGCTACACTAGCTTGAGCTGAGATGTTGAGTATTTGAGGATCTTGGAGCTTACCCTAGCTATATTAAAGTGAATGAAGCTCATTGGAAGTGTTTGGACCAAGAAAAATAAGCTAGCTCTAAGCTAGCTCCGGGGAGCGGTTTTGGGCTCCCTATGTGGGCCTCGGGCCTTGAGCTTTCTAGGGCTTCAAGGCTCATCTTCCAAGTAACTTCCATAACTGATTTTAACCGCTTTTAACTCCCCAAAACCGTGCCCCCCTATGCCTATAAAAGGGAGAGCCATTTGCACTTGATTCTACATTCGTTTTTGCAAAAATATAGCTTTTAGTTCCATTGTATTGACATTGTATAGACCTTCTTATAAGCTTGTTTGCAAAACTCAAAAGACTAGTATAGTTCCTTTGTATTGACAAAGGATAAGCATCCATCTTAGTTTGGTTTTATATTGACAAAACCTAGGAATACCTTTCTACAAAATAAGACAAGTAAGTCTCTTACTTAGTCTTTGTAACGTTTAACGTTTTATCCCACTGAGGTATTTGGATATTCCCGGTGTAGGGGAGAATACACTTAGAAGGAAAATTCATTTATGAATGACTCATTACATTATCCAAGTCAATGGTTTTAACATATAACAACCGGTTTTTAAGACGTGTAATTGAACTTAACTTCTATTAGAGTTTTGTCTACTCCTTTTCGGAGATTACAAACTCTTGGTTGAGTTTTGTCTACTCCTTTGGAGACTACAAAGTCTTGATTGAGTTTTGTCTACTCCTTTGTGGAGATTACAAACTCTTGGTTGAGTTTTGTCTACTCCTTTGGAGACTACAAACTCTTGATTGGGTTTTGTCTACTCCTTTGTAGAGATTACAAACTCTTGGTTGGGTTTTGTCTACTCCTTTGTGAAGATTACAAACCCTTGTTTAATAACTTGTTTTTAGTTAAAGATAATTATATTAATTTGTTTGGAAATTGGGAGAACCGTCTACTCACATAAGTGAGACTACGGCCCTTTGATCTAAAACCGGACACTGAAATTCCAACACGGTTTAGATCCATACAACTTCACCATGAAGTTGTTTTTGAACTTCACTGGAGCCGTACCGGGATAAATACTATCTATTTCTTTCTTGATAAATCATATCAAATTATCACTTTAACTCAAAACTCAAATTCTATTAATTCAAATTGAATAATTTTATATTTTGTAAGAGAAAAATAACAGATGAAAACTTAACATATTCTGTACATATCATGAACTTATGATACATGTAAGAGTAATGAACTTATGATACATGTAAGAATATTATTGATTTAAAATTTTAGGTTTTAGTTGTGTAATTTTTTTTTTTTTTTATCAATTTACTCCGAATTAACATGTCATATTGGCTCGGACTACTTCATATTTCATAGTTCATACTATCACATCATTTTACTTCACATTATCAAGGTTATCTAGGGTCGGGTTATTTTGGACTAACGGGTCATTTCAAGTAGGGTTACTTTGGGCTAACAGGTCATTTCGGGTTGGATCACTTCAAGCTATCGAGTCATTTCGGTCATGTTACTTCGGGCTATCGAGTCATTTTGGGTCGGGTTACTTCGGGCTATCGGGTCATTTCGGGTCGGGTTACTTTGGGCTATCGGGTCATTTTGGGTCGGGTTGTCGGGTCGTTATCGAGTTATTCTACTTGGGTTTTATCGGGTCTGGGTCATTTTTGGGTTCGACCGTTCGGGTTATTTATTATTTCGGGTTAAATCAATATCAAGAGGGTCGGTTCCGAGTATTTTCTTTTTTAAATAATTTTCGGGGCCAGGTCGGGTTCGGGATCGGGTTAATCGGGTCGGTTTCACGGGTTAGGTCAACTTTTGGCAGCTCTAGGTTGCACCTAGATTGTCACACCAAAGTATTGGTGGGTGAGGCAATCTGATTTCTAGGTCTGCCATGAGATGTTGAATCCATAGTGTCTCATTGGTGGTTGTGGCAATGGCACGATACTCTGCCTCTGTAGATGAGCGGGCTATTGTGTCTTGTTTTTTTGATTGCCCGGAGATAAGATTGGGTCCAAGGAAGATGTAGTAGGATCCTGTGGATCGTCTTTCCTGTTGATCCTCAGCCCAATTGGAATCAGAGAAGGCTGAGAGGGTGGAGTTGGAGGAAGATGAGATGTGAAATTGTAAGTTGCTGGTGGAGTGTAGATAGCGCAGAATGTGTTTGATTGCTTGTCAGTGGCTCTGAGTGGGGGAGTGCATATGTTGGCATACTTTGTTCACATCAAAAGAAGTATGGGGTCTAGTGAAGGCTAGGTATTGAAGACTCCCTGCAATGTTGCGGTAAAGGTCAAGGTCACCGATGTAATATCCGGAATTTTTATTCCGTCTAATTCCGCCGTTGACGGTTTCCCCTTTCTATCTAGTATCTCTTCCTTCACAAATTTTATTATTTTATGTAGAAATTAATTCACATAAAATGATAAAATTATATCAAGCTCTAATTCCTATAATTATTTATTATTTTATGTAGAATTTAATTCACATAAAATGATAGATTTATATCAAACCCTAGTTATTATAATTCGTTCCTATCGATGACTTTAGACGAGATCATGACAAGCTGTGACGAGATCATGACAAGCTGTGACGAGATCATGACTAAGCTGAGACGAGGCCATGACAAAGCCCGACAAATCTGTGACAAACTCATTCATGGGACTGACAAGGCCATGACGAGTTTTGACAGATTTTTGACAAACTTTCAGCCCACTTCTCTTAACCAATTCAGCAGGCTCATTTTTGCCTTGCTTTAGCCCACTTGGGGTTGCTGCACTTCAGCCCATCTGTCTATTGCTCCAGCCCACCTCGGACCTGCTGCTGCCCAAACCACCATGCCTTCAGCCAGCCCAGGAAAGACCCCAGCCTTGCGTGTCCATTGCTTCAGCCCGTGCAGCCCATTCCGCAGCAACCCAGTAGTGATGTGCAGCCTCTACACATGTCTGGACGCAGAAGGGACGTTACAGATTCCCTCATTAACGACCCCTGTATTTACGCAACAACCTTCCATCGTTTCCTCTTCCGATACCTTCCATTCCCATCAAATGCTCTCCTGCACACGTATAGCCTTGCCTCAGACGCAGAAACGCACCGGGGAGAAGCCAGCTGGTCTCGTAGCAGTGGATCCATAGCCCCGACGCCTTTCTTCTGCACAACCGGTGCACGTCCCTCCTTCCACATTCACGCAGGTACAAGCATTGATCGCCTCCCTTTCCAGCCTTCAACCTGATCTGTATGAAACAGTTGTGTAGTGAAGAAGGAGCCTCCTTGCAGCATACAACCCACACCGAATCAGAGGAGTCTGCTAGAGCAGTAGAGTAAGTCTCCTATTCTGGATACATTCTTACTCTAGTATCGATCCCTACATCCAACTGCGCATCTCGTCTCTTCACGTGCAGTACCAAAGACGCCTTTGGAGTGTCACATGCTAGGGATCGAACTCTCCTCCTTACTCGCTGAGCCACCAAGGACACCATCCTACAACCATCGAAGTGAGCCAGTACCCGAGGCACACCAGTCCGGCCAGAACAAGATCAAAACTTACTTAAATAGTAAGCACAACAACTTGGGTAAACCTTCTATATAGGCGTAATTGAAGGGTTGAGTTATGATTTTATGTGTATGTATCGATTCATTAGAGCTTGAATGGTGCATTGTTGTAGTTAGGTCTTGAACATGGGTTGTGTAGGTAGCGAGCAACAACTGAGTTGTGTTAACATAAATGGTAGAAACAAGGACTGCTGTAAATAATTCTGTTTATTATTTTTCTTCAGTTTTTGGAAGTTGGGAATGAGCAATCTTGTAGATCAATGTTAAGGAGTTAGATTGAAGATCCACTGTTGAATTTTTGATAGGTCATTGATGGATATATGTAGTTTACTGGGTTAAAATTTGAGAGCAATCCGAGCTACGGTTTGAGAGTTATTGTGTTCCAAAGTTGACGCCTCATGTAGTTTGTATATATGTGCTGAGTGTTGGGAAAACAACAAGTGATGCTGTTTTGAGAGAGGGTTTTGAATAAGTTTTTGATCTCCGTTGGGCTTGAATTTTGGATATGATACAGTTGACATATTGTTATAGAACATATTAAAATTTGAGAAGCATCCAGCGAGTGGTTTATGATTTATGATTTTTCAAAGATTTAGTCATAAACAGTTTTTCTGTTGTGCTGAAATTCGGTTTTGTGAGATAGTTTTAAATAGGCTTTTGATCTCCTTTGCGGCTGAATTTTGGATATATGATAGATAAGATTTTATAGTAGAACGTATCAAAATTTGGGATAAATCCAGCGAGTAGTTTAGGAGTTATGATTTTTCAAAGTTAAGACAATGTGTTGTTTGTTAAGTGTGGTAACCAACTTTGGAAATTTTTGTAGAAGTGATGGTTGAACAGTTTTAAGAAATTCTTTCTCCTATGAATAGATGGGATATCATAGATGATCTAGGGAATTATTTCGGAATTTTTATAAGATTATTCGAATTTTATATTTGAAGCTGTAGTTGGACTTTAGCGACTTTTCGGGAAATAGGAAATGGGTAGTTTTTCTAGTTGTTACCTAAAATCATCCTAGGTAGTAGAATATGGTTAGTTAGCCTCAAATTATAATTTAAGTACATATTCCGAGTTTTTGGAAATTCCGGGACCAAGGGTAAAATAGTCATTTTACCATAAATTGGTACTGTATTAAATTCTGTTCTAATAGGACCTATTACCTTAGAAGTCTTAGACTTCTAATTACTAGGAAAGTGTGCTGACACACTTGCCTCCTTTGACAGACAACCGAGTTATACAATTACAGATTGAGTTGTGATTAAGAGAGTTGAGATCTGATTCAGGTAAGTCCACGGACTTACTTAGCTGGCTTTCTTGTATGAGTGTAATGTGTATGAGTGGTGTTTGCTAGTTATGATAAACAACGAAACCGGATTAGGCCGACTTTATTATTTACGTAATTGACCCAAGTGTATGATAACGGGTCGTGACATCATTTGCCTAGCTCTTGCGAGAGTCTAGGAGGTTCCCTGCGACCAGCCCAGTCCGGTAGACGGTCAAATGCATTAGTACCATTCCGCGTTGGTAAACGGGGACATGGGCGAGGTTTGGGAATCCCTCGTGTCACAAAATAAGTATCATTAGTAATAACCTATCACCTAATTAAAGATAATAAAAGGATTGAGTGTTGCATGTTGATTGTGTATGTTGTGTGTTTGTGCTTTTACCTTTATACTTATGCATAGAATGTTAGCTAACGGTTTTATACCGCTTGTAGATGTCTTGCAGGTTAAGACAGTTGTAGAGAGATCCGGAGGGAATGGTCAGCCGGGTCCACGTACATATTTAGTTGGGGACGGGATGTCTTCTGTTCTTCTTATGTGTCATTTTAGTACCTTTGCTTTGTAAGGCTGATACATATTCTTCATGTATATATTGTTTAAAGTTTTCAAATGTTTTAAATACTTTTGTGCCTTTTTGTAAGATCCAAGTTAAATTGTTGTCAAACTAAGGTCGGGACCCATTGTGAGGTCCTAACCAGTAGCTTCCCGAGTTCTCAGAATTTGGGGTGTTACAACCAAAGGAAGTGTCATTGACTACATCAGTGGTGCTAGAAGAGCCATAGGCGTTGCGACAGGCTTGACATGATGCATTTGAGCCTTGGTTACCAATTCCTCTATGAACCTGGATTAAGATAAATAAAATCATGTGGAGTCCCTTGTGACCTGAATGCCCAAAAAATAGTGAAGATCGCCCAAGTCTTTTACTGGAAAGAAGGCGTTGAGATCCTTGATGAGATTATCTGCAAGGCAAGGGTTAGACAAAACTACCAACAAGTCATCCACATACACTAAAATGTATACCAATTGATCTCCCTAGCGATGAGAGAATAGAGAGGTGTCGGATCGAGAAGGAGTGAAATTAAGGGAAAGAAGGGTGTTGCTTAACTTGCCAAACTAGGTATTAGGAGCCTGATTAAGGTCATACAAAGATTTATGAAGTTTACAGATGTAGGAAGGGTATTGGGAGTGTACAAAACCTGGGGGTTGTTGAACAAAGACGGCTTCTTCAAGGTCACCATGAAGAAAAGCGTTTTGGATATCAAGTTGTCGAACCGACCAATTCTTCATGGCTGCAATGGATAGAAGAAGGCGTATGGTGGTTGGTTTGGCTACTGACTGAAGGTTTCAACATAGTCAATACCCTCAAGTTGATGAAAACCTTTGGTTACGAGACGAGCCTTTCTTCTTTCAATGGAACCATTGGAGTGGCGTTTTGTTTTGAAGATCCATTTGAGACCTAGAACATTGGATGCAGATTAAGGTGGCACAAGGGTCCAGGTGTTGGTTTTGAGAAGGGCATTGAACTCAGTTGTCATTGCATCTCTCCAGGCAAGGAATTTCGAAGCTTCTGTGTAAGAGGAAGGCTCATCTGGAATAAGGGAGGAGAGAGAGCAGGATGGTGGTTTAGAAGGCCATGGTATTGTTCCATCACTATGGTGAAGAGGCTTGGTAATTTTGTTCTGAAGGCATGTGGTCATTCGTGGCACAAGTTTTGGGGTAGGTTGAGGGTTAGTGGGCTCGGAAATAGTTGGAGGAGGAGGAGATAGGGGGGTAATGATTTTGGCCGGCCTAGAGGAAGGAGGTGAAGAAGAGTTGGGTAAAGTTGGTGAACTGTGTTCGCCACTTAGCGTGCGTGCAAATAAGTCTTAAATTTATAAAACTAGAAATCAAGCAAGCGAACCCGCAGTGTACGGATCGCGTAGTAGAGCAAGAATTCCAGAGTATCGAACACAGGGATTTGGGGGGATAAATTCAATTATAAAGTTGTCAAGCAAGTAAAAGGGTAAAACTTTTCAAATGTATTGGGAAAACAGCAACCCTAAAGATCCAGGTATCTAATTGTGGCAATCGATTCAAGATATACTAAAGAACTAAGGACAGAGTTAAGAGTTGCAAAGGTATACTAAGGTAAAGCAATGTACGGTGAAGTTCCAAGACTTTATATGACTTATCTAAGGACACTATTATTTCAATGAGGGGCTAAATGATCAAAGAAAGAAGTAAGAAAATCGAAGTGCCTTAATCATTTCAATAAGAAGTGTAAGAACTTATATGCGGTTTCAACCGTCAACACTCAACATGATTTAGAATGAAAGCGAATTATCAAACATGCATGAAGTTATATCAAAGTATTCAAATCCCACATATGTCATAAATCAATTCAAGCATATCAAAATCATCATAGCTATTCCACAAAACAATGTTCATCATAGAGATCTTATCCATTCTAGAAGCACACAAAGTTTAAAATTTTTTCAAATTTTTTTAAAATTTTCAAAATCATATGATGCAAGACATAAAACATGCAAATGGTATTGCAAATACCTCCACCCCATACTTAAAACTCACATTGTCCCCAATGTGAAGAAAATAAAAGATGGAAAATGATACTCACAATGTAAGATGGCGAATCAGGCAAGGCGAATCATCATTGAACGGTGGTGGTGAGAATCTATATAAGCTCAATAGGAAGTTTTGAATACTCCAATCAGTGTCAAAGAACGAAGAAGAGGAACGTCTTTCCGCCGAAAATTTTTTCGAATTTTTTTTTTTTTTTCCAGTTCGGGAATTTCCACGGCCGTGGTTTTGGCCGTGGAACTTTCTGTTGCTCTCGACAAAGCATTCCACGGTCCAATTTAGCAAACCACGGCCGTGGTTTTGCCTCTTTGGCCGTGGAATCCTCTAATGCTCGCCAAAAGTCCAAGTTTCGTCAATCTTTCGGCCTTTCCTCCCTAATTTGCTCATTCCTTTTTCCTGACATCCAAAAACACAAACATACCGGAAGGTATCGAAGAAAAACAAACAAAAACATCTACTCTAATCTAGGAAAAAGAAAAACAAAAAGCAAGAATGCATTACCTTGGGTTGCCTCCCAAGAAGCGCTTGGTTTAACGTCGCTAGCTGGACCTATGTCCATAGATGACTCAATGCACCTTGAACATCTTGGATTGCTCTTCAAATCCATCATAAAGCTCTTCCAAGAAATCTCCGGTTCCTAATTTCACCGGCAAGTGGTAAGATCTCCCACGTACAAGCTTGTACGGTTTGACTCTCACCGGAATCCTCCTAGCTTTCTTATGCTTTATTGGGACATAATTCAGCCTTGCGTCCCATCCTTTCCTAGATCGAGAAATTTATTTCTCGAGAATCCTCCTAGCCTCCCCATCTCCAGCTTGGGGATAATGTATGGTCTTCGTCATGTGAATGACCCAGTACTTGAACAAAAGACACTTATTGGCATTGCCGTTGAAGTGCTTGCCAAATTTACTCCTTGTAGTCCAAGGAGCATCTAGTTCCAACAATTTTAATGAAGGTTTCATCTTCGCCTTAGGAGGTTCTTTTGGAAGAGACCTCCAACTCTCCGGTGCATTCCTAAAAAAATTAGAAATTTTAATAGGAATTTCAAAGGAAGTAAGAGAATGTACCTTGTAAAGTTCTTCAAGGCTTGGGACAAGGTTCATGTTGGGATGATGATCCACACATGAAATATCTCTCAACTCAGCTGGATCCTTTTCAACCTTGGCCACAGTTTCAGTGATTTGGCCAAGGTTCTCCACTTCTTCCTCTTCTTCAATGAGGACTTCAAGAGAAGCTTCAGATTCGAGCGGAGGAACTCTCGAAACTTGTAATTCTTTCTTGCTAGATGAACGATTTTCCATGGCTTTTTTAAGCTTAGAAATATTCTTTTTTTCCTCTTCTATCACTTTTGAACGACGTTCATTACTTTCTTTGAACTCCTCAATTTTCTTTATCAATTTATCCAACATCAATTCCTTCGCATCTTTGGGCGGTTTCTTTTTAACCTTTCTTTGGCTAGTGCAACTTATCCCATCTTGCAAATTCATCTTCAATGGCTTGATCACATTCTCTTTCGCTGTCAAACCAATAAAAGGCGTATTTCTCTGCCAAGTATTCGTAATAATCTGCTCTAGCCGTTTGCTTCGCTACCCATATTGGATCGTATGGAGCCTTACAACCCTTAACAGCCATTGGTGACCCTGAAAACTCAAAAACTCATACCGAAAAGATATCAAATAACAAGAGCAAAGCTCCCAAGCTTGACAACCGATAACCGAATTCGGCCTAAACCAAATCCCCGGCAACGGCGCCAAAAACTTGTTCTTTGGCGAAAATCTGTTCCGTTTCCGGAACAAGAACTTCGTATGTACCTAAGAACACAAACCTGCAAGAACACTCAAGAGAGATATCAAATAACAAGAGCAAAGCTCCCAAGCTTGACAACCGATAACCGAATTCGGCCTAAACCAAATCCCCGGCAACGGCGCCAAAAACTTGTTCGCCACTTAGCGTGCGTGCAAATAAGTCTTAAATTTATAAAACTAGAAATCAAGCAAGCGAACCCGCAGTGTACGGATCGCGTAGTAGAGCAAGAATTCCAGAGTATCGAACACAGGGATTTGGGGGGATAAATTCAATTATAAAGTTGTCAAGCAAATAAAAGGGTAAAGCTTTTCAAATGTATTGGGAAAACAGCAACCCTAAAGATCCAGGTATCTAATTGTGGCAATCGATTCATGATATACTAAAGAACTAAGGACAGAGTTAAGAGTTGCAAAGGTATACTAAGGTAAAGCAATGTACGGTGAAGTTCCAAGACTTTATATGACTTATCTAAGGACACTCTCTATAAAGGTTGTTGAGGCTTCAGTATAGAAAATATCTAAAGACAAGAATTAGTCTCAAATACCCAAACTTGTAACCCAAGGATCAAGATAGGCTAAACCGATTAAGGTTGTGACACTCGAAATCGAAGTAGAGGTTGTTGAGGCTTCGCTCCTACCTAGAAAAGACAAGTCTAGACTAGATTAAAGCAAATCTTTAACTTTGGATTAAAGTAAAAGCAAGATTCGTAAACTGGTAGAAATTACGGGCAGATCTTGAGTTCCACGGCCATGGAATCTCAAGAACAAACCGTGATTTTGGTTCGGCGGCGAAATCTCTCTGACTCTCAGGGTGCAATCTGTTTACGATCGATCTATCATCATCTAAGCCACAACTATCAACCCTTCACCTTAGAATTGCTAAAGGGTTTTAGCCAATAACTGTCATTATAATATCAAAATCAAGTTTAAGAAGAATGAAAGATGAAAACCTTCGAAAACCTTCAAAAAATCTCAAGTCAATCTCAAATCCACACACAAAAGGAATAATGTATATCGGATTCAGAAATAAAACACAAATCAATAACGATCCTTGATAAGAACGAAGAACGGGATGTCAATCCGTCTCCTAATCAAACCTAAGGATAAAAGGCGTTACTTACGCCACAAGCAAGTCCCAAATCTTCAAACCCTCGCCAATCACGTTTTGCAAGCGCAAATCTCCGAACGTCCAATGCAGCCCTAAGCACGTGTCCAAGCTTCCCCTAACGTCGGGGCTCCCAGTCCTAGGGCTGTCACCGTCCCAATTCAATGTTGAAGGCTCTCGGATATTTGTAGGGATAAAACTAGGGTTTAACGATGAAACCCTAAATATTTGGGCTGAAAAGAAGTCGAGCCGCTGGTATTAGAAAATACTCTAGGCCGCGTCAGCAGGTATCAGAAAATACTTTGGCGCGTCAGGCGGTATCAAAAGATACTTTGGGCCGTGTGACGGTATCAGAAGATACTTTGGCGCGTCTGACGGTATCAGAAGATAATTTGGGCCGCGTCAGACGGTATCAGAAAATACTTTGGGCCGCCAGACGGTATCAGAGAATACTTTGGCGCGTCCTAACTTCCTTTTATGCTCCTTTTTGTCTCGCTTCAAGGCTTAATCCTTAAATATGCTATTTCGCTCCATAATTCGCCAAATTACCTACAAATGCAATAAAACTCTGTGTAGACGTCTATTCTTGCAAAGTTGGTGAATATAACCATAAATGCCATGAAT
This sequence comes from Fagopyrum esculentum, assembly GCA_033239045.1. Lineage (NCBI taxonomy): Eukaryota > Viridiplantae > Streptophyta > Magnoliopsida > Caryophyllales > Polygonaceae > Fagopyrum > Fagopyrum esculentum. The sequence continues at coordinate 114,439,429 of BSUD01000006.1, forward strand.
GTATGTCCGTGGATGCAAAATAAAGGGAAAATCTATATAAATACATTCCTAAAAATAGGTCATAATTCATGTCATCAAAATACCCCATATTTACCTCTTGCTTGTCCCTAAGCAAGGTTCAAACCTAAAATACAAGATGATATGGATTATGAATATGTAAAAATAAAGAAAAACCACAATATTTTGATTGTGCTTGTCCCTAAGCAAGGTTCAAACCTAAAATACAAGATGATATGGATTATGAATATGTAAAAATAAAGAAAAACCACAATATTTTGGTTGTGTTTCTATTCATAGATCACCCTAAAATGGTTGCTTCATAGCTAATGAAAATCATCATATGATCAAAAGGAATTATATCATGAAAAGGATAATCACACTTTGAAAGAAAATCATAACATGCATCATAACTTGCAATATATCAAAATCAATCATGAGGAATCCAGTTTAGACCACAAAGCCAAACAACATACTCAAAGATCTTAAGGTCTTTCAAGCAAAGGTCAAGAAACGTGAATAGGTGGAAAACTTATAAAGGAATGTGGTGTATGAATCCGGGAAAAAGGAACAACACAAACTCTTTTTCTTTTTACTATTTGAACTAACCACCAATTTAGAGCTTTGCTCTTTACTTTTTTGCACAAATTCTTTTTCGACTTTACTTTTGGAAGTATGCACAACGGTGCACTAAAACCGAAGCCTAGTAAATCGGCGTTTCTCAATTTCGAGATGCCTCAAACCCTTGATGCACATACCATAATCCGTTAGGAATATCGCTCAATCCGACTTTGGCAAGACACAAACACCCGGCTATGTGAATGGTGCCGAGTTACTCATCGTCATGATTGACTTCCCCAAACCTACAATTTCTTTCTATTCTTTGAATGCAAAATTTTGCTTTCGTGGCCCTCCCACATCAAACATGCCAAAACTCAACTCTTCCTAATTCCCGGATAGGTAAAGGAGGTTATTATTTCAATGAGGGGCTAAATGATCAAAGAAAGAAGTAAGAAAATCGAAGTGCCTTAATCATTTCAATAAGAAGTGTAAGAACTTATATGCGGTTTTAACCTTCAACACTCAACATGATTTAGAATGAAAGCGAATTATCAAACATGCATGAAGTTATATCAAAGTATTCAAATCTCACATATGTCATAAATCAATTCAAGCATATCAAAATCATCATAGCTATTCCACAAAACAATGTTCATCATAGAGATCATATCCATTCTAGAAGCACAAAAATTTTAAAATTTTTCAAATTTTTTTAAAATTTTCAAAATCATATGATGCAAGACATAAAACATGCAAATGGTATTGCAAATACCTCCACTCCATACTTAAAACTCACATTGTCCCCAATGTGAAGAAAAGAAAAGATGGAAAATGATACTCACAATGTAAGATGGCGAATCAGGCAAGGCGAATCATCATTGAACGGTGGTGGTGAGAATCTATATAAGCTCAATAGGAAGTTTTGAATACTCCAATCAGTGTCAAAGAACGAAGAAGAGGAACGTCTTTCCGCCGAAAATTTTTTCGAAATTTTTTTTTTTTTTCAGTTCGGGAATTTCCACGGCCGTGGTTTTGGCCGTGGAACTTTCTGTTGCTCTCGACAAAGCATTCCACGGTCCAATTTAGCAAACCACGGCCGTGGTTTTGCCTCTTTGGCCGTGGAATCCTCTAATGCTCGCCAAAAGTCCAAGTTTCGTCAATCTTTCGGCCTTTCCTCCCTAATTTGCTCATTCCTTTTTCCTGGCATCCAAAAACACAAACATACCGGAAGGTATCGAAGAAAAACAAACAAAAACATCTACTCTAATCTAAGAAAAAGAAAAACAAAAAGCAAGAATGCATTACCTTGGGTTGCCTCCCAAGAAGCGCTTGGTTTAACGTCGCTAGCTGGACCTATGTCCATAGATGACTCAATGCACCTTGAACATCTTGGATTGCTCTTCAAATCCATCATAGAGCTCTTCCAAGAAATCTCCGGTTCCTAATTTCACCGGCAAGTGGTAAGATCTCCCACGTACAAGCTTGTACGGTTTGACTCTCACCGGAATCCTCCTAGCTTTCTTATGCTTTAATGGGACATAATTCAGCCTTGCGTCCCATCCTTTCCTAGATCGAGAAATCAGTTTCTCGAGAATCCTCCTAGCCTCCCCATCTCCAGCTTGGGGATAATGTATGGTCTTCGTCATGTGAATGACCCCATACTTGAACAAAAGACACTTATTGGCATTGCCGTTGAAGTGCTTGCCAAATTTACTCCTTGTAGTCCAAGGAGCATCTAGTTCCAGCAATTTTAATGAAGGTTTCATCTTCGCCTTAGGAGGTTCTTTTGGAAGAGACCTCCAACTCTCCGGTGCATTCCTAAAAAAATTAGAAATTTTAATAGGAATTTCAAAGGAAGTAAGAGAATGTACCTTGTAAAGTTCTTCAAGGCTTGGGACAAGGTTCATGTTGGGATGATGATCCACACATGAAATATCTCCCAACTCAGCTGGATCCTTTTCAACCTTGGCCACAGTTTCAGATTTGGCCAAGGTTCTCCACTTCTTCCTCTTCTTCAATGAGGACTTCAAGAGGAGCTTCAGATTCGAGCGGAGGAACGCTCGAAACTTGTAATTCTTTCTTGCTAGATGAACGATTTTCCATGGCTTTTTTAAGCTTAGAAATATTCTTTTTTTTCCCTCTTCTATCACTTTCGAACGACGTTCATTACTTTCTTTGAACTCCTCAATTTTCTTTATCAATTTATCCAACATCAATTCCTTCGCATCTTTGGGCGGTTTCTTTTTAACCTTCTTTGGCTAGTGCAACTTATCCCATCTTGCAAATTCATCTTCAATGGCTTGTTCACATTCTCTTTCGCTGTCAAACCAATAAAAGGCGTATTTCTCAACCAAGTATTCGTAATAATCTGCTCTAGCCGTTTGCTTCGCTACCCATATTGGATCGTATGGAGCCTTACAACCCTTAACAACCATTGGTGACCCTGAAAACTCAAAAACTCATACCGAAAAGATATCAAATAACAAGAGCAAAGCTCCCAAGCTTGACAACCGATAACCGAATTCGGCCTAAACCAAATCCCCGGCAACGGCGCCAAAAACTTGTTCTTTGGCGAAAATCTGTTCCGTTGCCGGAACAAGAACTTCGTATGTACCTAAGAACACAAACCTGCAAGAACACTCAAGAGAGATATCAAATTACAAGAGCAAAGCTCCCAAGCTTGACAACCGATAACCAAATTCCGCCTAAACCAAATCCCCGGCAACGGCGCCAAAAACTTGTTCGTCACTTAGCGTGCGTGCAAATAAGTCTTAAATTTATAAAACTAGAAATCAAGCAAGCGAACCCGCAGTGTACGGATCGCGTAGTAGAGAAAGAATTCCAGAGTATCGAACACATGGATTTGGGGGGATAAATTCAATTATAAAGTTGTCAAGCAAATAAAAGGGTAAAGCTTTTCAAATGTATTGGGAAAACAGCAACCCTAAAGATCTAGGTATCTAATTGTGGCAATCGATTCAAGATATACTAAAGAACTAAGGATAGAGTTAAGAGTTGCAAAGGTATACTAAGGTAAAGCAATGTACGGTGAAGTTCCAAGACTTTATTTGACTTATCTAAGGACACTCTCTATAAAGGTTGTTGAGGCTTCAGTATAGAAAAGATCTAAAGACAAGAATTAGTCTCAAATACCCAAACTTGTAACCCAAGGATCAAGATAGGCTAAACCGATTAAGGTTGTGACACTCGAAATCGAAGTAGAGGTTGTTGAGGCTTCACTACTACCTAGAAAAGACAAGTCTAGACTAGATTAAAGCAAATCTTTAACTTTGGATTAAAGTAAAAGCAAGATTCGTAAACTGGTAGAAATTACGGGCAGATCTTGAGTTCCACGGCCGTGGAATCTCAAGAACAAACCGTGATTTTGGTTCAGTGGCGAAATCTATCTGACTCTCAGGGTGCAATCTGTTTACGATCGATCTATCATCATATAAGCCACAACTATCAACCCTTCACCTTAGAATTGCTAAAGGGTTTTAGCCAATAACTGTCATTATAATATCAAAATCAAGTTTAAGAAGAATGAAAGATGAAAACCTTCGAAAACCTTCAATAAATCTCAAGTCAATCTCAAATCCACACACAAAAGGAATAATGTATATCGGATTCAGAAATAAAACACAATCAATAACGATCCTTGATAAGAACGAAGAACGGGATGTCAATCCGTCTCCTAATCAAACCTAAGGATAAAAGGCGTTACTTACGCCACAAGCAAGTCCCAGATCTTCAAACCCTCGCCAATCACGTTTTGCTAGCGCAAATCTCCGGACGTCCAATGCAGCCCTAAGCACGTGTCCAAGCTTCCCCTAACGTCGGGGCTCCCAGTCCTAGGGCTGTCACCGTCCCTCTTCAATGTTGAAGGCTCTCGAATATTTGTAGGGATAAAACTAGGGTTTAACGATGAAACCCTAAATATTTGGGCTGAAAAGAAGTCGAGCCGCTGGTATCAGAAAATACTCTGGGCCGCGTCAGCAGGTATCAGAAAATACTTTGGCGCGTCAGGCGGTATCAAAAGATACTTTGGGCCGTGTGACGGTATCAGAGAATACTTTGGCGCGTCCTAACTTCCTTTTATGCTCCTTTTTGTCTCGCTTCAAGGCTTAATCCTTAAATATGCTATTTCGCTCCATAATTCGCCAAATTACCTACAAAAGCAATAAAACTCTGTGTAGACGTCTATTCTTGCAAAGTAGGTGAATATAACCATAAATGCCATGAATGTATGTCTATGGATGCAAAATAAAGGGAAAATCTATATAAATACATTCCTAAAAATAGGTCATAATTCATGTCATCAAACTGTAGTTGGGTTGTGCCAATTCCTGAGGTTGTGGTGAAATGGGCCTTGGTGATATGGGCCGAAGATGATCATGAAGAAGTGGTAAGTTAAAGTGAGTTTGGTTTGTGGATGAAGGAAGTTGGGTGCTGTTATGGTTAAACGGAAACGAGGATTCATGAAAATGACATCTCTTGATATGTACATTCTTTTAGCTTTCCAATCATAACACAAATAGCCCTTTTTATTTGAGCTATACCCAAGAAAGACGGTGGGCTTAGATCGAAAAGATAGTTTGTGTTTATTGTAGGGACGTAGGTTGGGAAAGCGAGACAACCAAACATTTTGAGGAATGTGTAGTCGGGTTTGTCATTGAATAGAACTTCAAATGGGGACATGTTTCAAGAATAGGGGTGGGAGTTCGGTTGATGAGGTATGTAGACGTTTCAAAGGCAAAATTCCAATAGGAGAGCGGAAGTGAGGCATGTTTGAGTAGCGTAAGACCCATATCAACAACTCGTCTATGTCTAGTCTCAATGCTTCCATTTTGTTGGTGGGAGTATGGACACGTAAGGCGATGATGTAACCAAGTTCTCGAAGAGGGGTACGAGAGGTTTAAATTCGGTGCCGCCATCGGTTTGAATTGATTTGATTGTGGTGGAAAATTGATTGGTGATGAGTTTGATAAATGTTGTAAGAATATAAGTGACTTGGGATTTTGTAGAGATAGGAAAAATCCATAAGAATTTTGACCAATCATCAACCACAGAGATGTAAGAATTGTTGTCATTTAGAGAAATATGATGGGAAGGTCCCCAAACATCCATAAACAAAAGCTGAAGAGGCCCATTGGATCTGAAGGAGAAGCCGGATGGGGGAGCGAGTGGGCCCTAGCCCAAGAGCACGAGGTGTAGGATGAAGTAGTTACTGGGCCGACTAGGCCTTTAGGGTTAATTTGAAGTTGCTGAAAAAGTTGTTGAAGGATCCATTTGTTAGGATGTCCAAGGCGGCACTGCTAGGTTTCAAATGTGGATGAGGTACACGACAAAAGAAGAGAAGGTGGTGGGTGTTGAAGACTGGTGGTCGACAATAGCTTGTACAATCCGCCTTCAACGGGACCCCGAAGCAGCTCTGCCATTGTCAGATTGTCCTTCGCAACAAAGAAATCAGTGTGAAATTCAAAGAAAACGCAATTATCTCTACATAATTGATGTACAAAGAGGAGGTTTGTTGAAATTGAAGGAGTGTGTAGAATATGAAGAAGGGTGAACGATCTGTGAGGTGACGAGATGAACGAGGAACCATGATTGAGGATGGGAATGGTTGATCCATCGTCAAGGTAAACACAATCGGTACCACCATAGGGCAGTGAATCGAGTCGGAGATTCGTGAGGTCAGGGGTGTAATGGTTAATTGCTCTCGTATCAAGGTACCAATGGGTGGTGTGCCTACATTGATGGTGGTGGTGGGGACTGATAAGCCTGATCAAATCTATGCCAACAAGCCAAAGTAGTGTGCCCTCGCTTGGAACAGACCTATCAAATAGGACGAGGTGAGCCACTGAAGTTGGAGGGTTGCTCTGTACCACAACCTTGATTATGATTCCTAGAAGAATCAGTGGTGTTGTTGTGGTTGACATGTTCTTGCCCTCTTCCTTGGTTTGGATTGGGACCCCTGTTGGTGGTCCGGACACGGCCTCTATTGTTTGTTGAGGTATAGTGTGCCTCATGGGTGGAGGTGTTGTTTGCAGACATGGTGGGAGTAGGAAGAAGGCCATTATCTTGATGCTTAAGGTGTGCTTCATGGACCAGAAGGTATGACAGGATTTGGTTTGGGGAAGGTAGAGTAGGTTGGGTTGACAAGGCTGTGACAATGGAGTCATAATCTGGACCAAGGCCAGCCAAGAGAAAGGTTGTAAAATCAGAATCTGGGATGTGGTGGCATGTAGAAGAGAGGCTAGAGATGAGGGTTTTGGCCTTGTGAAAATAGTTATGAATTGAGGTGTCCCCTTTCCTGAGAGAGGCAATCTAGAGTCTCGCATGGACCACCTTGCACTGGAGCGAGCAGCGAAGCTGTCATGGAGGAGAGTCCAAATCTAGGCAGAGGTGGAGTAGTCCATAACCTAGACTAGAACTCCTTCTGTAAGACTAGCAAGGAGGATGGCCATGACTAGTTGGTCCTTGGCCATCCATTTTTTGTATTCTGGATTAGGATTGTTGCTCTTGGTGGGTGTTGGACACGTACATGAGCCATCGACAAGGCCATAAAGATCTTGTGCTCAAAACAGGGGTGTGATCTAGGCACGCCATAGAGGAGAATTGGTTTAGTTAAGTTTGACAGTGAGGAGGCTGGAGATAGAAGAAGAGGATAAAGAGATGTTGTTGGATGAGGATGGTGTCCTAGTGGGGGAAGGGGTGGTGTAGGTGTTGATGGAGGAGTTGGGGTGGAGAGGAGTGGGAAGAGCTGGAGATTTTTGTTTTGTAGTGGAGGTAGATGTTTGTCCTTATCCCTCTGATACCATACTATAACATGTTTTGTATTTCATTAATTCCACATATTACAGCATACATCATATAGATAGATAAGATTGTATGTAGATGGGCTATGCTATGGATTGTTATTTATTGGGCTTAGTATAAACCCTTGAAACTAAAAACACAAATATAGGCTACCTTCATCGAACGGCCACGGAAGACGACGGGAAGGAAGAATGTAGGGAATCAGGCGTCTGTAGAATAGAGCGAGGAAAAGTGGTGGGGATGATCTTCCGGTAAGATGTACGGAGCGGTGAATCTATCTTGGATTTGGAGGCAAGAGAGGAAAACACGTGTGTAGAGGGAACGTGAAGTAGGAAGGAGAGGTGGCAAGCCCTAACGCTACACGAAGGAAGTTTTAGTTTTGGCCCAATTGAAGGCAAATTTCTCCCCTTCAAATGTGGCCCAATAAATGAGATTCGAGCCCAAAGTCCGTTATTGTTCCAAACTCTAACTCAAACTTATATTGTATAAAGGATTTGTAATGCAATCATCTACTGCATTACAAAATAGGGATATATCTAAGAGGTAAAGGCAAGTTGCTTCTTCACTTGGATATAACTGGCTCAAAATGAAGCGAACAAGAATGGTGTGATGTAGAAGCCGGTTAGTAGTTGTCAGTATAATAACAGAATGGATACCTGTGATGAAGGCATTAAGAGAATCAAACAAAAACTCATATGCACATGTGATGAGAGGACCAGAAGATTGAACTGACCCTTTTCTAATGATGGATCAACAATGTCTTTGTTATGAACAGATGTCTAGCTCCATTGTAGAAATTGTTCGCCTACGGATTGGGGAACCAAATGATGGATCATTGTCTTTAATAAATACATCCATCACATATTATTTTGGAAAGATTTTCATAAATAATGACCGAGATTTGGCTCTTGACGAAAGTTATAAGATCGGGTCCGGATCTTAGTATTTATAAATACTTTTATTATTTTCATAAATAATGACCGAGATTTGTTCTCTGAGACAGTTTGGTGGACTTTCGATCTAGATCGGGAACTGTGACTTCAACCACACATCAATAGAGGTGTTGCCAATGTAGTGGCAGAGACTTGCTGGCTCAGAAACCTCCTATTCGAGCTTGGGATAGGGATTCATACAACTACATTGGTTTATTGTGATAACGTGACAGTTGTATATCTTTCTTCAAATCTAGTACGACATCAACATACAAAACATGTCGAAATTGATCTACATTTCGTTCGTGAGAAGGTTTCCGTGGGGAAAATTCGGTTCTCCATGTTCCTTCTTCTCATCAATACGTTGATATTTTTACAAAGTGTCTTGTCGCTCCATTGTTTAATAACTTCCGAATCAGTCTTTGTACATATATATATATATATATATATATATATATATATATATATATATATATAGAGAGAGAGAGAGAGAGAGAGAGAGAGTATAGATCCTATGAGAACACCCCCTAACGTGAGAACATGAGCACATATTCGTAATTATTATTTGTTTTGTTACGAAGGTGTCATATCGTTTAATGTATTATTCGTTGTTATTGTTGGATTCCTAATTATTATTATTCGTAGTTATTATTAATTATGATATCTACTCTAAATCTCAACCCTTAATACTCATCATCCAACGGTGTACGATTATTCTCATATTCTCACGTTAGGGGCGTTCTCATGGGAACCACACCATATATATATATATATATATATATATATATATATATATATATATATATATATATATATATATATATTTGAATTACTCTCGTAACCATGAGTTATTCTCTTATATATATTCACTACCTGGGGCGAGATTTTGACATGGGATTATTTTCACAATCGCCAATATCTAAACTTACAGTGGCGATGGAGCTAAGAATTTTATGGAGGATGGTAAAAGAGAAGCGGAAACGAGGCAGTTCATCCGCATTAACTGTAAAAAGTAGATAGGTGAACAAAGTAGAAATTGAGAAGACGAAACTTGGATCTAAAATACAAAAGGCGAAAGGAGAGACATAGATTCAGTCTAGCATTTGATGGCCGTTGACAAAATGGAGAGATCCGAAGAGGAAATTTGGGGCGAGAAATGGACCAGGAGAACGGCGACGAAAACGTTAAGAGGAGAAAGAATTCAATTTTTCGATTGATAAATTTCTTGAGAATTAGAGAGAGATAAAGCTCATCTTGCAGAGTCAGGCGGTGCTCCAGCCTCGTTGAAAGAGGAAGATCGAGTCAGTGAGTAACAGTGCTTCGTGGAGATGTAGTTATTCGCCTGTCAGAGGAGAGAAGATCGGCACGTGTACATGCCGAAGGACGAAGAAACGTGTGTAGATGGGGATGTGGGCAAACGGGCCAAAGAAAAAGACATGCTGATATAGTCATGACTATTCATTTGCTTGACTCAAACTTATATTACATGTGTAAAGTATATTATAAGGTTTATAAGGATATATATTTTGTTCATTTACACGTTTAACCAAACTATGTACATCCATGCGTGTAAACTTATGTTACATGAGCTCGTTCTTGATCAACATGTATATGGATTGCCTCATCCTCCATTGTTGCTAAGCAAGCATAAGGTTCAAATCCTAATCACGAAACCAATTAATCATAACAATACTCTTAACCATTTTCTTACGGAAAACATGCAGCAACAACAACATTATGTTATATGATAACATTAAGTTATGGAACTATAGTTTTTATTCACTTGTTTGGTATGAGAATATTTGTCGTTTTATATTTGAAAGTCGAACGGGCAACATAATGAAGTTGGTGGTATATGAACCTACACGTGTGTAAGGCTCAAACACAACACAATAAGAGTATAGTAACATATCTCACCTTAGCAAAGATATCCAAAAAAGAGAAATAAAAAACCCTATTCTGCTCTCTTCTCTCTCCTATCCGTGTCACCGGAGTTAGGCTCCCGCCTACTCCCCCTCCAGCGTGGCCCCCCGGCCTCGCCCCAACCCAACCCCCAGGGGCGGCTCCAAGGGGGGTCGGGGTGGCACCCCCCCCC